>JANZLQ010000095.1:38648105-38662302 GCA_026212715.1 Elanus axillaris
GGTATAAAAGGCCCGGTGAGGGCCGGCGGCCTCACAGCGGCGGGCGGGGTGGGCTGGGGAGTAGGGCGTGTTTGTGGTGGCCGGGTGCTTGGTCGGGCTCTGTGACGGGTCTGTCCGGCTGTGGGAGGCCCTGAGCCCTCTGGGTTTGCTTGGGGGACACACCGGGGCCTCTGTGGTGGGGGAGGCCCTCAGGAAGGGCCTGGCCGTGGGGGCAGGCAGTCCCACTGCCACAGGGAGTCATTGAGCTCAGGGCTGGTCGGGGGCTGCCCACAGGCCCCCCCCATGTCAGGGCTGCCTGAGTGGGAAAAGGAGGCCGGTGGGTGGCCCTTGCACCCGGGAGAGGTGTCATTCCTTGTTGTGGCTCTTCAGGGCTTCTGTCTGTTTTGGGGCACCTCCTGGGTGGCATTTTGTGAAGGATCAGGGATTAACACCAGCTGCTGTCCCAGGCCGCGCTCTTGAGTGGGAGCAGGGCTAGTCATGGCTTGAGGGAGAGGAGAAAAACACCTATGGGCTTTTGTCTCGTGACTTCTGAGGGGTTCCTTGATTTTGGGGAGCGGGTCTGGCTCTTCTCCCTCTTCATAGCTGTCAGCTGGAGAAGATGGAGCTTTCTGCAGAGATGCAGGGTGCTTGCTGTGGGGTTTTGTATGTTTGGGATTTTTTGAAGCAGTAAATGCAAGGCTGGGTTGCTAGGTGCTCAGCCTGAACTGAGGAGATGAGCCATCTCCTGTTGCACAGAGCTATAAATCTGCCTTGGAGCTGTCCCACAGACAGAATTTTGTTGCGGCTGCTCAGGCAACAAGATTTTCCATGTTACCCTTTGGAAACATTTTCAAGGTTAACCCAGTAGAGGTGTGGGAGGGCTTCATCTTCCCACTGATGGCCCATGGGAAGAACTCGTCTGTGCTCCTTGCAGTGGGCTGTGTGCCATCGTGCCTTCCTCCTGCTGTGGACTGGCTGAAGGATGGATGGTGAGGCCATGTGACAAGGCCGCCTTGTCTTTGGGGACTGGGGTTGTCCTCTGACATGGGCTGTAGCTAACACATAACTGGATCTGACTCTGGATCTGAGGTGCTGCCACACATTCCTGATGGTTGCATTAATGAGGCTGTCATGCTAATGCAGTGAGCAAGGGCTGGTGCTCATGAAACTGGCTGGAGTGTAAAGTCTGCCCTTGCATTTGGTCTGTGGGTGGAAGTTCAGGCTGAAAAACAAATTGACGTGTCAAGTGTGGGGCATTTGATGTAAGACAGGACACGCTGGCCTCTGCTTCCTACTCTGTAGCTGCCACGTTTTCCCCATGTGTTTGGGACACACATTACAGCCTCTCCTGGTCCATAGTCAGTGCATGACAGAAACAGCCAAGAGCTGTGATCCTCTGAGCCTGTGCCTGGTGTGCGTGGGCCTCAAGCAAGAAAGATCTTGTAGTGAGGGGGCTTGAGGTCTCATGGGGTGATGTGTTGAGAGCTCTCCTGGATGAGTTTTCTTTTCCAGTTTAGGCTTGCATCCCTTCCTTTGCAGCTATGCTCCATCATTTGCACAACCTGGTTTGACTCACGCTTGGCCTGGGCTACCAAGAGGGTGAAAAACAGCTGGGAAGTCCAAATGAAGAAAGATCCATGCTCCATCGTCTTTCCTGTCTCCCGCACTAAATCAGAGGGCCTTGCCAGGCCCTTTTCGCTGAATTAAAAAGTTACCTCTTTCTTTCCATGAGCCTAGGAAAGCAGGCTGGAGTGCAGTTTCAACCCTGCATTGTAGTGCAGGTACTAATAAGAGGAGGCAGAAAGTACCTTGTGTTTTTTGCCTTTAGGGGCTGCTACAAGCTGGTGAAGAGCAGCTGTGCTTGTGATGCTGGGGAATTACCACAGTATTGAGTTTGTTTATGGGCACCTAAGACTTGTGTGTACACGTGGGACAGAGGTAAGATTGCACGTGGGGCTTTAATTTCGGTGTTTTCCTGTTTTCTGTTGCCTTGGCGTAGTCCTCTCCAGATGCTCAATCAGAAATGTCTTTTGGGAGGAGCTGGGAGCCTGGCAGGGTGCTTTTGCCATTGCCAAGGGTGGGCAGGTTGCATGATCAAGCCAGGCTGCTATGAGAAGAGCTTTTTGGCTGATTGGGTGTTAATTAGTTTGGGAGTGAAATATGAGGAATGCAAAATACTATTTTAAGCTTCAGCTTGGCTGAGGGAAGGAAGGAAGGAAATAAGGCCCTGGGGATTAATGAAATGATTTCACTGATGTTTTTGTGGGGCAGTAAGCCTGAAGTCAGAGTGCTTTTGACTTGCTGTACTCTGCTGAGGTCACAGACTTTTGCATCTAATCCCTTCTCAGGGCACTGGCTTGGCAGTTTTATGAGGCTGAACCTCAGGCAAGCTTCCCAACAGACCTTGGTGAAGGGTCTGAGAGCAGAGTGTGAAGCCCCTGGGATTGCCAGGTCTGCTGCAGCCCCTTGGGCACCGAATCAGAGCCAGCTGCAGTTTGTGTTGAGCATCAGCACAGCTGCTCTTGCCTGATGTGACAGGGCTTAGCTGCATGCAGCTGAGCAGCTTGGTGTTCACCCATGGTTGCTAAAGGATATATACAAAGGAAGTCAGGGGAATCTCTGATGGTTATGGAGCGGTGCTGCTCTTGTTGGCTGATTTATCTTTTTCACCCCTCTTTGTAATCAGGTCATGCTTAGGTTGGAAGCGGGGCCAGGGGAGTGAGGAGCTGTGAAGCCTGCATTGCGGCTGCCTGAGCTGGACAGCTTTTGTGGGTGAGTATAGCGCTTGGATCACCAGAGCTGTCACTTCAACATCCTTCAGCAGCACTAAAGCGGCTTTGAAGAAAACCAATACCCAAGAACTTGCTGGGAAAGGCCAAGTCAGGAAAAAAGGAAAGGTTGATTACAGGAAAGTGGGCTATATATATATAGGGAGAACTAAGTCAGAAAAAGTTCGGCTACTTCAATGTCCAAGTTAAACAAGACACATATATTAATGAAACTAGCCCTTCCATGGACTCCTGCACAAAAGTCAGATGTGTCAAGCCCCTGGTTCTGGCTACTACACCCAGGTGTTAGCTGAAAAATGAGGTTCTGTAGCAGCCCCAAGAGGTCACCTCCACAGCTGCAGCAGGATGAGAGGGGATAGAAATTTGGGCTGGTCACACTTGTTTGGATGCTTTTCATAGCAATGCAGTACTGTTCTGACAACCTTTGCTGGTTAATTGTGTAAATGGGCAAATGCCACAGAAGGCAGGTGTGAGATTTGCTGCTGATGTATGAGCAGGGTGGCTAGAGCTGCGAGTGAACCATCGTGTCCTATCCATCTTCTGGCCAAAGCAAAATCCATTCCTCATGTCTGTTGTCTACTCTTTATCCAGTCTTGTTTTTAAAGCCCCATGCAACAGAGCTTCCAGCCTTCTGTAAAAGAGACTATTCCCATTGCTCATAAATCTACTATCAGGAAGCTGTTTCCAAGATTAAAGCTTGAACATTTCCCCTCTCTAGTTTCATGCCCCAGCTCCCAATTCCCTCCCTGCCGTAATCACCAGGTCTCCGTTTCCTCCCAGCAGCTGATGGCTCATGTGGACACATGCTGGGGTTTCCATACCCCACACCAAGACCCCAAAAACCACCATGCCATGTCTGACCCAAGAAGACCTGTGGTGGGACACTTTGGAAATGGGGTGTGCTCCTCAAATTCCTGTAAATGGCTGAGCTAGGCTTTGGGCAGGCAATTGTGTAATGGTGTTCAGAAAAATATCTCTTGCCATAGTTCCCTCTTGGCTAGTTTAAGAGCTGTTCAGAGCGCTGACTTAGCATTTGGCCCATGCATGGAGCAGTTAAAGGTCATTATCTGGGCAAGGCCTGTGTGGTTTTGGGACAAGCTGTCGGTGGACTGGAGTTCAGGGTCTGTTGTGGATATTGTACCACGTATGGCAGGAATGATTGTTCCTGAAACCGATAATAAACCATGGCGGTGAGCCCTTGGATCTGCAATATCTACATGGTGTGTGGGCAGGGGTTTCTAATGGAGGTGGGAGTGAGGGAAGGAAATATACTGGACATCTGGGCTCACATGGGAGCAAGGCAGCAGTGTGGGATCCTGAGTCTCTTGGCTGTGGCATTCAGCCCTTCATTAGTAAAGCTTGGAGAAGACCCCAAGTCTTTTCATCAGACCCTAAAATAAGATGAAGCCAAGGCACCAGTCATGGGAGAAGCTGATTTCTTGGCAGAGGCTGCTCTGCATGATGGAAGAGGCAGGATGTGGCTTTCCTCAGCACCTCTGGGCACAGGAGTAGGGGAAGGCCCCAGTTCTCCCATTCCGGGAGCTCTGGGGGGCTTTTCACACCAGCCTTTGTCCCTCCTAGCCTTCATCGCCCTCGACCCTGCTGTTCCCAGGGCCATTTTGGGGCAGCTCCTTGGGTTGGTAGGGGGAGAGGCTCCTGAGAGGGGCCCTTCTCTTCTGACCTCCCCTGTCACCCCATCACTTTTCTGTGCAGCTTGGCTAATCCCCTGTGGGTCAATTCTCTGTTGGGACTTCAGGGGAGTTGAGCATCTGGACAGGAAAGGTGGTTGCCTTCAGCTCTTTAGTTGGTGTTTTATAATGCCCTGTACC
Source organism: Elanus axillaris (assembly GCA_026212715.1). Lineage (NCBI taxonomy): Eukaryota > Metazoa > Chordata > Aves > Accipitriformes > Accipitridae > Elanus > Elanus axillaris. The sequence goes on from JANZLQ010000095.1 coordinate 38,652,703, forward strand.
ACCAGATAAAATCTCTTGTACATTTTTTATTTTTACATGAAAAAGCAACATTGAGATTTCCTCCTGACATTTAACTCAGTCGGTAAGTGACAAACCGAATAAACATTCCTGTTTCACTGGGACAAAGGCTCCAAGATCCTGCTGTTACTAAAATGTTTCATCATTTCCGAAGTGAAATGTTTCAGTTAGAAAAAATAAGAAAAGAACAACTAAAAATGACACGTTTCAATGTTTTTCTAATTATTTTCTCCATTTTGGCTGAAGCTATTAGTCAAATTTGGCCCCACTTCACAAATAGTTTTGGAACCTTCCAAAACTTCTATTTTGGTGACTTTTCCCGTCATTGATGAATAATAGTTTGATCTCTGCCCTGCTCACCAGCACAGTGCGTGTTCCCATTCACCCCTAGGCACTTTCCTTTCAGGTTTGCTGCTGGGACCTGCTTTGGCACCCCAGCCCCATGACTCCTGCAGCTGCCTGGCTGTGCAGCCGCCTTCCTTCCCCCAGGCAGACTGGGGCTGCCTCTATCCTTTCCCACGCTGGATGTATGTCAAAACGCACGTGTGTGCATTTTGGGTGTTCTTGCGTGCTCAGGCCATAAGACTTGCTCATCTGTGTGTCTCTCTTACATGTGGATGGAGCCTCGGTGCCACATGGTGATAGAGCAGGATCTTTTTTGCAAGACCAGTCCTGTGTTATCCTAGCAGCTGCACCCATGATATACCTGGACTGATCCTTCATGCCAAATTCCTCACAGTCACTGGCACAACATAGTTGTTGGATTCCAGGTGAGTGATATTTTCCTCCCCAAAACCTGGCTGCTATGAGCATGTTACCTCTGCAGCTCAACAGCAGTTCTGGAAATGAACTAGGGAGCTTGCAAACAGAGGAATGGTGAGCAAGCTGCAATCTTTGCTGTTGCCTCTGTTTGTCCTCATGCTTGTTCTGCCTGCATGAGTCAGAGAGGAACAACATCTGTTGATTTTTAGGGTCACAGATGGTTTTGTTTAGCTTGTTAATTGTGATAGCATGGCCTGTGACTGACACATGGCTGCTTTCAGTGGTGGGTACTCAGGCTCAGAAAGAAAAGGCTAAAGCATGCTCTTCTGTTGGTCAGTTTTGGACTTACCTTGCCTCAACCATGGTTCACTCCATGCAGTGGCCCAGGGAGCTGCCCCGCTCAAGGATGGATGTTGCTCCAGGGCTAGTGGAGAGGTGGCAGAGCCTTGTCCCTATCCTTGCACTTGTGCACTGCTCAGCCTCAGGAGAAGGGTTCTGCAGCACTGCCTAAAAGCACAATGCTTTTCAGAGCTCCCTTATGTTGAATTTTGGAGCCAGTTGTTTCTTAGCATCCTTTTGTACCCTTTTGTTTACCTTTCTTCCTGAGGCACCGGAATGAAGGGGCTGCTTTGGATTGCCTCTCTCCTGATGCCCTCTACATATGAGTTGGTTGTTGAGCTTGTAACTGCAGGACAAGCAGATACTGCTAAAGGTAAGCCGCGTGGGTCACTCATGCCATTTCCTTCACTCAGTCCTCTTCAGCACCCTGCTGGAAATAAGGATTTGACAAGAAACCCCTGAAATTTCATTTAGTTTTGGGAAAATGAAATCTCAGTGCTAGTTTTATCAAAAGCCTTTCCTAGCATCTGATTTTTTGCGGACTAGAAGGTAGATGTATTTTTTTCCCTCCTCCTGACTAGAAGGTAGAGAGGACTGATGCAATGTCATCTAAGCTTGGAGCAGCCTTTGCTGCAGCAGCTGATGAGGTTTTGCAAAATTAGAACCATCCCCAGTTTTCCCCTGTCTCTTGGTATGATGGTGTGCCAGTTTTTCATCCTGCCTTTGTTCTGGAAGACAAACCATATGCCTTAAAAAATGAGTATTGGAGGCAGTTGCCTGTGCCTGTCTTGAGTGAGAGATACTCCTGTGTGTGTCAAGGACCTTGCCCAGCTTATGGGGCTTCCCTTTGTCTTAAGGGATTTGTAGCCAGGCAGTTTCATTTCTGTGCTCTGCATAGCTGTGCCACTCCAGGTTGCTTAGAGGTGCCTCAGCAGGATTACACTAGCACAGTGACTGCAGCGTTCCTGTGCTGGTTGCTTGCATTCAGCTCAACTGCAGAGCATGTGCTTTGCCAGTATCACTGTAACTTAAGGGCTAGCTCAGCTCTTTCATGAAAGAGGCAGCTGTCTCTATGCTGCGGACGTGGTCTCATGCAAATGAGCAGGAAAAGAAGTAGGGGAACAGGCAGTATTGTCCCCAGAAAATGTTATTGCTTTTGAGATAGAAAGATGTCACTTCACTCATCCTTCCTACAGCACAGGGGACAGAGTGAACCAGCTTTGGTTTAGCAGCCCTAATAGAGATCATATGTGAGCTTTAGGGTGCTTATACAGGACAAACCATCCTTTTTGGCTTTTTGCTGCACTTGAACAGCTGCTGGCAGCTCTGCTTATGCTGTTGGAGGGTAAAGGAATAGCAGCACTGAGAGCAGCAATTAGCTTTTTCCAAGTAGACCTTGGCAATGCCTGGGATGTGAAAAGTCCAGAAGAAAGCAAATGGGCTTTGGCTGGGGTCTTGGAGCCTGAACGTGAGCTGCGCTACCAGAACTCCCTGTACTGGTAGGGAAGTAAGGAGATCGCAATGTTTGCAATGAGCCTTGACACTCCCCTTCCTGAACTGGAAAACTTCCTTCCCATTTGTTTCTCCCCCTCTATCCCCATATCCCTTCTCAGCAGGGACTAATACACTTGCTTTCTAGGCTGGCTTAATACTGACATGAGATTGCATCTCTATGTATTGGTATGTGTGCTCCCTCCCCCTGCAGCCTTCCCCCTGCTAACAACAGTTGAATCCCTTGGCTAATTTCAGCAGTGTTTGGCAGAGAGGAAATGTCTCAAAAGCACTGAATTCCTGCAAGTTTCATGGGGGTGGATGATTTGGTTTAGTACCCAAATTTGTGCCCCCTCTAAGGGAGGGCTCAGGTGGTTGGCCAGCTGGCAGAGCAGGAGCTCAATGGTCAGTCGGCAAATATGGCTCTGAAGCCAGCTGCAGCGTACTCCTTTTCCTGCGCAGCAAGGTGGGGAGCAGATATAGGGTGATGGGGGGGCACTGCAGGGAGCAGTAGGGGTATCTGGGGGGGTATGTATGTTGGAAGGGTGTATGCATGTGTGAGATCTGGCATTACTGCAGTGCAGGAGCTACAACAGGTATGGGAAGGAGTTGTGATTATTGGTGTGTGAGGAGAGATTAGGAGCTATAGGACATCAGTCCGTAAGGACTTCTCCCACTCACAGTACAGCCCCTGCTCAGCAAAGCAGTAGAGGACAGATTCCATGTTACAGTGTGCAAATGGCTCTGTGGAAACACTAAGAATATAACCTTTTTTTAAAATAAATCCCTGAAAGCCACCCTAAAGTGAGTCAGGGTTAGGTAGCCAAAGCCTGTTCGTGCTAGTTTTGACCTACAAGGCAGGACTGCTAATACAAGTGCTCAAGCTGATGCTGTGAAAAGCCAAAATTGGAACTCAAAGCAATGCAAGTCTGTCCTGCAGTAAAACTGCTATTCCACAGTCATTCAGTTTTAAGAACAGGTGAAGATTTTTCCAAAGCTTTAAGGAATGTGGTGCCCTTTCCTGGTTAAAGGTAGGATTATGGTCCCTTAAGTGCTACTGAAAAGCCTAATCTGTTTCTTCCCACAAAAATTCCGTGTTTCCCCCTCCTTTCTCCTGTCCCAGAAGGTGGTCTGCACCAGGCAGCTTTTGCTGAACTTGGCTCCGGGGAGTCTGTCTCCCTGCAGCTGCTTTTTCTGCTGCATCTCTGCAAATCATCAGTATTCATGTGCTTCATCGGCAGAGCCTCTAAAGGGCTCTGGAAATCCAGAGTGGGGTCCAGTGCTGGAAGAGTCTTTCCTGTGTGGGGTCAGGGAGCAGCGGGCTGTGTGTTTGCCACGAGAGGGGGTTATGAGCCTGCGAGAGCCCAGGAGCAGTGGGTGCTGAGGGTGCTATGGCTCAGGGTAGGGTGTCCTGGCTGGAATAAGCATCACCCTCCGGCTGCACCCAGCAGCTTGTTGTGTGCTCCAGCCTGCTGGGGCCACCCTGCTGTGCAGTCTTGCTGCGAGGATGGGTTGCAGAAGGCACCTTTATCTTGCTCTGCAGGTTTTGCTGCAGCTTCATCCCCCTTTCCCTGTGAGGGATGGATTAAGATGTGATAAGGCCCTCTAAATGCTGATGGATGGTTAAGTGGGATCATGTTTAGCAGGAGTTGTGCACCTGCTGCAAGGCAAATAGTGAGACAGAAGCACATGTGGCAGGGAAGAGCTCAGTCCTTGCTTCCTGCGGGGTCTTGCTCCCAGATGACCTAGTGTGTGAGAGCTAAAGCAGAGGGTGATTTTCCTGACTGCAATCTGGGTAAGGAATGCTTTGCACACCTTCCCTCCCCTCTAGTCTGGTTAAAAGCATCCCTTTCCTTGAATGTATTTTCCTGTGAGCTGCCTCCACTGCTCTGTACCATTCTCTCCTTTGCACTGATGCAACTCTGAGTACGATTGCAGAAAACAAGTTTGAGGAACTGATCAGGCTGATGCTCTTTATCTTTTTCCCCCTTTCCCAGAACAGGAATATTTCCTTCACAGGTGTTGCTTGAGCATGTTGTTTTCTGGGGGCTGAGCTAATCTGCTTGCAGCCAACAGAACTGAAACTAAATTAGCCTGGCATATTCTCTTGTACTTTTCTCTGCTGTAATATTAAAAAGCCCTAATTTCTCCTGCTAGGTGATCTTCAAATCATTGAGGCGGATACATGTACAAAGAGCTTAGAGAAGTTGCTTGGTTTCAGCTTGAATACTGACTGGGAATTGAGGGGCCTGGGGTTTATTCTGTTGTTTTCTGGGTTTTTTCTGTTGCTGCCTTCCACTATTTTACAGCCTTCATGCCCACATGCAAAGACTAAAATGTTACAGAAAGGGCTTGGACATTTGAATATCTTCCTGCTTTGGATATTCTCTCCCACCATCAGAGAAGGTGGGACAGAGAATGTAGAAAAGGACACCAATTAGGAAACACTCTTCTTTTTTTAAGGGAGAAAATACTTAACCTATGGTGGACTTAAAATTTTGGACTCAGTTTTGCAGTTTCCTGTGATCTACACCTGTTATGTGCCTTTGTAAGCCCAAAGATTTTTCAGCCAAGAAACCACCTTAAAGCAAGGGCTAGTTCAGGGACAATTATCAATGGGATCAAAAATCAGCCTAGCCCATGAACTTCTCATTCTGCAACAGTTCCCATTTAAAGCCCCTATTTCTACCCTGAGGCCACTGCCAATGGGCCCAATACAGCATTAAGCATTTGGAGGCTACATGGTAAACTGGTCTGGTTCAGAAGAAAAAGAAACCTGCTGCCAGACAGGTATTATTAGCCCCAACAGTGCTCAGCCTTGGTCACGAGGCAGCATTGCAGGCAGTTGTAGTGAGAGGGGAGCACAGGTGTGAGATGCTCCATCAGGTGTGAAGAACCCATAGAGGCTTTTTATGTATTCATAGTGGAACAGGACTTGGGTGTCCCCGGTTTTATTCAAAGACCTGTTTTTCCCTCCTCTGTGATGTAGCCTCTGTGTTCTTTTGGCTCCTGTGTTTGTTTAAATTGCTCTTGGTTGCCTCCAGCAATGTCTTACTCTGTGGCTGTGCAGTTCCTGGCACAGCAAGGTCCTGGTCTTATTTTGGGTGTTGGGACACTAACTTGATATTTGCCCTCCCCTCTCTGTGGTCTTTTGCTCAGGATTTGAAGCCTTGGGAATGGTAGAGGTTCTGGGTCTGTGGAGTTAGGCTGGGTACATGCTGTGCGGTTGCAGCATTTGCAGTTGAATTCTTCTGTGAAGTATCCTTTATCGTCTGTCTGCTGCACAGAGATAAGTAATAGTCCCCAGTCCCCATCCATCAAACATAATTAGGTCCATTTCCTAACAACGCTTTGGACTGCTCAAGTGGGAGCTGAGAGGAAGATGGAGCACCTTGTCAACAGGCATCGCTTCCAAGAAAGAGAAGAACCACAGCCTCTTCCATGGTGCTGTGACTGACTCCAGGGCAGGTTGCAAAATCCCAGTTGCTGGACCAACAAACATTAGGAGCCCAAATATCTGCTTAAAAAGGAGAAAAGCCCCAAGTGATGAAAACCTTAGGGGTTAGGATAAAATCAGGTACTCGCTGACAGTTTGTGCTCTTCTGTGCCAGTGTGCTCAGTGTTGTGGTCCTGACTAGTGACCTGGATTCTTGCCTCTGCCTCCCATAAACTGGGGGACCCTGGCCAAATCTTATCATGTTTTTCCCCTGAAGTGGTTGTGGTTTATTTTTCCTGAGAAAGGATTTGTTTTTTAGAAGATATCAATTAAAACATAATCTGAATCTGTTCCAGAGAGGGTGTTGGTTGGATGAGTGTCTCGATTTGTTTTATTAGTTTTTGTTGGTTTTTGCATTGTTGACACATCCATTAGGCCACATACCAAGGAAAATGTGGAGGGGAGGGGTCAGACTAAAGCAACTGTGTGTTTTGAAATGTCTGTTAATTTATACAAGGAATTTTTTTTTGAAAGGTCACAATTAAAACATGTCCCGGTTGACAACTTAATAAGTTGTCCTCCACTATCTGATTTAGTACCTTGACAAAATGTCCTGAATTTGACTTTTCTTGTGATTTGGGGTTTGGTGAGCTGGTTTGCGTTTTTGCCTTAGAGATCTTGAAACATCTTGCAGGATGACAACTGAGTCCCCTCATGAGTGGACATCTGGTAGCTTGGTACTGCATGTTCTCCACTTGTGCTTCAGATCCTTGTCCTTCAGTGCTCGTTCATCACCATCACCTCCTGGCCAGGGCTTGTACCCTAGTGCATATACTGTGTTATCGTTGAGCAGGTCTATATGAGCTCTGCAGAATAGGCCCTTTTTGGAATAAAGTTTTTGCTGAACTACATGGAAGCCAACATGAATTGTTTTGCCAGTTTAGCTTGCTGAAATGGTTCGGCACAGGGTGTGATGAGTGCGTGGGCCAGGGTGGATGTCCAGCCAAGAGGGCAGGGCTGGGGCAGCCAGCAGTTGCACTGGTTTAGGCTTCTGTGGAATTGATGATGCAGGCTCAAACCTGAGCAGCTACAGCTTTGACCTACCTCTGTGCCCAACCAACAAATCAATACCACATGTGGCATAAGAACCAGAGAGTCCTGGTCCTCCAGGTGTTGCTTTTTTCTCAGGACAAGTTATTAGTGAGCCTGACTTTCTTCTTTGGCTTTGCTGTCTTGGGACTCTGGCTGGCAAGCATAATTAACAAGGGCCAGGGTTTGTAATTCCTGGCACAGAAACAGCATTAATGGATTTGTTCAGTTCCCTTTTATCAGCCTTTCCAGCCTGCCTCTTATCTCATTACTTTGGGGAGGGCTGAGATGGGATTAAAAGAACATGAAGGCCTGATAAATGGAGATGGAAACTTAAGAGCTAGGGCAGATCAATACAGGTCCATCATGAAGACTTGCGGAGAGCTTGCGGGGCTGACTAATTGAATGGACAGAAGCCCTGGGGAAATGAGGCTGCCATGGGTTGGAGCTGGAGCTCAGGGACCCCAGAGGAATGTGTCACAGAAGTCATGAAACCTGTTGGGCTGGGTGAAAGTGGAGCACATATGAAGGCGTCTGGCACCTTGCTTCCTGCAAATCAATCCTCTGCTTCTGTTTTCCTGACTCAGCAGTTTGCTGTAGCACTGATTAGCATCTTGGCTGGATGAAATTTTCCCAGGCTTCACAGCACTGCAAAGAGTTGCTGGTGCCTCCTGCATCTAAAGAAGCCACTTATGTTACTTGTGCTCTTCTCCCCACAGAGGTGAACTGTGATATGTGGAACATATTAGTCACTGTCTGTAGAGGGGTCTGGATGGAGGTGAGATCTGGAGGAAAGAGAGGCTAATGGGCTGCTGCTGTTTGGTATGGAAATAAGGGTAGAAAGTTTGGAAATTTCTGCAAGCCATCTAACACACCTGAGGTTGCAAGGGAGTGGAAAACAGGTTTTGTGGGAGCAGTTTTCTCTGTACCTGGGGCAATACCATGAGTGACCTTTATCCTGAATGCTGGGCAAGCTGGTGCCTCCTTATGCATCCTTCTTTTTCTCTTATCCTCATAGGCTGAAGGGGTGTATGTCCTTATGGTGGGGTTTGTAGGCAGCCTTGTTGCCTTCTGGAAGCAAGTAACAAGTCTCCCTGTTCAGCACAGAGCCACCCATCAGCACATGTTGTCATTTTGGGAATTTTGCTTCAGCAGCTTGGTTATAGCATGGCCACTGACACAAAAACTGGCTTGTCGTCTACAATTGGGAGAGTACTGTAGGGTTCTTTCCCTGCAGGGCTGCGTTCTGTCTTGCTTTGGCTGGAAGGTAGGGAAGGGGGAGTTCTGTCCTTCCTCCATGCCTGCTGGGATCAGCGTGGTGAGGACTTTGTGGTGGATGTGGACACTGAGTACTTTCATGTGACAATGCTGTGTTCCAGTTGAGCTTTGGCACAAACCCAGCCAGGAGTCGAGACCCAGCTTCTCTAAGTGGCTCCTGGGGCATAGCCCTTGTCCCTGTCTTCCTTTAAACCAGTTCTTTCATTTCTGCTTGGAAGCTCTGAAAATCATCCCAGGACTCTCCTGGGGACCCCTCTTTTTTACACCAGCTCTGCTGTCCTTCGCTCATTTCTCCACATACTTTCTCAGGCTTCTGCTTCCCATGTGTCTCCACCAAGAACCTGGGAAGAGCATTCCTTTCACCTGGCATTGGTTGCAGATCTCTGCTCAGTCTCTTTCTCCTCCCTGCTGTCCTTCCCTTCTCCTGATTCTCTCCTTTAATTTGCCTTTGCTTATTTTGAATACAAAGCTCTTCCATCACAGTGTTTATAGTTTGTAAAGCCTCGGGCCCATTGCTTATTCTCCTTCTTATATCCCTACTTAACCGCCTTGGCTCCCTGTGCCCTTTCTCTGCTTCCATAGTATCGAGGATGAATCACAGTCCCTGTCCCCAGCTGCCTGCTGCATAGTTCCCATTTCCCAGGAACCCAGTTCCCAGACACTACAGCAGTTCAGTCACAAAGTCCTCTTCTTTCTCATCCCTTAAAAATTGCTTTCTCTGGAGTCAGCAGCAGACATCTTTGCCTCTCTCATGAGCCTCCCAAGCTAGGAGCATCCTTCAGCAAGATCTCTTTCATCTGCACGATGCCCAGGACATACCCAGTGTGGGCTGGATGAATGGCATGGGCATCCCCCTGCTCAGCTGGTGCTCAGAGCATCCCCACCTGCTTTGGAAGCTGCTGAATCAGTGCTGGCTGGCACGTGCTGGCACTGGGCTTATCTCCCTAGCACCAAGTAAATGTCATCAGCTTGCTTTGTATCCATTTTCCCATATCAGCTTTTGTCATGGTTTCCCTTCATCTCTTCCCAAAAGAGGCCAGTCTGCTCTAAAGCACAAATGCCCGGTTCCCATCTTTGCAAGGGTGTGGTGAGGAATGAATGCTGGCTGCATCCCAGCTCTGTTCCCCTCCAAGAGCTCCTGGACTGCTTTTTCATTTGGTTTGGGGTTTGTTTGGGGTTTTTTTTTG
>JANZLQ010000095.1:38662402-38681304 GCA_026212715.1 Elanus axillaris
GGGGGGGAGTGGGGGGTGGGGCAGGGTTAGTGAACTGAATCTTCAAGCCACATTTTGTGACCAAGCAAGTGAAGTGAAGCTGATGTTTGTGCGCCACTGGGGACTGAAGCAATCAGAGAACAAGTGTACAGCAAGCAAAAGACAAGTGGGATGAAGATGTGGGATGCTTTGGTCTGAGACTGAGTCAGAGCAAATCGCAGAGCCTGGCATTGGGAAGACAGACCCATGTCCTCGAGTCAGGGCTTGTGGAGAGGAGCGGCAGGGGAGTTATGCACTTAGCCTGATTGAGCCATACCGGAGCAGGGCTGGAGCTCTAAGGATCCAGGGATGCAGCATGTGCCAAGCCTGTGCTGTGGAGCAGGAGTGAGGCCAGCCAAAGGGCAGGGAGCACTGAGCATGCAAACAGCGAGGCGGAGGCCGGGGTGGGAAGCTGATGGGGTGGCTTACTGTAGTGAAGCCCTCCTTGATCATGGCACTGTGGTGGGACCCAGGCAGGTCCAGGTCAGTGAGAACAGCTCTGCTCTTGCTCTGGGTGGCCTCTGGATGAGAGCATCTCTGTCACCAAGGTGGAGTGTGGGCAGAGCAAGCTCAGGCTGGTTTGCTTCTCTCCAGAGAAGTACACCCAGAGTTTAAATTTCCCGACTGCTGCATTTTCCCTGCTTGTGATTTGGTCCTCCTCCCCTTCCCCAAGCAAAAGCATCTGAACTGAAGTAATTCTGCAGATGGAGACCAGGACCTTGCATCACTTGAAGTCCTTCCCATCAGGCCAGGATCACTCCAGTGGGAACCTGGGACTCAAAGCAGCCTGCCATGCAGGTGAAGGCTGCAAAGCCGGTGGTGCACGGCCGCTCACTGGCTCTGGATGCTTTTTCTTGGTGGAAATGTTCCCACGCACATCAGAGCCCATTGCTGCTGCCTTTACTCGCCTCCCATTGAAGGAGACTGCTCGCTCCCCTGTCCTGTCCTCCAGAGATGCGAGGTCTGGCTCATCCCATGCCTGTGCATGAGGAGTGGGGACAGCAGCCGGCAGGAAAAGCGAGCCAGGCCAGCTCAAAATAGACTGCTTGTCAGAGTTTTCCATGAGACCTTTGAGACTCCTTATCTCCCCGCTGTCGTTCTGGCGCAGGACAAGTTGCAGATGGAGCAGCCTCCATGAGCAATGTTACCTCGGTCACCCCAAGGCTTCCTGCCGCCCAGGCAGGACATGAGGCCGTTGTCCCGTGGGATAATGGCTGCTGCAGGGTACGCAGAGGCCTCTCATTTAGCAGGACTAATTGTGTGGAAGTGAAACCTGCCTAGTATCATGAGGACAGGGGATACTGAGAAGCCTGGCTTTGGTGACAGCAGCTTTAGCAGAGATTGGGCATACAAAAAGATGCCAGCAGTCAGAGGGTGGTCTTGCACATCTCCTGCTGTAATATCTACCTTGCTTTCAGCAATGCAGAAGGCAGTAGGGGTAGCCTAAGCCACCCCAATGTCTGTGATCCTCCTTCTCTGTAAGAATAAGTATATTCCTGCTAGGAAGCAGGCAGAGCTCTTCTTTGCTTGTCCTCCTTGCCAGGCTCTTCCTGCATGAACCATCGGTTCATGGTTCTGTGCTCGGGTATCACCAAGCTGGAGGTTTGTTTGTAGCCCCAGGGAAGGTTTGGCAGTGTGACCTCCTGGCGCTCTCCACAAGTGCTTTCCTGCCCCTATAACGATTTTCTTGTGGCCTTAATGAGCCATCTGGGGGCAATTAGTTTTCTGTTTTATTACATGCCTGGCTTTTTTCATTGAATGGGGCATGGTGGAGCTATGCTGGTTCTCCAGCCACATCTGGGAAGAAGGGAAGGAAGGCAGGAGGTGCCGAGTCAAGCTTTGCATCCATCCTTCTCCTTCCTGGTGCTTGTTGCTGCTCTGTGCCTTGTGTGCCTGTACAGAGTCCAGGTCCAGCCATAATCCTGCATGAGCTCTGATGCACAGCAATGGATGATCAGTCCTGCTGTGACCTGTTGCTCTCATGCAAGTCCTGAGATTAAGGTTGAGCCTGCTTCCCACCCGCAGTATCCTGAAGTTTCCTAGAGTAAGAGATTACAGAGAGGATTAGATATAAACCTTTACCGCAGCAGTAAATCATGTTTTTCACTGCTGCCAACTATGCAGAGAAGAGAGACAGCGTAGACTGGTGTTTCTCATGGCAGTATTACTGACCCCAATTATTTCAAAGTGATAAACCACCACCTGTCCCTGATCTATCATAAACTACTACATTGTATTGAAAACCAAGCAGGTTAAAGAAGAAATAATGTGCATCCTTTTTCATTGCTTTTTAGTTCTAGGGCTTTTGGGGTGATGTTTCTGAGGTTTTTCCTCTATTACCCTAAGAGTGTATAAACTTCACCTAGAGGTGTGTGATCACCCTAGGAACTATGGCTTTGAGATTGGCACTAAAACTCATGAGACCTAGAGCATGCTTCTAAAGGCTTCCATCACCAGCAAGGACCAGCTAAAGGGGACCCTCTGTCATGGGGCTTGAATGATTATTTTGGACAGAGTTGCCACAATTTTTATTTTACAGGGGGGAAGTTGAGGCACAGAAGAGTGATGTTCCTTTACTGCTAGAAGAGAGGATTTCTGGGGCTTCAAGTGATGTTTGCCCATAAGGTCTTCCTACCCTGACTAGTACCTATACCAGAGAGGATGCTGACAGTTCCTGATGCAGGATTTGCAGCAAAGGTGAGCCCATACTTGGTGCTAGGAAGAACCAAAAAGGAGAAGCTGATGCTGGGCAGCTACTTAATTGTGATGTCTGAGAGTGAAGCTTATCTTAGAGAAGTTCTGATGATCCATCCCTTTAATAGACCAACACGTGTGCAGACCTGCAGAAAACAATCCAAGAAATCTATTGGAAATCCTGCATGGAGGAAAAGGCCATTGAGCTGTTCCACTGGGAATGACAGGGCTTTTTTGTCTTTTATTTTCCCCTTGTAGTTAACTTAATCAGCTAATGGTTTTTGCTGACAGATATTTATCAGCCAGAACATGCTTTCCCTGGTCTTGGAAAAATAGAAATCTTTACTCCTGGCTCCAATAAAAAAATCAGCCCAATATCCCTGAATGAGCAAGTCTGAATATCAATCCTTCTCTTGGCATCTCAGCCCTGGGAGTCATTAAAAGGAGAATGGCAAAAGCAGAAGGCAAAGCCACCCAAGGTTAGAAACAGGCCTGACTTACTAATTTTTTTTCAGCCAGAAATTTCATATGTTTAATGAGCTGAGGGGCATAGCGTGCTAGCAGCTATCCCCAGCGCTGGAAGCAAAGCTGCCAGAGCACAGCTCACTGCAACATATGAAACAGCCCAGTTCTGGCATGGGAGAGGATTTGTGGAGCAAGGACCCTGGAGCGCAACGTGGCACTGGCACTGCCATGTGCCCATGAGCTGTTACCAGGACCTGGCTCCAGCATCCCTCGCTCTGTTGCCCAACAGAAGTTATTTGACTGAAGAAAAGGGGGCTCAGCACCCTGTTAATGACTGATTGCTCTTGGTCTGTGCATGTCCCTCCCTGTCTACAGAGCTAATCCTCCTCTCCTTTACACCCTGTTTGCCACCCTGTATTGATTTACTCCTTCCTTACACCAGTTTAGGATGTTGAAATCTGCTTTCAGTCTTTTCTGCAGCAAGTGAAAATCAATGGAGACATCTCTGTTTGGATTAACCAAGTCTGGCCTTACAAAAATCTGTTAAGCACGGCTCAGCAAAGCAAAACATCCAAGATGCATTAGACTGTGGTGTTAGATTTATTATCAAGGAAACAACCCATAACTTGTGAGATGCTGCTCTCCATCATAAATGCAGTTAAACATTCCTTCCAGTGCTAATAAGAATGAAGATTGATGTCTTTGCCCATCCTCTCTGGTGGTGCCAGCAAATGCTAGGGTCTTCCCTTTTTCTCTTCTTGAAGCACTTCACAGTTCTGAAAATTACTGAAATGAAATTTTACAATGAATGTCTGCTGGTTTGTCACTTTTCGTACATCTAGGGAGTCCAGACGGGTTTGTAAAAGCTCTCTTGCTCTCTGTATATATGAATGTATGTATTATATATAAAATATAAATGTTATGCACATATGTGTGTATATAGACTAAAAGGAAATCAGCTCCTATTCTGTTGCTCAGGGCTGGGATCTGCACATTCTCTTTTGAGTATTTCATGCCAGATATTAGCTGTGACTTATATTTTGAATAAAGATTTTAATTAAATTGGTGTTTGTGAGCTGCTGGGGGGCTTTGGCCACTATCTTGCTCAGGAAATAAAATGACCTCATTTGTGAGAGTTGCAGGGTGAAGGAAACCAGCTTCCATCCCTGTTAGGTAGTGAGGAATACATGGAAGAAGGCAGCATTCCTGATGGAGGGGGAGGTTCAGCCAATTTAACCAGGAAGAGGTAGCTCCAAAGCTCCTGGATGCCACTTTTCAGGAGGGATCAGAGGGATGCCCTGGACCACCTACCAACCAGCATGAGGCTTTGCAGACACCTCCAGCACACTGAGGGACTTTGGCCTTGGTCTGATGGTTCATTTTGTGGGAGAAAAACATTTCGTACACAACCTCAGCACAGCAGTAGGACCTTTTGCATGGCTAATGTAGTCCAAACCATAATGAAGCCAATAGAGATGTGTTTTCAGCCAGCTCAGAAGTGTTTGCCTGGGTGCTGGGCTGAGTACGGCCATTGCAGAATCTCGTGAGCTGTGCAGTGCTTGCCAACCCTCTGCCTGTTTGCAGAGCTGTCTGTTTCCCTTTGTGCATTCTTATTGCTTGTTGCCTAAAATTTAACACACTTCATTTGTTTTTATCCAGGCACAAGGTTTCAGGATGTGAGAAGATTTGAGGAAAGATTTATCCCTGCTGATTGGAAGCGGGAGAAAGTTTTCCAGCCCCAGATTTCCCCACGGCCATCAGAGCCTGGCTGAGAGATACATTTCTCTCACTGTGCTGCTGAAGATCATCTCTTGTGCTGTGCATAGATGGGAAAAACATTGACCTCAGGTGACAGCCCCATGACCTTGGTCTGGGAACAGGTAGGAATGACTGGAACCAAGAAGGATCTCCCTGGAGATTTTTAGTTCTCCAGTACCACCCAGGTCATCATTGCACTGTGTTTGCTGTTAAGGATGGGCAGTTCTAGCTGGACAGATAGCTCTAAGGCAGATGCTTCTGTCTGAGCAACAAAACTGAGTCCTCAGTGTGGGGTAAATGAGAGAATCTCTCCTCGAACCAAGCCCTAGCAATTTACACCTGCTGAGGATCTCTGCCGTTGTCCTGGGAGATGATAGAAATGATACAGACCCTTCCAGCCCTGCTCTGCAGTGATTGCAGCCTGGCTGTAAATAAGAAACAGTCCCAGCAGCACTTCCACTTACCCAGCATTTCTCTCTCACGGATCCCTGTGAATTTTGCACTGGCTTGGGAGTGTTATGAACTGGGAAACCTTTAGTGATGCGTTATTCAAAACACACTGGCTTTCACTGTGAAGTTTCAATTGTGGTTTGTAGGGTTGGGCTGAGATTATTGCATTTAAATTCAAGGCAGATTTTGTTCACTCATGGAGAATGAATGCTAGATCCTTGCCTCCCTGCTCAGAAATAAGCCCTGGATGCACAGATCTGCACAGAGACCCTGGCCCCAGGTCACTGGCTGCTCTTGCACTGCTCAGATGACAGCTCTGCCCCTAGGCTGGGCAGCTGTGTGCTCCAGAAACCTGCTGAGATGTTGACATGTTGCATTCATAGTAGCTTCTGTATATGGGAGAAGGACAGAAGACTGGTGAGGGAATGCAGGGCTAAGGAGAGGTTTGTCCCTTGTGCAAGTAGCCTCTGATTTTTGGCAGGGTGACAAAGCTCCAACCCTCAACAGAGGGAACCACCACAAAGTCTGATCCCTGTCCCCGTGGTCTACATGACCAATGTGAGGCTCTCATGGATAAAAGCTTGGACTCAGGGCTAACCATGCAATCTAATCCTGACCTTGGGTTACCATTTAAACTGTTGCAGCCTCAATGTACGGTAGAGGCTGAGCAAACCTCAGATCTTGTTTCAACTGAAAGAGGAACCTCCGCACAGCCATTGACACCAGATGGTCTCAGCTGCATTGAAGTCCAAGTGCATGAGGAAAAGCAGTATGAAATCTGTCATGTAGACGTGGCCTTAAAGTCTCCTAAAGGGAATAAGGGAACCTCAGTGTCTGAGCTGCTTAAAATCAGGCTGGACTAACTTTTGGGGAACTCGCAGAGTGAAACCCTGCTACCGTGGCCCTGGGTTTTGCCCTTTGGCTGGGGAGGGCTTCTCCCAGTTGCTCTGCAGTCATTCCAGTATAAAGTCCAGGAGAGCTGATGTTTGCTCCTGACTTTGCCAAATGCATCAGTCAGTCTGTGCCATTCTGGATCTTTTCTGATGAGGTGAGAAGGTGGACCCTTGGAAGGGGGCATGTTCAGCACCTTGCACGCTGTGGCTCTGAGGTCAGTTGGGACCGTCATGCTGTGAAATGAAAGCAGAGTATGAGGGAATCGCTGGGCAGGACTGGACACAGGCGAGCAGGTCTCTGGGTGCTGTGCTGGCTGCAATCCCATTGCCATAGGGCTGCAAGGCAGGAGCGGACAAGCGGCCATGGGGCTGGAGGTGACAGAGCACTGAGACCCTGCCACCCCTGCCTGATCTCTCTGAGTAGCAGTCCCAGGCAGTGGCAGGTCTGGAAACCCAGGCAGATGCTGTTCATGACACCAAGTAGCAAGGCTCTGAGCTGTCGTAATAGGACAGGCCCCTTGCCTGCAAGCCTTGGTGGTGATTTCTGCTTTGGTTTCTATTAACAAATCTCTGCGGTTATGTGCTCATGCTGCGCAGTGAGGGGCAGAGGGTTCAAAGCCAAGATAAATAGTCTTGGGGTCTGGCCGGGGCTCTAGGAAAACACAGAGCGCAGCGAGTAATTTGGTTAATACATTCAGACACAACCATTAGTCCGTCAGTGCTTCCTGCGAGTGAGGCTCAGCCAGAGAAAGCTGGACCGCAGCATGTTAGGCACAACCAGCGTGGCTCTGCAAAGCTGCCGTACTGCAGTACGAGGGCTGGCCTGGCACCAGGATGGCCACGCGTCCCTATGCTCTGTCCTGGTGCCAGCTGTGGTGGGGATGGGAATGCAAAATCCCTGCCTTGTCTTTGCTCACAGGGACATGGGTGATTCACAGTGGTCTGGTGTATCTTGGAGGACAGAGGCTGTGCCTGTCCCTCTTCCCAGCTTCTCACCCATGCAGGAGAGCAGCCTCAGCCACTGGAAACCAGTGAGTGGGATGGGAGAGGTCTGTCCCCTGCAAGGCTGCAGCTGGGTCCCCTTCACCTGCAGTGATTCATCTTTGGCTGTGAGGGGTCTGGATCAGGCTTGTTCATTGCATTGGTATTTGAGAGATGGGATGGGGAAGTGGTGAGCCCAGACCTCCCACAGCCTCCAGCAGATGTTCAGACCCTCTGCTGGGTTCTGCTTGGTGATGGGTGGTGTTTTTCCCATTGTGGCATTAATATTCCTCCCTCCCGCTTCATTCCCAGGTGTGCCAAGATGTGTTTACACTGCCCTGCCTACATATGTAGGTACCAGAGTGGGTGTAAGCAGTCTACAGCTAAGAGTATTCATAGCCCTCGGCCAAGGAAGACCTGGGGCAGTTCTGGAGGTCTGGTGTGGTGGGGCTCCATTTTGTGCACAAGTCCTGCATTAAAGGTCCCAGGAAAGAGGCTGGTTTCTCTGTGCTTGTGCCCAGGCATTCTGCAAGGCTGTGTCTTTCAATGTGGGTCTGAGAGAGCAACAGCTCTGTCAATCCTTGGAGTGAGAGCTTGTGATGAGCAAGAAAGCCGGATAATCTACCATCACCTTGAGAAGCAGTGCTGAAGTGTTCAGCTCCTTTGATTGTCTCCTTTTGGCAGAGGAGAAGGAGTAATCCCAGCAACAATCTGAGAATCTAAATTAGAGTCCATCCATTACAGCGCCTTTTCATTACTTATTTATGCTTTTTCTTCTCTTAGTAAATATCTTCAGCTGTCTTGGTCTGTCCTGTTGAAACCACAAGAATGTGAGGGAGGGAAACCTCGCTGGCAGAAGACCCTCTTGCCTGCTGGCTCCCTCGCTCGCCCTTTGCTGGCTTCAGGAAGCAAGAGCATCTGGGTGCCAGCCAGCAGCCAGCACATTAAGATTAGGTTCTTGGGAGTCTTCTGCAAAGGCAACTGATTTTGTGGATGCCAAGACTAGCCCCTTTGACTCTTAATTCCATGAAAACAGCCAGCTTCGGCAATGAAGTGTCTGCAGCTAACAGGAAGAGCAACTCACCCTGCAGGCATCCAAATGGTTCAGCTCTGAACCTCCTGGCCCTGGACATACAGTCACCTCTTCATCCATCAGCAGCTCCAAGATCTGTATGCCATGCTGCATTGCTACCTCACATAAGGTTTATCACATGCCAAAGGACGTCTTTTGCTTGTAGAGCAATGTGCCAGCTACAGCCCTATGCAATGCAGCCTCGTTGGGTCTCTTTCTATAAGGTCCAATGCACAGGTGCATTTTTGCAGCCTTGCAGGCTACCGGCACTTGGAGGACCACACATTAGGGAGCTCTGTTGTGTTTGCTGGAGGCCTGCTGGGCTACAGAGAGCATGGAGTCCAGCTTCAAAACATGCAGAGGGAAGTGTCCCGCTGGGAAAAGTCAAACTCACTCTGTTGAATGTTTTAGGTCCAATACCTCAGCTAGTGTGAGCAAACAAGCCTCTGCTCACTTTAATCCCCATCTGTACTACGCAAGGATGTTGCTGTGCACTGTCCGACAGGGTTTTTGGAAAGGAAGGAAAGTAAAACCTGAGATAAATCAATCACTAATGGTGAATCCTTTGAGAAAACCAAACAGCATTGCAGGAGCTGCAGTGAGATTCGGGAAGTGTCTCCCAGCTGCAGGCTCAGGAGAACCCTCAGCTCCAGCATTGCTGCATCTTGCCCATACACAGCGCCTCTGAGCTGGCCAGATACTGACCACTGCAGATGTGTGAACAGTCAGGTCCTACCCATGCTGCAGGCTTCCCCCAGCTGCACCCGAGGCTTTGCTTCTGCCCCTCTCGTACGCACAGGCTGGAGGCTCTGAGAGTGCTTGCAGTCCCCGAGTCCTGTCCCAGCATCCAGACTGCTGCGGTCCAGGGTGGCTGCCAAAAGGGATGGAGAACAGAAGTAAAAAGGTAGTCTGGCTCATCACAAACCATGAGTAGCCAAGCCACCACCTGCAGCGGATCACGGACTTGTATTAGATCCATCTCCATGGAGATTAAATCCCACTGCCACTCCAGAGGATCAGCAGGAGAGCTCTGCCGACCGCAGGGCACGTGAGGATAAGAGGAAGTTTTGGTCGCTCGTGCTGCCTGCCAAGTCTAATGGGGATCTTTCCACACCAGCTCCTATCTGTTGACGTCTCTCCGGGAGCAGACAGACCTGTTCTTCCTTTTGTGCCCCAGGGAGCATGAAACATTTCCCAAGTCTCCTACACTGATTTTAGACAGTAAAGCAAACCTGGGACAGTGAGTTCCAGTTCCCTGGAGAGAAGGAGACATTGAGAGCAGCTTGGTGCCCACCTGGAGCTCATGGAAGGGCTGTTGCACTGCTCAGCTTGGTTGTCTGCACCTGAAGCAGCGGGACGCAGCCACCCTCACATCTCTAGTCCAGCCCCATGGTCCTTTCCCTGCATTTCTACCTTGCATGGTTTCCTCTGCCTTTCCCTAGCTGCAAGGGCAGAGGGTCTCCCCTTATATTTTGCCCACTGAGCTTGCCTGGGGCTGCAGCAGGTTTTCCATCTGCAAAGCACAGTAAATCACAGGCCAGGCAAGGCTGCCTCCCAGCTGCACGGAGAGGGTTCTAAGTCCAGGGTCACTTAGCTGCTGCACGGTAGCTCCAGAGAAGTGATCTGTGGATTAAATTTCCAGGAACTGGTGGGGCCCGACTCAGTTTTGAGCCACCAATTCACCCAATTAAAAATAAACACAGAGTTATAGACAGTCTGTGCTCGGTCACAGCTGATTTTTGTCGACCCTGGCTGGGCGTTGAGATGGAAAGAGCGCTCAGTTGGAGTCATTCTCTTTCCATTCCCAATCCGTGCTGCCTCGGGAGGATTTGGGAAGCAGAAAGTTCGAGTCAGGGCCTCTGTGAAATTCTGGCTGCTCTGAGATTTTCCCACACGTTCATTAGACATACAGCTCATTCAAGTTTATTTCCAGAGGTTTTAAAGGCTGAAAGACTCATTGTATCTATCTAGTGTGATACGCGTTTGGTTTCTGCGGGAGCTTGAACCTACAGCAAGCAAAGCAGAGAGGCACTAAACACCGTCTCGCTGCAGTGGTTAATGAGTGGGCAAGGGGGCTCTTTTCTGTCCCAATTTAGAAGGCGCAGGAGCCAGCAGAAAGGCAGAGCCACTGTGGAGCTCAGTGGAGGGATGCTTGCCCTGTGCTGCATCCCTTAAGGATGCTTTTTAGCTGAGGTGTCCATCTGTGCAGTCGGAGCCATGAGATGCTACTGTGACAGAGCTGAGCTGTGTCGGCAGCTCCCAGGGAGCAGGGTCCCCGGCCCCCCCGAGGCCCCTTGCCATGGTGGGAACAGCAGGGTTATCGGAATGGGGTGGCTCCTCTCTAAGATGGAAATTTCTCCTCTGGCCAGAGGCAGCGATCTTGGCTTGCATCCCTGCTCCCTGTCACTGAGCCTTGCCACCTTCCAGGGTTCACTTTGTTCACAAAGAGCCTCAGATAAGCTTCTTGGCAGGGGTGCTCTGTTCTGCTGCAGCATTAGCATGGCTCAAGACAGGTTTTTTTTTTAATATTAACCTCTTGTATCCCTTAGAAGTTGCAGCTTAGACACAGACCCTGGGGCTGGGGCAGCAAGTCAAGGCTCTGCATTGGTGGAAAGCATCGGCATCACGGTACGGGTTGGTTTCCTCTGACTGCCATCACGGACTGAGGAGAGGTCAGCCTCCTTGGGTGAGCAACATGGAGGTAATGGTAACGCTCACCTGTGGGCTTCGCCCTGTGCTGGGAGCACCTGGTGAGACCCAGTGAGTAGAAGGAACCTTCTGCCTGGTTTTGAACCCCCTTGGGTCAGAGCCACAGGAAATCTTGCCATGGTTATGAGCACATGTGCCTGAGGTTGGGTCTGTGAAATGCCTAAGGAATGGTTGTAACTCTGTGAACATTTTTTTTTCACTGAATTGGAGTATTTTATGTGTTTCTCCATGAGTTAATTTTTTTGCCAGCCTGAGAAAACACTTTAAACCCACTGCTCGCACTTGTAAAACAAGCGGCCAGTGATTTGGGGGAGCCAGTCTAAAGTATCTCATAAAGCACCTCATGGTATGCTGTAGTCCCTAACCAAAAGTGTGACCCCAGAGCCCTGCAGCATGCCCTGATTCACAGGGAAGGGCTGGCTGGCAGCCGACACGCTGCCCTCCCCTGCCACTCAGCCTCGTTTATCTTCGTTACTTGGGCTGTTTACGCAAGCAAGAATTGGCCAGAGGCGCCCGGCACTGCTGCGTGCCAAGGGAGGAAGCAGGCACCAGCACAAGCTCTTGTGGCTGGCACCCAATTGCCTGCGCCCTCTCTTTTGAGAACAAAAGGCCAGGATGCAGCCTCCGTGGCCCAGGGCGAGGGGTGGTTCTGGCCCCTCATGTGGCTTGTGCCAGGGGTCCTGGCAAGAGGACCCACTGTCTCATGCTCTGTGCCAGTGGCCTGAGGGCATCCCGCAAGCAGAGATGCTCAGGCTCCTCCACACAAAGTCCCTGGGAGCAGAGCTCCTGAAGTAACTATGGCTCCCAAAGCTCGAGAGTGCTGTCCTTGGGTTTAGTCCTCACTTAATCCTTTATGGCTTGGGAGCTGCTGCTGAGCTTGTGGTTGAAAAGGGATGTCTTACAAACAAAGCAGCATCTTCCCTGGTTGCTGAGCTAGCGCAGCCTCCGATGCCTTCCCACTTTCCTTCTCTTATCCAAGCAGCTCCCAGAAATCTCAGCTCACCCCATGACCCCTCTGCAGAGACAAGGGCATCCTCCCTGTCCATGGGGTGGAGGGGGCCTGGGGCTTCCTGGGGCAGAGCTGGGGTTTAGCACCCCTGGCTGGGCTGCGCTTACCTGGAGAGCTGCCGCCTGGCTCCAGGTTCTATTCACTGGTCTGGAGTGGGTTTCTGAGCTCAGGGTTAGAGATCAGATGAGTGCCAAGCTACTGACAGCCAGCTGCCACTAAAAAGAGAATACACACAATTTTCCAGAGCCTTTGACAGGGTTTCTGTGTAAAAAAAAAACAAAAACCCAACAACAAAAAAAAGGCATTTTTTTTCTGCTTCAGCAAACACCATTTGATGTAAAATTGCCAGTGGGAAAACCACTTGCTGTAGTTCTGAAGAAAGGAATGAACGGGATGGCTCAGGGATGGTGTCATCTCAACAACTTCTCTAAGCCAGCAGCCGTGAAGAGAAGCCTAGACCTGGTAAAACCCCTTTGACTCCTGCCTAGAGGTAGCCAAGTCCCCCCCACCAGCAGCTTCCCGTGGCGGGCAGCTGTGCCAGCGTGCACCCGGCGCCAAGAGGATGTGCGAGACAGAGCACGCTTTGTGTCGTGCCTGGCCTGGGCTTGCCTGGCGAGAAGAAACACAGCAGAAATATGCTGGGGTCTGACACACCACCTAAGCGGTGGTGCTGGCCCTTTGGCCCATGCTGAGACTTGAGAAGCTGTGATGGACGGATGCCAGTCAGTCTTTCCGCTCTTTTGTTTTATTCCAGCTTTGTGTCTCGGCACCTTCACTCTGACAGTGGTCCTCTCTGGTCCTGTCCATACATCGTGCAGGGGAGAAAGTTGTAACCCATCACAGAAGTGGGGAAGCAGGAGGTGATAGCAGTCTCCGGGATGGTTGCAGGTTTGGTCAGCATGCCTAGATGCTTTCAGGGTACTTTGCTTCTGGCTCCTTCTGAAACCACAGAGGTTGCCCACTCATGGCAAGATCACCCGCAGAGTCACTTGGGGACACTGACTTTTCTCACACCTACTTTCCAGGTGATGGGAAATGAACCCAAGATGTTTAAAAGCAGGAAGCCAGATTCTGTAAACTGTCTAAAAATGTAACCCCTGGAGACGAGATTTTGCTCTGGCTCCAAGCCCAAAGGAATGATCAGGGCTAATGAAAGAGACAGAGCAAGGAAAGGATGGTGGCGGGGAGAGTGGGCTGTCATGCCCGAGCACCCTCGCTGCATCCCCCTGCCTGGGATGCCCCAGACTGGATGGGCACAGAGAGACCTTTGGGTCTCACCACGTCTTGCTATGTGGCTGCTGCATGTGAGTTGGGATTAAATCATTTTAACTCATTAACCCTGCACGTTTTTGGCTTATAGCCCCAGGGAGCAAGTAAGTGCTGCAGGAGGGAAACAAAATTCACAGAAGAGAAAAAACTACCCATGGATTTACAGCTGCTGGTGGCACTTGGTACACCAAAGTCCCCAAGGTGTCTGGGCAGTCCAGGGCTTTTGTGGCAGGAGTCCTCGCTTTCTAGCCTTGCCTCACTTGAACCCTTTCATAAACCAGCTCTATTGCCACTGCTGGTACCCTCAACTGATTTTGGTAGCTGGGAATTGCAGGAGTAACGAGCTCTGCTGGTTTATTTCCTGAAAGTTGTTTCCTTGAGACTGACACATAATCGATGAAACCAAAACCTTGGAGTGGCTCATGCATGGTTGCTTTCTGCATCTCATCTGTAGGCACCTCATCCATTCTCTGAGCCTGCCTCACCCGCATACCAGCTGTCCCTGGGTGATTTACAACATCTCTGCAATGCAAACAGGTCATGAAAAATGTATTATTCCACGACTGATCCCTGCCAGCTATTTGGTAACACCTGTTGGACTCAAAGCCTTCTGACTGGGTGCTGGTCCATCTTTAGAGGTGTGATGAGCAGATCAGCAATGTAAGGGCTATTGGCCAGGAAGGGCATCTCCCAGAACAAAGATGTTGCTGGAGAGGAAGGAGAAGGTTTTTGAGCGGAGTGGGATTTGGGAATGCCTTCCCTGAAACCACAAATGATGTGACTTCTAGGCAAACCATCTCCCATGACTAGCCTTGGGGTGAATACCCCTTACTGAGGTGGCTGCCAGGATCCCTCTGTGCAAAGGAGCAAGGCAAAGCCTGTCATCACCTCTTTGGACAGAGAACAGATCCGGGAGACCATGGGCTGAGCAGCCGGGAAGCCTAGACAAGTGCTCTCCTGAGGCAGGCACTCACAGACATCCTCTCCCTTGTGACCGGACTCTTCCTGCCTTGTTGATCCTATTTAAATCCCCCCAAAAGCCCTGGGAAAAATAATGTCCCCAGTCACTGCCTGCTGAAGTAGGAAAGCCAAAGAGTTCCTGGGATCCAGGGGAGAGCGTGAAGGCAGCAGAGTCCTGTCTCACCGTTTCGGCTCTGTGCCCTGGAGAGGGGTGGTGGGCAAGCTTGCTTCTGAAGTGCCAGAGGCAAGCAAGGAGAGTTTAGCAGGACAGGATGGAGAGCAGAGCTGCTGGTGGTGGCTTTTTTCAGCCTTCCACCTACTCTGTGCCTGAGCAGGGCTGCAGGATGAGGAGAGGGTGATGCTGGAAGGGGTGTGGGTCCTCTAAGGGGCACACGTAATTTGCAGTTAGCAGTGGGGAAACACTTAAAAAATCTGGGAATCCTGGGGAAGAGGAAGGAGAGAGAGGACTGGAGAGGTGGGCTTTAGCCTTCCCCAGTAATAATAATTATTAGCCCAGGCACAAATGCTGGGAATAGTCCATCTCCAGGCAGAACAGGGCAGCAGGCTTTCCAGGACAGGCAGGCTCAGACTACATTTGGAGCCTGGCAAAGGGAATAAGTCCTTTTTGATTTTGACCAATGTAATCCCAGCACACACAAGGTCTAGCCTCATGTAAACTTGTCCAGAAAAACAGACACGGCTGAGGCTGCTGAAGAGCCCAGCTCTGCTGGGGAAGCTGATGCTCCCCTCCCAGCACATGATGGCGTGCAGATGCGTTGATGCCACACCATCCATCCCCGGTGTACACGTGCTCCTAACTTTTATAGGTCTGCCAAAAACCTCAGATTAGATTTTTTATCTGAAAAGGTGAGGACAAGAATTGGCTAGGATGAGAGGGTGCATAGCAGCAGTATAAAACCTCCAAATACAGCTGCTTTTCAACAGGAGCTCCCCAAATGCTTATCAAAGAACCTGATTTTAAAAACAGAGTATTTTTTTAGTGACTGGCTTTATTCTCACCTATTGAGTTTTGGAAGAGATCAATAGACTTTGGGATTATTTTTTTTCCCCCTAAAGATTCAGAAAAGCTGCTTTCCCAAATAAAAAAGCTTCTTTTTTTTTTTCAACCAAGCCTTGAAAGCACAGATGGAGAAAATGCAAATATTTTCATCCACGGTTTTTGTAGATGAAAAGTTTTTTTCCCTTGCTGCTGTCTTCGGCAGCCCTGTACTGAGCTTACTTGAAAACCTGGGTCTTATTTAAAAAGCTCAGACATGAACTGTTTTGAAAATCAACCTAATACTTACAGACTTTTTTTGATTTCTCAGGAGTAAAGCCAAGTCAGCTCACTGCAGGGGAGGAAGAAAACTCAGGATGAGCTTGTGTCTCTGGACTTTTTTATTTTAACCTGCCCTTAGTTGACACCTCTAGATGATGCGCACACTTGAAAAGGTGAGTTTTGACCCTGTCCAAATGCTTGATCCCGCATAAACATGTTTGGTTTTTATAGGTAGCGAGGAGCAGTCACAGGAGTGATGCCCCTGCGGGTCTGTATGAACCCATTAATTACTGGGATGGAGCTGGCTGGCTGTTAATTCACAACTAAAAGGTGCAGTGTAGCTGTACTGTTCCCCTTGACAGCGTGTGTAAACACCGCAGCGCTCCCAGCTTTCCCATCCAGCATCTCATCCAGAGAGAAGCATGGGCCAAGTTGGCTAAGGAGTGCCCTCCCTCTCCTTCTCTCCTATTTTCCATTTCCCTGGACCTAGTGTCATGCTAATTTTTGCACTCCCAAGGTTTGTCTTGGCACGTGGCTCAGAGAGCAGGGGGGCCAGAAGCCGAGCAAGTGATTCTTTATGTAAACGAGTGCTGATTATAATTACGCTGCTATAATTGCTGCTAAGCAAATAAACAATAAAGGGCAGCAGCATCCTGGAGGCCAGCGGGACTTATGCAACCTCTGCAAAACCCTGGGAGCAGATCATGTGTGTTCCCCCCGGGGCTCACAGAGCAGGGGACAGACTTGGAGCAAAAGCTTAATTTTACAGCATCCCACTCCGGGCGAGATGGGGAATTGGGAAAACAAAGTGTCTCTGTGTGTATTTTGCACAGTGAGGACACCTTTCCACTAGGCAAAAGTCCTCTTTGCTCTCTTTCCGGGCTATTTGGATCCAAGTGGATCTTCCAGGGGATCTCCAAGCCTGCTGGTAGAGCAGGCAGCGAGTTTCACATCCCATGAAACCAGCGAAGTAGCGAGCCACCTCTGCGAGGGTTCCAGAGGTGGTCCAGCAGCGCTGCCCACGGTGGCTCTGGGAAGGCAGGGCATCGCTGAGGGATGTGGGACAGGACCTGGCCTCTCGCCTGCAGCCTGTACGTAGCCAGGTGGAGCAGCCCAGCATGGGAGCAGCCCAGCCTGGCACCCACCCAAGCCTCCCCTCCGGCAGCATGCCCTCACCGACAAAGGCCAGACCTTCATACCTTAGAGAGACATGACTTATGCACTCATTTACTCTTAATAGACTAAGTACTGGCTGTCTCATGCCTGGCACTGTGTTGGCACTTATGCTTCATCCCTGATTTGTGTGCTTTAAATGTGGGCAGCACTCAGCAAAGCCACACTTTGGGGGTGACTGCAGTGCACGTGAAACAATTCCCTTCTCCAGGGACTTCCCCTGTCAGCTTGTTTGATGTCCCTGTGGCATGGTGGGGGTTAACACCCCCCCCCTCCTCCCCAAGGAAGGGATTGCAGCAGGGCTGGCTGGAGATGCCACTCTTCTGTCTTCCTAAACCCATTTTTTTTTTCAGTCAGGCTGGGACAATGCTGCACCAGAGAAAGGCTGGAGCGAAGCTGGGCGATACTGGCTGTGGTGGGACACCTTGGGTGCAGGTACTGCCACAGGGGAGCATGTTGGGGCCAGGCTATGGGGGTGCACAAAAGAACCCATGGAGGGGAAAGGGCCCTTGTATGGAGTTCATATATCACGTGGCCTTACCCCAAAGCAGCTAAGCTTTTGCCTAGCAAAGCTGTTTCTATTTCCCTAATGATTGGGAGCCATCCTCCACGTTTATATGCAGCCAGCTAGTGCCTGTTTACACCAGAGCAAATGTTCATCTTTAGCCTAAATGGCCCCCCTCTATCTCTGCAGTCTTCCCTGCCTGCAAGGGTGCTTACAGCACTCCAGCCTACCTCCTCACTCCTTGGTTTCCCAAGCTAAAAAGGCCAGCTCCCGTAGTCCTTGCCTGCAAGCTGGACACTGTTTCTTTTGATTCCCAGTTCCTCATCATCCATCCCAGTTTTCCCTTATTTTTCTTGAGCATGAGTGACCACAACTGTTCCCCCAAGCCTTCCCAAGGACTCGGTCCCAGCTCTCCTCCTGTTCTTTCTCCTGAGCAAGTCTGTACCTGCCGCAGCCTACAATCCTTCCTCCCTGCCTGCCTGCCTGCCTGCCTGCACATCTGCCCCCATTGGCACATAGGGCCGGCGGCTGGAGATGGGAAGCTGCTGGCCCTGTGCAAGAGCAGGGCATGAGCACTAAACCCTGCCCATGACATGTCAGCAGAGCTGGGAACATCTGACTTGGCCCTGAGTGACAGTCCTGTGCTCTGAGCTGCTGTTACACCTCCATTCACTGTCTGCTGTGATTGCTTCCAGCCTTCAAATAACATTTCAGATGCAGCTGTTTGGTGGAAAATAGTTTTTTCCTCCTGGATTGCTGTGAATGCGCCACATCGTAATTAAAAGCCAGTGAGTTGTGGGTACTGGAATTAGCACGGGCATTTGCAGCCTGGCGGGCTGCTTGCTGGTTAGAGGCAAGGCATTCGCATGAGGCTTCTGCTCTGCTTTGTTTCACATAGCTTTCTGTAATAAAATCAGACTTCTAGTGCTAGCAAACCATCTGCTGCTTCCCAAAGGTCTGCAGGGGCATTAACTCCCTGGTTTACCCTCTGCAAAACCCCTGCCATAGTCCTGGCTGGTTTCATGGTGGAGGGTTTGAGTCCTTCAGCTCTGTAGCTAAAGTTCTGGCTTTTGCAGGAGGTCAGTGTAGTTCCTGGGCCCCAGAGAGATGCTCGGGCAGGAGGAGGTTTGAGCCCTGGGAGGGGAAAATGGGAAAAGCATCAAGAGGGGGAAAACGATTCCCTCCACCTCCTCTCCCCACCGGCTTTTCTGCGGTGCTGAGGCTCTCAGCTCCTCTCCAGGCTTCCCCCCACTTTGCTGCTGAGGAGCCGTCTCCGAGTGACAACGGTGAGCGGATTAATTAATCTGCCTGTCAGCCCTTGGCAGCAAGAAGCTCTGCCATGCCAGCTCTAATTAAACTGAACAAAACCTACCTTTATCTCCAAACCTTGCCGCAGGCTGGGATAAGGCAAGAGGCCACCGGGAGCTGAACTCAGGTAGCTTCATCGTGCCCAAGAGCCTGGCACCCATCCCTGCTTCACCCTGAGCATGGAGGGGCTGGGAAACCTGTATCCCACAAAGGCTGTGCCACCCTGAAAGGCAGGTCAGGAAAGGGAAAGGTGTGGGCTGGATTGCTCCAGCTCCTCCAATGATACCCAACCTCACAAGGGCTGTCAGCCCTCTGGCAAATTCGATGCTGAATGTCTTGCCCATATCTTATGCCCGGGG
>JANZLQ010000095.1:38681404-38695153 GCA_026212715.1 Elanus axillaris
GGGGCGGGATTTGACACTTCAGTCTCCAATCCTTCTAGCAAACCCTTTGATGGGCTCCGGGAATCACTGGTAGTGGGACTACTTGTGCCCTGTCGGGAGGGTCCTGTGTGAAACCTGGTACCTGTTGATGCTCCAAATGGCTGGAAAGCAATATTTAAATCAGAAACAGATGTAAAAAAATGCAGAGAGGAGACAACCTGCTGAGAGGGCATGTGCCATGTGGGGTGCAGCTGCCCAGAGCCTAGTGCTGGTGGTGGTGGGGTGGCCCCCAGCCCTGGAGCTGCTGGCCCTGGGGGTGGCCCTGCCTGTCCATGCCCTGGACCACCGGCCCCAGTTTCCCTGCAGCATGGCCTCTGGGCTGCTGGGAGTTGCTCGCCTTGCATTTCTGTTTCTCCTGGCAGAGGACGACTGATCTTACTTAGCTGAGGAAGGCCGATAAGAGCATTATCTGGAGGTATGGCGAGGATGAAGCAGTTGTTTGCAAGGCAATAGCCTTCTCGTGGTTCCCTAATGAAGGGGAAAGGCCAGGCTAAGCCAGGGTGGGTGTTATACAAATCCATGTACACATGGGCCTTCAGCTAGTGTTTTACCTGGGTGAGCATCGTTCGAATACATGCTGGTGGTCCTGTCCTTCTAGGGTTTGTTTTTCTAGCTACACAGTTTGGGGAACTTTAATTGCTCTATGATTAAGTGACTTTTAATTTTCCTCTCGTCAAATGTAATCCCATTTGCTCCTTCTTCTTTTCCTTTCATTCTTTTTCTTTCCCCCTCCTGGAAATTAAATTAACATTCCATCTAATTACTCAGCCACTTCTCTAATTGCTGAGGGGACCGTGGTCGTGCTCATTTAATTAATTGAGACCCACAATGTTTAATGCAGAAGAGGATTTATTGGCTGTAGAGCTGGTGTGCAGGGCTCGTCTGGCAGGAGCAGCGTGCTCCGCGGAGAGAGAGGTAGATGCCAGCCCAGAGGGCTAGGAAAGGCTGGATCTGAAATCCCTTTTTTTGGAGTGTAAATACGGAGCAAATCGCTTTCTCTGCTGGTTCAGTAGCCTTTCTGGGTGCATCCTTTTTAATGGTATTTTAAAACACATCATGTCCAGAGACGTTCCTACAGTCAAAAGAGATTTGCCCTCTGAAGGTCACCCTTGGCATGCTCGTCTGTCCATGGCACCAGCAATCCCGGAGGGCTGCTGACCATCTCCCGGCACAAGCAGCGATGGCTAAAAGCTGAGGAGCAGGACAGACTTGTCCTTGTGCCAGGAGCTGGAAGCGGAGGGCTGGCCGCACGTTGGGGTTCATGGGCCCTGGGGGAAAACTCTGCTGGGAACAGAGGCACATTCAGGAAGGGAGATAACAGGCTCCTGATGTGTTTGTCCTGGGGGCAGGTTGCTTTGGCTGTGGTCTGCGCGGGGGGGTGGGTGGATTTAAGCAAATCCATTGTATTTTGCATTGCTGTTGACTAGGAGCACGGGTGCAGCCTGCTCCTCGGCCAAGGGCAGGCAGGATCTCCCGGCATTGCATTTATGCTTGGGGATTATTAAATGCCTGCAACTCAGCTGCTGGAGACCTGCCTCAGGTCACTGCCTGTGCCTCCCCTCCAGTTTCAGGGCTGACCCCCACCACTACTCAGAGCATCACAGCTGGGACATGGCTCAGTTCAGCTCGAAGGCTGGCTTATTCCTCCATCCCGATGCACAAGGTCCTTTCTCTCAGAGTGCTTCGCACCTCTTTGAGGCAAAACCTGCCTCTGTGTGTGCAGTGCAAGGCTCTGCTCTAAGCTGATGCTTCCATATGTCACCATAATATCAATACTTAAAAAACACCCCCGAGCCAGCCAATTGATCTGAACGTTTTATTTGCAGACCTGCCAGGCATCTGTAAATTCCAGGCATCGCCATTTCCGTGGCAGGGGATTTTATAAGAGGTGGAACAGCTTTGAAGTGAACCCCCTCTGCCCCAGCTGCTCTCCCAATACCAGCAGCAGGGTCGGAAGCCTGAATGTGCAGGCACCTCCAGCTGCAAACCCTCAGCCAGAGCTGGAGTCACACAGTGGGTCCATAATGCAGGATGGCTGCATGCTGAGCCCAGCTATGAGCCTTTTAAAGGATTATACCCGGCTGGAATGTGAAGGGGAGGGAGGATTGAGCAGCACTCCTGGGCTGAGCCCTGCCAGCACGGCCATCAGCACTCAGAGGCAGGTGAGTCCTTCACACGCTGCTTTGCCAGGAGGAATTAAACCAATTCTCCAATGCCCTTTCTTAGTGCTGGAGCAGAGGATGTGGCTGGAGCATGGATGTGGCTTGATGAGCTGAGCCATGAGGCTCCCCACAAGGATCTGTAGTAGGGACACAGATGGATGCTGAATCCCTCTGGACCTGCAGCTCCTAATCTGAGCTCCCCAAATCCACCATGTCACTTTGCCCTAAGCCCAAACCGGGCTGAGAGTGGTACAAAGGAGGTGACTGCCTGCACAAGGAATGTTGCCCAGGTACTTGGCGAAAGCCATTCTGCGACAGAAGTGTTGGGTGGAGGGAGGCAACTTTTCGGTCTGCATTGCAGCAGGGCCTGAACATTGGAGAATGTTTCTGTGATGCTCTGGCCTTCCTGACCTGGCTGAGATGGCCCTGCACGACACCTGCTCCAGACCAAGCTCCCTCCCTCCCACCACCAGCCACACACCAGCACCGTGTCTCCTGGTCTCTGTTCCCAGTGAACAGGACCTCTCCCGAGCCTTTGATTCTCAAAAAAACGTGGCTTTCCCTGAAGGAACCCAGCCATCTTTTTTTCTATGTCTGTCTAAATGGTCAGTCAAGAGCTAGCAGCAGCTCCCAGCTTTGGCATTCAGCAAAAGCACGGTTTCTTTACAAGCAAGCACAAAGCAACAGCTTTGGTATGAGATTTCTTTGCAAGGAGATAGCAATCCTGGAGCCACTCCTCACACCTTCTGTAATGGATCCCTCCTCTCTAGCATTTGGCTTGTAGTCAGTGACCAGGCTGTCTGATCAGGACTTGGGTGATTTCTATGCAGATTGGAGGAATTAGGACCCAATTCACCTCCTGGGCTGGTTCTGCTGCCTTGGGTGAGGCTCAGGCTCAGGGCTGCTCTTCAAGATGTTTCCCATTAGACTGGCGAGAGCTGTACTAATGCAGTCCTCCTGGAGGGTGCATGTCGTGGAGATTAGGCTATTGTGTTCGACAGCATTGAGGGCATTAGATAAATCCTCCTGTGAGAATGGCCCCTCCTCTGCTTTCCCTGGGCAGTGCCAGGACAATGGCCTTAAGCTGCTCCCTGTGCCACCAGCACTGATCCTGTTGCAGACCGAATTCTGGTTCACGGTGATCGATTTGCAGCCTCCAAGCCCATGACCACAAATACATCTACAAGACTGAGGTCTGCTGCTCGAAGCTCCCAAAAGGATGGGGAGCTGGGAGCAGAGGCTGCTGCTGTCTGAAGGGATATTATCTAAAGCCATTCCTTTCCCCTGCACATGCTTGTGGGTCACAGACCCGTCCTCTCTCCCTCTGGTTTGCTGTGGTCCCAGCACCAGGGATGAAGCTGCAAGACCAGATCCCTAGGGTCCCCGTGGCTGTGGGTGGCCGGTGGCAGAACAAGGACCATTCCTGGTGGGGGACCTGCAGCAAGGAGCCCACATGCAGCCGGGCCATTTCTTGTGCCATTGTAAGACCTCAGTTCTCCATCAGCATGTCAGCTGCTGAAGCTCTGAGCATCCCTGCTCTGCCAGGGAGGGTGATGAAATGAGTTTGCTTGAGGTACCCAGTACCCTGAGGGATGCTGACTGGTAAGGTCAGCATCCTGGATGACAGTGCGCTCTTCCAGAGCCAAGCGCCTCCGGCTGCCAGCAGTTATTTTGAAAGAGACCTCAGGAAGGCAGGCTTTGCTCTGTATCCCAAGGATTATGCTCCTTGTGCATCGGCATTCATCCCCTTCCCTTCGCAGCCAAATACTGCTCCAAGAATGAGTATCGCTTGCCTCTGAGAAAATGAAGGCAATTTGACTTCAGGGCTTAGATCCAGTGTAAAATGTACTAGGATCTGACTGCTGATGGGGAACATCTGGTCTGTGACCTTCATGCCCGAGGAGGTGTGAAACAACTCTTTGGAGATAGCTCCGCAGCAGGCAGGATGCTTTACAGTGGCTTGTTATTGCTCCGGAGCAGAGCCCTGGGCAA
Source organism: Elanus axillaris (assembly GCA_026212715.1). NCBI lineage: Eukaryota > Metazoa > Chordata > Aves > Accipitriformes > Accipitridae > Elanus > Elanus axillaris. The sequence continues at coordinate 38,685,598 of JANZLQ010000095.1, forward strand.
GGTCCCGGAGATCTTTGGGGATTGCTGGGAGCTGCCCGATGCAGCTCAGCAGCGCTCGAGGCGGTCCAAGTTCAAGGTGGAGGTGGGAGAAATGCAGGAGTGCAGGCGTCTGGGACAGCCCTGCTGCTGGGCACCGAGACAGAGCCCACCGGAGCACCAGTGATGTTACAGTACTTCTTGCTTCGCTTCTCAACAACCCTGCTCAGCCACTAAGGAGTGACCCGCATGGCTTGTGTCCCCCCAATAGCTCTGTATCTCGGTCCCTTCCAAGCATCCCATCTGGACCATGTTACAGGGAGAAACTGAGACCCCATGCTGCTGGAAATCACGCTTGTTCTTCTGCCTGCCTGTTGCTGCCCAGCCCGTGACTGCAACTCACTTTTGGGGACTCGGTTTATTACAGCTTGACTTTTTAATCTGTTAATAATCTGATGTGTTACTCAAAAAAAAGGAGATGGATATGGAAAAAGGCAAAGCCACCACTCTTCTGCTGCACAGCATGTGCCCAAAGCTCAGCCCATGCAAGAGGAAAAAGGGCTCATAAAAATATGATTAGATTTACTCTGCCTCATTTCAAACCAGAGCATGCTCGTAATTCACGGTGACAGAGGAGGGTTCACCAGGCAGAGACCCCACTGATAGACATTTCAGTAACCACTTTCAATTAGGAGTTTCTTGGCAGGTTCCCAACTTTATGTCAAACTCTTCTGGGCTGCGTTTTGGCCGGGTCAACTTCATATGTGTAATTGAGTCCCTGCTGAGCAGCAAGGCGGGACGGTTGCCTTTGCTTGCAGGGAAGGTGGAGGACTGTCCCTGACAGCCTGCGAAGGAGGAGCATTTCACACCCAGCACAGAAAACTGTCTTCTAGCTGAATTTTTCCATTTAAAAAAAAAAAAGGGTTTTTTTTGGAAACCACTGGATTTGAGTTTAAAAGAAAATAGTTTTTCAAGATGTATGCCAAACAAAGAAATAGATTAATCCAAGGTGACCCTCTCCCACCTCTCCAGGCCAGTATCCAAGATCCAGCTGTCCTCAGGCTGGTGCGGCTGGGGTGAGAGGCCTCGAGTGCAGGGACTGGTGCAACCACTGTGTCCGTGCTGTCTCTCCCGGCACTGCGGGAGGGCTGGACAGCCTGTGCCCGTGGCTCCCCCAGCTCTTACTCCCAGCAGGCTGGGATGTGGCTGAGCTGGAGCAGGCTTTTGCCTTAACTCCACTTCAGCATCCGCTGAAAAATTTTAAAGCCTGTTTTATGGCAGGCAGATCTGGCCTGAAGCCTTTTTCCCTCCCCAGAGATTTCAATGAGAAAGTCATTATTTTTCTGATTTTTGTTGACACTCTGTGTAAGAGTTGCCATGGCTCTCGCCCGGCACACCTCTCCTGGTCGGGAAGTCGGGGGACTGGAACAGGGAAGGCGCAAGGCACGGCTGCTGCCATCGCCTGCCAGGGCCAGAAGGGGACACGGGGACACGGCTGCACCCAGGGACCTACCAGGGTGCAGGAATCACCACAGCCCTGGCCTGTCCCCAGCACCATGGCTGAGACCGGTGCCCCACGTTCCTGTTTCATCCCTTTCCTGCTGTGATGCCTTTTGCCATTTCCCGAGCTGTTTCACACCATTTTGCCACAAGCCCCACATTTTTTCTATATCCGTTCCCAGACAGGACTCTGGGTATCCTGAGCATGCTGAAGTTTCATGGCCCATTAGGATAAGGGAACGACGTCCCCATCGGCTGGGTTCATTGCTCCGGGCTGCCGAGCAGGGGAATTATGAGCAGGCTTGGAGCCGGGCTGCAGCCTCCAGCGAGGATGGGATTACTCAGGATACGGCCAGCGAAGAAGTGCAGGGGATGCTGCTCTCCCAGTGCTGGGGTGGCTGTGGGGACCCTGATCTCTAGTTGCTGTTGCTCTGTGGCTGCCTGTCCCGGGGAACCATCCCTGCAGAGCTGAGATTGGTGTTTGCTGCTCTCAGAGGGACTGTTCTCCTTGTACAGGGTCTGTGGCCCACGGGAGCAGCCCCTACAACCCCTGTCTGCCCCTGGCACCACTCAGCACCCTCCTTAATTAGTTTTGCAGACTATACAGCCGTTTTTGATGAAAAACATCCCACAAAAAGCCAATGAGCAGTCACCGAGCAACAGTGCGGCCTCTTTTAATGATATTTTCTTTGTGGTTTTGGTTTGGAATATCTTCCTCTTAAATGAAGAAAGAAGCCCCTTTTTTGGACTGAAATGATTTGACTTTATCCCTTCATTTTCTTGCATTCCTAAATGCTCAGCTCTGGCACCTAGGGCTCAGTAGGAGTTTTAAATTGGCCATAGCAGGGCTAGGATGCTGACCTCTTTACCTACCTTCTTCTGCATTGTCCTTGCTTGTGCCACCACTGATGCATCCGCATCCTCAATTCCTTTGCATGTGGCACTCAGGTTTTTACAAGGGGGCAATGCATGGCTCGTCTTGCAGGTGGCTGTTTGCAGCACGCGCAGGAGAACCACCACCATAAGCAAGAAGGATTTGTCCCGTCTTGAGCTGGGACATGTCATTCATGTTCACCAGCATTTTCACCAGGTGTAATCTTGTACTTGCATCCTCTGGGGAGGATGTTTTATCCAGCACAATATATAGGAGCCAGCCCCAGGCATGCGCCTTCCCTGGACTGTTCCAGCTCCTTCCAGTATGGTTGTATTTTATCTGTGGAGTTCTGTAAGGATTTTGTTCCGTCATCCTGGAATTTTTATGACTCTTTTGTGTGTATATAATGCGATTGCCCTGGAACAGAGAGAAATTAATCATTGTTACTTTGTTAGTTTTCAGGAATTTTTAATGTCTATGTTTTTGTTCATCTGTCATGTCCGAATGTGGGGTCCATGGGCTATTTGACATTTAAAATGACTTAATTGCTTAGATTTTCCCACTCAGTGTTTATGGACACTTGTTCGTAGTAGATTCTGAGTGTGACATTATGTACCATGTATTTTCTGGCTGGTTCCAATTTTTCACTCCATCCCAGTGGTTCACAACATCTCCTCTAGCTATAGATCAGTCTTTGGACTCCGTCATCTCCCAACGGGTCGATGGGGTGAGCGAGGCTGCGAGAGGTAGTCTAAAGTAACATCAACATGCAGTGCATCCCTCTCTGTGTCAAATGACATGGGAATCCAGGGCCTTCAATGGCTTTTTTAAGATGTCAGCATAAGGAAGACATCTGAGATGTCACTGCACAGTGTGCAGTACCCGTTCTGTGGCTGGGCTGTAGATGCCACGCGGGATCAGGGCAAGTTGTCCATGGTATCTGGTGGCAGCTGGTTTCAGCCCCAAGCCTGGAAGCAGGCTTGCTCAGCAGCTTTCTGCCAAATCTCTCATTTTTAGGGACTGCTGCATCTTTCACAAGCCTCCACCCTTTGCAGCGGGCAGACCAGCTGGGTGCCGCTCCTGTCTGGGCGTCCCCAACTCCTGCATGAAGGTCCGCTCGGGGCATCCAGGATCTGCACTGGGAAGGTGTGCGGCGCAGGGGCAGGCATTGCCCTTTGGGGCTCTGAACTGCCCTTGGTTTGCCTGGATCACTGTAGACAGGTTGCTTCATCACAGCAGGCCTTCATCTCCGTAAGGCCACCATGCTAGGTGAGACTTGAGGTCACAGGCGATCCTTTCTCACCTTCCAGAGGATGCACAGTGGGATGGGAGGCCAAGTGCATGTTGGAAGTGAAGTCTTGCTTCATGTCCCCATGGAGACAAGGTAGAGCTCAGCCTCACCTGCTCCCCATCTGCCGAGGGCAGGACTGCTCCACGCACCCTCATGCCTTGCAGCCAGAAGGCTCTTATAAAACATCTTGTATTTCAACAGCCTGTTGCTGTGGGGCCAGAGCTGGATGGTTGCACAGCCGTTTCCCTGTGCCCATCAGGTGCTCCCTGCTCACACAGCTCAAAGGCAGCACTCAAAGCTTTCCAGTCCGTGCTGCTACAGGCAACAGTTTTATCAGCAACCCTCCTTGTCCTGGCACACCCCTGTGAGATGCCCAGGTGGGGGTCCTTTTTAGGTACCCAGATGTGCATCCTGCTCAGGCTCCTTTTGGAGCTGCAAGCAGGAAATGCTGGAAGAGCAAAGGGAGATCTCCGGACTCTGCTTGCAGTCAGCCTGCAAGACATCAGCTTGGAGCCAGTTTAAACCCTGGTGGATCAAGGGCAGCTTGACTGGTCAAGAAGAGGCAGCCAAGCCAAATACGAGCAACTCCCAAACCTCTTCCATGAGCCAGAGGCTCCCCCTTACGCTCTGGATTTCACTGCCTTGTAATCTGAGGCTTCTGCTGGTACCAACCCTGCTAGATAGAGCTGGGTGAGGTGTGGGGACAGGCAGGCGCTGGCTGCGGGGACAACCAGACAGACTGACGTTTGGGCTCTTAGCAAACACTGCAGGATAGATGGAAACTACGTATCACTGACCATATTACACACGTCATTAGGAAAATGTTAGTTACAACAAAAGATGCAGATTGTACCAGGCTGTGCTTCCTGAGCAGACTGCAAAGCCTTTGCAACGTCATGTGCTTTTGCTGTGGCTCTGCAATGGCTTCGACGCTTTCTTGGGCACGTTTGCTCCTGCTCCACTGAGGCTGTTTCGCATTAAATTGTTTGTTTAGCAGCTACTGGGTTTTTGGCAGGACAGCTGTTGTCTTCTGCGGGTTGCAGAGCAGGAGGGTGTCATGCAACACTGCTTCACAGAGCAGCTAGGCATGTCAAGGTGAAACCTTCTCATTTTGGAGAGGAGAGCAACCCCTCGCTGCTGCCCGCCCTGTGGGTCCCACTGTCTCACAGCACCCTGTGGGCTCAGGCCAGGTGGTCTTTGTGGCAGGGGTGTCCCTGGAGCTCCCGCCGGGGCCGTGGGGACCCAGGGCAACCGTGGACCAGGCTCCATAGACCACTCCTGGGAAGGTCTCCCAATGGGGCAAGGTCATCCAGATCCCAGACCTGCAGCGAAACCCTCCAGGTCCGATGTGGGCTAAAGAAAACAGTCCCAGCATATTAATACTTGCAAAAACAAACACTAGGAAGACAGAGAAGGAACGAGCCAGCCATTAAGGGAGCGCTAAGCCACCCCTCTCTAGACCTCTGATCCCTCCATTTCCTATGGCCATTGCCTCCCTGAACACCCCATGCCAAGAGCAGCCTCTGCAAATTCCTTCAGCTGTGCCCTAGCAGGTTTGTACTAGCATGGCTCCTTTCGAGGGGGCACCTACACCCCTCCCAAAGCCAGATCTGCCTCTTTTATAGAATCTCTTCAGCATCTCTAGCAGTCGCATTGCAACGCAACACCCTGACTTCCAATATGGCAAAGCTCTGCTTGGATGGGAGTGTGGAGAGGAGCCACAACCAAGGGAGACATGGCATGGCCACAGGAGACACTGCAAGATCAGCAGCTCAACATGCCTCCTGGGGCCTTGCAAGGGTTCTCACCTCTCCTTCTCAGTACTTCTTAATTTTTTTAATTTTAGGAGAGGCCAGCAACTGATTTTAGGTGGTTCCTGAACCCAGCAAGTACAATCAAGCTGACACTGCAGAGCATGGCAGCTGGAAGAGGTTAGCCCCGGCAGGCAAGTTAGCATTGTGTTCTTTCATGCTTAGGAAGAGGAGGCAACACAAATGAGGTTTATTCAGCCCACTCAGCCTTGAAGCATTCGTGGTACCGGGTCCTGCAGAGACACATGTCTGAGGGTGTCCCTGGGTGTGCAATTTGCCGTGGGACTGGTGTGGCAGATCCAAAATGACAGCAGGGGCGGCTGGGGAGGGAGTGAAGGAAATTCTGACACCCCATGGCAGAGAAAGCAGCTGGTGAGCAATGCAAAAAGCCATGTACTGTAGCCCATGCTTCGTCCTAAGGTAACCTTTCGCCAGAGTTTCCTGCTGAACTGGGTGAGTATTTTGGGGATGGGGGGGTGAAGGTCAGAAGGGACATCTGGAGGGGATGGTTCCAAACCCCTGTGCAGGGCAGGGCCTCACTTAGGTTGCTCAGGGCCTTATCCTGAGGAGTTTTGACCATCTCCAAGATTGCCCAGACTCTCTGGGAACCAGCCAGGAAGGGCTGATGGAGGAGAGGCTGAGTAAGGGTGAATTAGCCCTGGCTCCAGCAGCTGCCTGGTCCCTAAGAGACACCGGGGGATGGAGGGGGCCCAGGTCCGAGGGTGCCTGCCTGCAGCGCTGCCTGCTGCTGAGGATGAAGGACCTGTCCCCTCCTGAGGTCCACGCAGGCAGGAATTGGGGGCTTCAGCCCCAAAATGCAGGAGCCTGCTGGGTGAAAGTCAACGCTGAGCATATCCCAAACATGAGCCAGCAGTGCAGTGCTGCCAGGACTCAGGGTGTGGATATGATGGGGAGCACTGGAAGGTTACCTCCATCCCAGTTTGCATCTGCATGTTTAAGGGTGTTTAAGGGGTATTTAATGTTGTTTAGGTATGTCTAAGAGCTCACCCTTCTCCCTGGGAATAGAACAGGCAAAGGAGCCCACATAGGAGTTGCTCTGCCAGCAGAGTGGTCCCAAAGCTTCCCCAAGGTGGGTGGCACAGCTGGAGCTGGAGGGGACCCACAGCCTCCCTGCCTGCCACCCGGAGGTGCCCCTGGGTGCCACCACTCAGGATTTGCTGCCAAGGAGGAGTTGCTGCATGCAGTGAGTTGTGAGTGTTGTCAGCTGCTGGTGGTGCGTGAGCAACCCTCTGCTCACCAGGCTGCCCCAGGGATGAGCCACTGCATTGACATGTGCCTGCGCCATGTCCTGCTCAGACATCCCTGGTGCTGGTGCCATCACGAAGCATCCTGAGCTAGGGAGACGAAGGCCTTTCTGCAGCAGTATCCCTCTAGATCTGCACTGGAAATGTATGGGGGAAGACTGAAAATGCCTTCGAGTCCCAGTCCTGCAAGAGGGGTCCTGGAGAGGCACAGTTAGATGAAAGCAGACACATCTGGGTTGTATTCCCTGCTCTGCTCCAGCCCCACTGCTGGGGCTGGGCTCCTTCCTCCCCACTCCAGGCTGCTCCGTCCCCACTGCTGCAGCTGGAAGACTTTTGGAGGCAGAGATGGGCTGTCTTCCTCCCCTGGAGCCACCCCTGCAGCCCCAGGTGTCAGGGATGGCCAGAGGATTTCTGTGGTGCCACTTCACCCCATTCTGAAGTTATTCTTTTTTTCCTTTAGGTTGATTAAATCTGAACACAGCTAATGTGCTCACAACCCTCCTCTGATGCTTGTTGCCCAGTGTACTAGTGCTGCTCAACAGGCCAGTCTCCTCCTCGAGCAGCGTGCAGAGCCAGCAGAGCCGATACAGGCTGGGTCCAGCCCCAAAACTGTCCCAAGGGATGGGAGTGGATGTTCCTCCTGCTCTGCTCTGGTCTGGGTCAGACCTGCCACCCCCAGCATGGGACCCACCGTCCCCAGCAGAGGTGGCAGACTAGCTTGGCTTCAATCTGTCCCCAAACCCAAGGGAGTGTCCCCTGTCCAAGCTACCTCCCCACCTGTCAGTCAATTAGCTTTACTCTTTGTTTTCTTCCTGGTCCTTTTCCACAAATATCCATATAAACAGGGTTTCTTTTTTGCAGTTTTCCAGTCAGAACTATTCGGTTTGGGGTTCTCTGTTTGTTTGTTCTGTGAAATTTGTAATGGTTTCCAGGAAAGCTGAAACCTTTCCAGCCCACAGTGAGGTGCCTGGGGTGCCCCAGCTGGGACACACGTGCCTGCCTCCCCCAGCACCCCGGCCAGCACACGCCGCCTGCCCCGACCTGCACCCCTCTGACTTACACAACAGCAAATGGAAAACACGGATCGCGTTTCTTCCAAAACCTGCCACAAAACAAACCTGATGCCACTTTTGGAGAGCTGGAGAAAGGGAGGGTTTAAGTGAAACTTTTCTGTACAATGGAAAGAAATCCTTAAGTCAAGCTTTGCAGTAATGTCCGTCTGCACCTATTGCTAGTTTCCCACATCAGAGAGCTTCACTCAGCTCTAAATCTGGGATACAGCATCTGCCAGTGCTTGCAAAGAGGCTACGTCAAGAACACAGAGAGGTAGTGGCTGTCTGTACCCACAAGCTGGCTGTTAACTCTGAAGACTAATGATGTCAGGGCAAATAGCAGCAAGAACTGTCTTGTTTCTAACCGAGCCCTCAAGAAGGAGTGATGATACTTTCTGTTTCACTTTGTAAACTAAAATGCCTTTCTGTGGTCATCCCCGATGTGACTGCCCACCTGCAAGAAGCCATGGGAGCGATGGGGCTACTTAAATCAGTCCCACTGGCCCCTGGTGAGGATATGGGAATGCATGAGGCTGGGGAAGTATATGTTCCATTAGGAGACAGCTGACAAATGGAAGAGATGAAGCAGGGCGATGTCCCTGGCTCTCTTTGAGCATCCCCACCAAGGCCCTGAGGTGCACAAGCATCAGCTGTGGGTGCTGCCGTGCCCCTTCCCAGCAAGGGCTTCGGTCCTCCCCAGCCAGGGCCACTACGGGGCAGCCAGAACAACCCCTCTGATCTTGGCTAGGCTGAGGGACGGCAGCACTTCAAGCGTGCAGAATCCCAGATTAGCCCTAAATTAAAAGTTGCTTCTTGTGGGATTTAAATTCCTTGACATTTGTCTCTGTAGAGCTGACCTGGATTTATTTATTATTAGAAATAACGTCTCCCAACTTTGCCATATTAGAGCATCACAGCAGCTGGGGCCGGGGCCAGGAGTTTGGAGCTGGGATGTTTGTCACCCTGGTCCCTCATTGTCCCCAACCCTGTCCAAGCCCCACGGAGCCAGGACAAATTGTAGGGATCCGTTATATGTTTGTGTGCCAAGGCTGGGAATGACCATCATCTCTGGGCTGCTCCAAACCATTTCTTTCTCTTCTGCAAACCAAGAAGCTGCCAGACAAAAGAAAACTTTGGGATGAGAGGAAGCAATGCAACTGAAAAATAAAATACTTTGCACATGAAGAGCATTAGTTTTACTGATAAAGTGTCATTTAAGAGGAATCTTTAGGGGAATGTGATGCACTCCTGGGATTTTTAGCTGTGCCCAACATAAACCACAAAGTTTCAGTTTACCTGAATGCACCCTTTTTTTGATTGGGACTTCAGGAATATTCAGCAAAGCGGGTGATTCATCCCAAGAGGCGGGGAGCTGTGGAGCCATGCAGCCAAGCTCATTTCTGTACCCTGCCTGAGCCGGGCTGTTACCCGGCACGGGGTGAGGGTACCGTGTGCGCAGTGTGGCTGAATCCAATCTGACAATTTGGTTCTCCCACAGAAAATGCAAGAACACCCTTCGTCTCCGGACAACTCGTTCCTTGTATTCATCAGCCTGCCCTAGCTGGCATCCATCTCCAACCTGTCCCATGCCCGAGTGGTGATCCTGCCGTGCTCTCGGTGTGTCCTCGATCTGCAAAGCCGATGTGGAAAAAGCCCTGATGTAAAGCTAAAGATTACTGTGCCACAAAGCTGTTGACAGCCACAGCGTGCCTCTGCTGAGACCAGTTTGAGAGGTGACATAAATGATGCCCTCAATTAACATGGAAGGGATGTGCCCTATGGCCGGG
>JANZLQ010000095.1:38696819-38743265 GCA_026212715.1 Elanus axillaris
GCTCCCAGCAGAGAGCCCCTGGCAGCATCGCAGAAACCACACGCAGGTGCCCACCTCCCGCTCGGTGTCGGGGCGGCCTTTGCGGCTGCCGAAGGAGTTTGCTTCATACTTGGAGACCGTCCCGCCACGCAGAAACACAAACACGGTGAGGGACGGCTCAGGGTGCAGTTTGTTCACAGGAGGTGGGGGGGGAAAAATGCGTCCTGTCTAAATATTAGTTTTAAGAAACGGAAGGATCTACAACCGGGCTCTGTCTGCATCTGCAACCCCGTCACCTTCTCCCGGCTCCAGCCGCCAGCTTTCGGCCGCCGCCGAGCTGCGGTAACCATATCCAGAGCTTTGCAGGGGCTGGGAGGCGAATTTCACCCCGGCGTCGAGGGAGGGAATTTCCCACTCTTGCTGCGGTCTGTACGAAGGCTTTAAAAAAACAACCTAGACCTCAGATGTCTTTATTGCACATATATGGTAGCTTGTAGCCAGCACTGATTTAAATCCCATCGTCGCTTCGGGAGCCAATCCACAATTAGGCGCTGGGTCGAGGGCATGGTTTATCCCAGCAGGAGAAGGGACCGACTGCTGTCGGAAGTGGTGTGTGAGTCCTGGGTGTGTGCTGAACTCTAAGGTCTGAAGCCAGGATCATGTGTGGATCCCAAATTCAGACTCTCGTGTTCATGGGTGCTCCTAGATTTAATGGCAGAAGCGGCCGAGATGCTGCATGGTGCAGGGCAGCATCGAGCAGGGAAGTGGGGGTTTCTGGGCAAGATTTTAGGAGGCTTGAGCACTTGCGTTTGGTTTTTTAGCGGCTGGTTTTAACAGGGCCTTCGGTTCAGACCCAAATCTACCTGCTGTGGCACTGACTCCAGGTTGCAAAGCAGAGCTAGAGACGCTGCGCCTGAGATTTGCTCTGGGCTGTGGCAGTGCCCCGGTGTGAGCATCCTCAGTGTCACCACAGAGCTGCCCGTCAGCCGGCGGCAGGCTGCGGGCTCGTCCTGCGTCTCCATCCCCAGCAGCTCCAGAGCTGAGCTAAGCTGGGCGGGAGAAAAACGAGACTTTCCTCTGTTTCTGTATTTCAAGTTTTTAAGTAGCACTGGATTTCAAAGTGCTTGCTCAGTCGTGGTCCAGCTCGTGCCTTGCCTGGAGGAAGGAGCAGAGGAGGTGCAGTGCATCCCGATGCCGGCTGCAGGAACCCCGGGGGATGCCAGGCTCTCCCTCCCGCTTTGCAATCAGCCTGTGTGCGGTTGCAGCTACTTCGCAGCAGGATGCGGCACCAGGCCCAGGCTCCTCCTCGGCTGCACGGCCACAGGATTTTCAAGGGCAAGGGGAGCACCCAGCACCTTCCAGGCCTTGTGTGGCATCCAGCCCCTGGGCTGTATATAAGACGAGCTGGTCCAGTCCGCTGTGATGCAGCCGGGGGGTGGACATGCAGGTCCTGGCACGGCTCCGGTGGCCCTTCTTACTGGGAGGTGGGCACCCCTGGGTGCCTGTGCTGAGGGAGGACTGGGTGGTGCTGGGTGCTGGAGCAGTCCTGGCTGCTGCTGCACTGGGTGCCCTCCCACGGTGCAGATGCGAATCACAGCTCTCTGCTCAGCCATCTCCCTGCTCGCCCAGTGAAAGGCCCCTCCTAGGGCTGCCCTTGGGCTGCTCTCCTCTGGCCGTACCAGGCTCGGGGGGGGGACTCCAGGGCATGCTTTTAAGGTTGATTTCCACCTTTGGGGGACTGACTGCAAGGGAGGATCTAAGATTTGCGATATCTGCTTTTTGAGGTCAAGGTACCTCCCCGCAGCCCAGCGTAACCAGAGCAGGCGTCACCTTGGTGGTCTCCGGCGCAGCATGCCATGCACGCGCCCGGTGCAGTGGCATTCAGCACACAGGGCAGGCAGCTCCTTATCCAAGAGAGCCCCATCCTGTGAGACGCTGAGCCACGCCATGCCCACGCAGGGGTGGGCTGGGGGGGGGTCACAAAGAGCCAACAGCTGCCTGTTGATGTCAGCCTCTGCCTACAGAGCATCTCACGGTACCCAGCGGGGCTGAGCCTCGGCAGAGAGGGGATGCTGAGAGGAGGGGAGGCTCCAGAGCCCCACGTGGGTGCCTGACACAGGAGGTGCAGTAGTGCAGCTCAGGACTGGTGTGTGTGTTTTACTGGTATGGTTCTTTTTTTTTTTTTTTTTCCCCTGGTGCCACAGGCAATTTCATTGCTGTTCTAAGCTAAAGCACATGTGCACTATCCCACTTCCAGGATTCTTGCTAAGCCTGGCAGAGCAGCAGCATGTGGTCCCATTCCGGTGGCTCCCAGGGCTTGTTGTGTGTAGGGAGGGGGTGAGGACCCAGCTACCACCCAGCCCCTCCACTCCCACTGTGCCAGGGATCACTTGGCATCCCAGGAGTGCTGCCGCAGCGATGCAGCCATGAGGTGGACCAGTCCCTTGGTCAGGGTGAGCCGTCTGCTCCCGCTCTACCGTTAGCTGGTTGGACTGGAGAAATCCCACTCAACCCAGCTTTTCCTGGGATTTGGCCAGTTTGGAGTAGTCTTTCTCCATTAAACTTGGAGGAGAGGAAGAGAAACCCAAACTTGGTCCCTCTTGCTTGTGCCGGGCATGGTGCAGAGATGCTCTCGTGTAAAGGAGTATCCCGAGAGCATAGGAACGAAGCAACCCCCTCTGCGATCGCCCTGGGAAGGGAAATGCCACAAGCAGTTTCATTCCCATTGCTTCTTCGTCACGAAACCCGAAACGGCCTCACTTTGTAACTGAGCATCCAAAGATCTAAATTGAAACAATCTATTTGCCACCGCGTTGTTCTCGAACAACGACAAAAAAGCATTTCCTTCCGCAGCTGTTCAAAGGCCGCGTCGCCAGCATGTCAGTCCCCTAATAAGCAATGTCAGCCGCATCAACGCCGGTTTTCATGAAGTGTTTTGATTTTGATGGAACCACATTTTTTTTTTTTTCCAGCAGAAAAGGTTTCCTTTGAACTTTGTCCAAACCAAGTGTATAAGGGGGTGGATGGTGGCTGCCGGGAGGGAGGCAGGGCAGCCCTGCCCGGCGCTTGCACAGCCCCAGCACAGCGGGAGATGTCCCAGGAGGGGAAGTTCCTCCTTTAGCATCACTCCCTGGCTGCAATAATCCATGGCAGGAGTTGCATTTTTCTCTATTTCAGCAGCTTTTTTGCAGCGCAGGGACCTGGCTATGTGGTGCTTGGGGCAGGCAATAAATCCCATCCGTGAGCCCTCCTGGGCGATGCCTGGTGCTGAGCAAGGAGATAAGTCGTGAGCAGGGTCTGGGCTTGCGGAGTTTGCTGTAATGGGGCTCCGGGCTTTAGGGAGACCCTCGATTTCATCTTGGCCTGCTTTTTTCCAGGCCGTGGCAGAGGGGTGAGGTGGTTGTAAGCCCACCCCTAGTCCTTCCCAGGGAGAAAAATGTGTCCCTGAAAGAACCAAATGAATGCCAAATTTTGAAGCCTATGTAAAGCAAGCAAATAGGCCAAGATTTGGATAGAGCAAACAGCCATCACTGGGGCTGGGGAAGGCTGGCAGCCCACTTACCCCTGCTGTCTCCAGGCCATGGCAGCTCCAGGGGCATCCAGGCATTGACAAACATGTTTTGGTCGAGCCCTGGGTCGAGGACCAATTTCACCCCATCTTTGCCATCTCTGGGTCTCGCTTGCGATGACAGAGTTGTTTGCAAAAGTGCTGAGCGCTTGCATCGCTGACCAGGCCACGGGCTTCTGCATGGCTTGTGGTGGCTTTTTTGCTTTTAATAATGTTGGTTTTGGCTGTGCTCTGATGGAGCTGGCTGGCAGCACGGGGTGTATTTATTGACGGCTGTTGTTACTCCTTGACCCTCCGCTATAAAACACTGGGGATGTTGGACTTGGTGAAGGCGGCTGGTGGCCAAAGTCGTCTTGGCCCTGTAAAATGGGGCAGACTCCCTAGTCCTGCTGCCCTGGGCAGCCTCATGCTGCACTCCCGGAGCAGAACAGGGTCAGCTCATCCCTGTGCCACTGACCACAGGGCTGCAAGCCAAAATCCCAAATCCTTGTGGGGTCCATCCCAGTGGTTGTGGTCCCCAAGAAGCTCTGGGCTGCAGCCCGCAGAGCCGTGCTGGGAGGAATGGGCAGGGGATGCTCCCAGAAAGGTGCTGGAGTGGTCTTTTGACTTTTCCCTGGGGTTGTCCCTCTCTGCTGCCTTCCCCACCACAAGCAGAGATGCTGTGTCTTGTGCAACATGGGGGGACCAAAGCCAGCCAAAACCTTGGGTACCAATCAAAACATCTTCATCCCCTCAAGCAGGTGCTGCGTCCCACCCAGGGATACCAGTCCCATCCCTCCAGGGTGTCCCGAGGAAAGGCTCGCCTCTGATTTAATAGGGCAGCTGCTGTCTTCGTTAAGTGGTGCTGGCTTATTAAGAGCACATTTTTGAGGCTTAGCAGCTCCACAGAGCTGTCTGGGAGGGATGGTGCCAGCGGCAGAGCCGCCGCACGTGGCAGGAGGACGCGGGAGGCAGCCGCTGGCAGTGATGCATTGCCTCGCTTTGCCAGTTTGGCGACACGTACATGCCTGCTTAGTGCCCAAGGGCACTTGGAGGGGGCTGAAGGAGAGGCTGGAAGGACCCAGCCAGGATTTGGGTGGCACGAGCCCTCTGAAGTCGGGTGGAGGAGGGATGCATAGGCATGAAGGGATGGTGATGGCTGGCTGTGCCCTGGCAAAGCATCACTTGCAGTAGGATCTCCCTGGCAGAGGACCGACAGGGAGGAGAGGGGGATCTGGCCCTCCTCCTGTCTCCAAGAGCAGATCTGAAGACGATTATCTTTTCCATCCCCAAACGCCGGCACAGGAGCTGTGGTGGGATGGGCTATGGAGGAGAGGTGGCATTGGCACGCTGGCCCAGGGCTCCCCGCCAGGACGGGGATGACAGCGGGGTGTAGGGCTTGGCTGTGCCTGCCGGCTCCGCTTCCGCAGGCAGCAGGAGAGGAGATGCACAGCAATCCCATCTTCTTGCTGGAGCTCTTCCTCCAGCCGCGCCGTTATCTTCCAGCAGCGTTTTCTTTAATTTCCTGTTGCTCTGAGCAGCGCTGGCAGGTCCTGCTGCAACCTCTGGGCTGGGAAGGGTGGAAAATTGGCAGAAAAGGGGCAGATTGTTCCTGCCCACGTCGCCTTGCAGTCCTGCCCTCACCTCGCTGCCAGTGTCAGCTTCTCTGCAGGAGCGCGGGCAGGGTTTGAGCAGCTGCGCTTCGATTGCAAAGAATGTTTTATGGCAGCACAGAGCACACCACGCTGTCGGCTGAGGGCAGGAAAGCTGATCCTGATCTTTTATCCACAGGCTCAGTTGGATCTGATCTGGAGTTGCAGGAGACAGGTGGGAAGGGCAATGCCTCCATAGTTCTCTCACACCGTTGTCCTGGGATCACTTGGGTGTGATTGGAAGGCTCGGAGGGCAAAACTTTGCTTTTTTGGGAGCTGTGTGGCTCTTCCATGTGGAAAGCCTCTGGTCCCTGAGGGCATCCCAAGCAGGTTTTCTCCACAGCGACAGGAAAGCTCCGCGGACTTGTCCGTCTGTATCAGCATGATGCTGCACCACCGTATCAGCATCTCTGCATGCAAAGGCCCAGGTGACTCTGACCTGCTGCCTTTTGGGGACCCTCCAGCTACTCCCATCTTCTCCAGCCCTCTTTATCCCAAACATCTCCCAGCTTTGAACTGCCATCACCCAAAATCTCCATTCCCAGTCCACCGCTGTTGCTGTCTCGGGAGGAATTTCTCATTTGTTCACTCTGGAGCAGCACTAAGTGGTTCAATATGTCGGCAGTTGCTGCTGGAGTCGGACAGTAAATGCTAATGGGATATTAGTCTGTGCACCGTCCAAAACCCACTGGAAGGGTTTAGTGCAAATTGGATTTGCAAACCTCTCTCGGGTCTCTCTGCCCTCAGCAAAGCGCAGTAATCCCCGGCGGGCGCCTTGACAAGCCAGCTCCTTCTGTGCAAAAAGAAATTAAATATATAGAGAGAAAAAAGGAGTGAAGATACGGGGGATTTCCCATTGCCGGGCTGGAGGTAGCATCGGCATCACCTGTGCTTCTTGGTCTGGGTGCTGTTGAGGGATGCGGATGGGTGCTGATCCCTTGCGGGGTACCTGGGGGCTGTAACTCCCCCGTCCTGCCCCCAGCATGGCTTGTTTCTGGCTCAACCTGTCCTGCTTGCAGGGATGCTGGGAATGGGCAGGATCTATTTCTCTGGGGATGAGAATGGGAATTATTAAGGTGGGAGCTGAAGGGACCATACCAGCTCACCGGAGACACGTGGAAAAGCCAGAGGTGGATGCTCTGCTCCCACAAGTGCCTTGGAAAAATGGGGAGTTAATACACGGAGTCCTTCAAGGGCCATCATGCTCCCAGGGCATTTTTGCAAAGGGGAAACCGAGGCACGCTGCAGCACAGTGACCCCCACCCCCAGGGATTTGGGGGAGCTGGAGTGTGCCACAACACCAGCCAAATCCACAAAGAAGGAAAACCCTACAAAACAGGGAAGGCGAAAGCAGCCAAAGCTGATGCGTGGGAGGAGATGATGCTTTTATGGCAGCCCTCTTGCCCTCCTACCTCTGTCGTGTTTTTCCGTCCTGGATCCCACCAAGGGATTTTCCTTTCTTGGGAAAAAAGGAGATTTTGCCCCCAGCGCACCCGTGGCAGCTCACAGATACCAGCGGTGTTGAAACGGGCCCAGAGGAAAGCACATCTGGGGCCTGGGCTCCATCTCACTGCCAAAATTTAAGCTTTTAACCCTATTTCCTGAGGCACTGGGATTGTTCAAACAAGCCACAGTAATTAGTTTCCTCCAACAAACCACCCCTTTTTGGCATGGTGCTGTTATTTAGTGCATGGGGGGGGGGGGGTTTGTCACTCCAAAAAAAAAACCCCTGACGTTCAGACTTCAGGTTTCAGCATGAGGGGGAAATCTGGGGCTGCAGAAACAGTCAGGCAGTGCATAAGACTGTTGTTTGCTGGCACACCAGCACCCATGGGTGCTCAGCACTGCCAGGGGTCTTGCTTGTGCTTTTTTTTTTTTTTTTGGCTGGAGTTATTCCTGATTTCCTGCAGGGCTACAGTAACCGTCCTAGGTTTAGTGGGATTTCAAATGATATATATTTTTTTTTTTCTCTGCCCATCAGCAAATGGGATTTGGCTGCATCGCTGGGGTTTTTTTTGCAGTTTTTATTCCCATCTTGTTTCCCGTTACGGCGTTATTTCGTCTCGTGCCACAAGCCACGCTCTCTGCTCCAGCTGACATGCCAAGCAATACCACCCTGAAGCATTTATCATAATTTTGTCTCTAATTACTCATCTCCTATCATAAAGGGCGGCTCTTGCTGCTGCTTGGAACTGACTGAATCAGCTTATAAAGGTTTTTGGGTTGCTATAGCCTTGCTGACCTTGGCGAAGCAGTTACACCTTGTCAGGGTCAGCAGGAACATGCAGCCGCCGGGCTGAGGACCAGCACATGCTGGAAACCACAAGCTGGGGACCACTGCCCATGTCCAACCAGCTAGGATTTTTAAGCGCTGTAGCTAGGAAGAAGCATTAGAGATCCCCAAAATGTGATGTTTTCAATGATTTTTTTGCAGAACTGGGTTGTGAGGGATGTTGGGGGTGGAGGTCTTGGCTGGGTGCCCCCAGACCTCTGTGCAGGCACCACCTGGGTGTCCCTGTGCTGGCCGGGCAGGGTGAACACTGCAGTGAGTCGTGCTGCATTTAAACTGCTTTTTTTTTTTTTAATGCTGATTTATATTGCAGCTGTGTTTCTGCCTCCGTCGTGCCCTGGCGAGTGACAGAGAGAGTGGCAAGGACGGGAGCGGCAGGGTGGGAGATGAGGGCAGATAAGGCTGGAGAGAAAGTAGTATCATTATTTGCCCACGCAGGAATCAGCTAAGCCCAACCGGGGCTGAGCTGGTCCCAGCGAGGGGACCCAGTAGGACACTACGGCAGAAATCACCGCGCTGCTGCGCTCGGGTCCATGTCTGCAGCCGGATTCCACCCTGCCATGCACCCGCTGTGTATCCCCTGTTAATTAATGACATGAAAGCCCATGTGGGACATCCAGGGAAGGAATCAAAGGTGCTGGTGCTGCCTCCCACGGCGTGGATCTGTCCCGCGGGGCCGCCTGCCTTCCCGCAGCCCCACGCCGTGTCGGAGTGCATGCCGGATGGCAAGAGCAGGAATCCCACAAGAGGGATGGGAGATGGTGAGTCTGTTTGGCACCATGCTGGCATCTGGCTCATGAGGACTCCTTGGAGGAGTTGAGCCCCAAAATGGGTCTGAGTGGGGCTGGCTGTGCTCTGGGGAGGGCAGGGGAGGCAAGTGGGTTGTGGCCCTGGGAATTCTGGGCTGTTGGCACCGGAGCAGTGCCAGGCACTGCACAGGGCACTGGCGCTGGGTTTTCCATCCTGGCGAGTTTGGCTTCTCCTGCCTGTCCAAGCCAGCGTGACTTGGGGCAGCAGGATGCTGTCCCCTGCCATGCAGGGACAGCTCTTCAAGGTGCCCCTTGGCCGTGACACAAATCGGGATTTTTCTCCCCCTGTGCTCCATCCCCTCCTGGAAGAGCTCCCAACCCCCCTCACTGGCAGCATTTGCTCAGTTCCCATCGGTGCTGTCGGCTCCCCCAGCTCAGGGACATGGGACAGGGCACCTCCTCCTTGGTGCAGGGCTCTGGCCATGCTGGGGGGTCCTGTGCCTGCTCGATTCCAGCTCTACAGCCCACAGGGAGAAGACAACGCACTTCGGTGAGGCACATCACCGGAGGTGCCAAAGGATGCAGGATGCATGTACAACTGGGATGAGTTAATGTACCTGAAATTCCTGCCACATCCTGGTGCCATGTCCAGTGCTCAGCCCAGCTGCCTTTGAGCTGGTTTGGCTCTGAAGTCCGAAATGAGGGAAATGGTGGGAATATGGATAGGGCCAAGAGCGGGGCTGCTCTGTCTGATGTCAACTACCCAGGCTGAGCTCAGCAGGGCTGGAAAGCTGTGCCCCAACCTTGCTGCTCACATTGAGATGCAGCATCCCAGATGTGGCAAAGCTGTGAAATCTTCCTTCTCCAGCCACGACCTGGAGCACAGCATGGCCATCATCCACTGGCATCGCCTGCGGCACCACAGGGTGCACATGCCCCTAGCAAATCCTTCAGCTGTGTCGCATGGGCTTGGCAAGGACTTATTTTTCTTATTGTTTTTATTATGATGATGGGGTTGTGGGTTGTTTTTTTTTTTTTTTTACCCAGCTGTGTGGAGGGATGTAAACCAAACCCGCCGTAATTCAGCCTGAATGTAAATGTCATGTCAGCGTGGGAACGGTGCAGCTTGCCGATGGTTGGCGTGTTCAGCCAAGGGGCTCCCCACGCTGCCGGGAACGCTGATGCTCCCCCCACCCAGCCGTGGCCCTTTCTCCCCCTTCTCCATCCCATGGGTCCGGGACCAGCTCCACCGCTGCCATTTCCTCACCAGAGCCGAGCGGCTGCAGCCAGGAGGGGCTTTGGCGGATGCCCCAAAAGGTTTTCCCAGAGGAGCTGGGCTGTGGCGGGGAGCCCAGGGACAAGGGTCTGGCTCGTTTGTGGTCGGCCCTTTTGGGGGGGGACTGGGGGAAGCTGGGGCTGTAGGAAGAGCTTTGGAGTTTCTAGCATTGGGCTGGTTTTCACTTAGGCAAAGCAGAACCATCTGTCCCATCCTCGGCTCTGGTTTTGCTTATGGGGGAGTGGGGAGAACTGAGGAGGGGAGGAAGGCGGTTCAGGGACGAGCCAACGCTGCCAGGCCTGTGGGATGCACCACGGCCATCATCGCTTTTGGCATTCAAAGCATCAGGCTGTGCCACAGTGCTGGGGTGGGAGAGCAGCCAGCAAGGACGAGGGTGCCACTGCCCCGTGTCCCCAGCCAAGGGGATGTCTGCACTGAGATGATGGCACTCCGTGTCCCCGGAGCAGAGCTGGAGATGGGGACATTGTCTTCCTTCCCCTCCTTTATGCACCCACTTACTGTCAAATGAGCAGGAAAATCCAACAGTTCAACTCAGATCAGAGTTTGGGGCTTTTTACCTTTCAACGCTCCCCATTTTGGGGCCAGTTTTGCCATTTTGGGGCTGGTTTGACCCTGGGGCATTGGCCATCCCTCTGCAGGCTCTGGTACTCTCAGTGCAGCATCCACCCTGGTCAGGGGTGTCAGACACCCCGATGCTCTTCGAGGGGGCTCAATTCCCAAACAAGCATGTCAGGAGCTTGCAATAAGTTTGGGGGAGTCTGCCCAGGTGGTCTCTCTGCCACCCCCAACCCCTCCCAGACCAGCCAACCGTCCTCTGAGCAGGGCCAGGCGTCGAGCCGGAGGCTGCTGCTGGAGGAGCCGCTTTTCAGCAGCCCCTGGAGCTGCTTCACGGTGAGCCTGGATGGAAATTGTTTAATTCCTGCGGGGTGAGTCATGAGGAGCCAGGATTTCAAAGCAGCTTGGCTCCCATGTAAGGCACTAAAATAAACAGTGTGTGGCAGGTGGAAGCTCTCTGATGTCCCATCAAGGCCTTCGTCTTTCCAAGTGGTTTGTGTTGCCAAAAAACCCTCGGCCACTCCGTGGCCTCATCCATTCTTGCGGCGTGGCTGAGGCCGAGCGCTTGAAAATAATGAGTCAATGCCCGGAAGCATGAATCGACTGAAAATTTATGACACACTTATAATATTATGTCTTTTGGGTTCTCCGCATTCTGGGCTTTGAAGCGTCAGGGCTGAAAGTTTTTGCGTCTCCTCTTTCCCCCTGCAGCAAGGAGGATTTAGGGTAAAAAAAAACCCCTCTGCTTTTCCTCCCTCATCTCGTGACTCCAGGAGTTGAGGCTTTAATGAGTCAGCGGATATTGGAAACAAATCCTAAGTCTGCTTGAAAAATTGGAAATGTGTTAGAAAAAACGAGCTATGAGAAAAACTGAGAGCATGAAAAGCAAGGGAAGTCTGAGAAGCCCATAATGTTCTGTTTTTGTGAGCAAAGGTAACACATCTGCAGGGAAGGGGTTGCTGCTTTTTTGATTTAGTAGGAAAAGGCAGCAGAAACACCGACACTCGGGAACTTAAGCAAAGAAAACTCCAAGTAGAAATGAGACTCAATTGATTTGACTTTTTTTTTTTTTTTTTTGCTGAACAGTGAGGGTAATCAAGCCTTGGAAAAGTTTACTTAGGGCCGTGGGGTGGATTTGTTGGATCCCCTTTGAAAAGAAAGATGAGAGGCACGAGGAGCTCATGGAGGGTTTTTGGGAGGATCTGCAGCAGTGGGGGGAGCCAAGATAATCAACTTGTTCCCTCCAGACTAAGCAATGGGAGTTGGCTGTGCTGCTATTTGTTGTTTTTCCTTAAGATTTCCAATTCTTCAGGACACGGAGTGGTTTCTCTGCCTGGAAAGCAGTGAGCCCGGACAGGAGCCGGCTGCAGTGGGGATGAGAGCGGGGCAGGTGATGGCAGGAAGGCTGCAGGAGCAAAGGCTTAGTGCCAGAGTGGTTTTAGTGCTGGGCTCCTGTGAAACAGGGCTGGTTTTGGGGCTGTCCGGCAGGGAAGGTCTTCTCCGGGATTGAGTTTCCCATCTTGGCAGCAGGCACAGCGCGGCTAGACAGTTGTGATCACATTAATGGATTATCAGGAGAATGCAGGAAAATAGGGAGCTTTCAGGCTGTTCTCCAGAAGAAAAGCTGAGTGCAAACTTTGGCCTTTCATCAAGCTGGGGAGGATCCCTGGGTCCCTCCCCGGGATGTAATGCTGCTGCGAGCACCCAAACCCTGCCAGGACTTGGCCCAAAAGCCCCCTCGCAGCAAACGAGGGACACAGACCCATAGATCATGGGTGATGTCGCTTCAGTGGGTGTATTCTGGGCTGGAGTAAATGCACAGGTGCAGCCTGTGGCAGAGGGTGACTTGTAAAGCTGCGATGGCTCGACGGGTTTTGGCTCCCAGAGACACGCGGTAAGAGCCGAGCAGGGTGCCCAGCACAGCCGTACTTGCCTGTCTGCCCTGTGAAAAGAGGGATTTTTTTTTTTTTTGCTGGCAGAGGAGGCTGTGCAAGGACCAAGCATCCTTGGGTGAGACTGCAGCTCTCTGCGAGCCCTCCTGCCCTCGCCATCAGTCCCTTGGCACACCCTCGCAACCACATTTTTGCACCTACAGCTCCTGTGGCACCCCAAAGCTCCAGGTTTGCTGGCTTTCTCCATCCCCTCCAGAAAGAGGGGGCAAAGCTGGAGTAGCCTTGTCCCCCCCAGCCCAACATGTCAGCCGCTGTATCAGATTTGTGTGGCAAGGTTTTGGTAGCGGGGGGGCTACAGGAGTGGCTTCTGTGAGAAGCTGCTAGAAGCTTCCCTTGTGTCCGACAGAGCCAGTACCAGCCGGCTCCAAGATGGACCCACTGCTGGCCAAGGCCAAGGCCATCAGTGATAGTGGTATCGCCTCCGGGAGAACAGATTTAAGAAAGGAAAAAAGTTGTGGCAGCACAGAAACTGCAGCCGGAGAGAGGAGTGAGAACATGTAAGAGCACCAGCCCTGCAGCCCCCCTGGTCAGTGCAGAAGGAGGAGATGCTCCAGGTGCCAGAGCAGAGATTCCCCGGCAGCCCGTAGTGATGAAGACCACGGTGAGGCAGGCTGTGCCCCTGCAGCCCAGGGAGGCCCACGGGGGAGCAGATCTCCACCTGCTGCCTAGGGAGGACCCCACACCAGAGCAGGGGGATGCCCGAAGGAGGCTGGGACCCCGTGGGAAGCCCACGCTGGAGCAGGCTCCTGGCAGGACCTGCGGACCCGTAGAGAGAGGAGCCCAGGCTGGAGCAGGTTTTCTGGCAGGACTTGTGACCCCGTGGGGGACCCACGCTGGAGCAGTCTGTGCCTGAAGGACTGCAGCCCGGGGAAGGGACCCACGCTGGAGCAGCTTGTGAAGAACTGCAGCCCATGGGAAGGACCCACGTTGGAGAAGTTTGCAGAGGACTGTCTCCTGTGGGAGGGACCCCACACTGGAGCAGGGGAAGAGTGAGGAGTCCTGCCCCTGAGGAGGAAGGAGCGGCAGAGACAAGGTGTGATGAACTGATCGTAACCCCCATTTTCCGTGCCCCTGCACTGCTGGGGGGCAGGAGGTAGAGAATTTGGGAGTGAAGTTGAGCCTGGGAAGAAGGGAGGAGTAGGGGGAAGGTGTTTTAAGATTTGGTTTTATTTCTTATTACCCTGTTGTGGTTTGATTTGCAATAAATTAAGTTAATTTTCCCCAAGTCAAGTCTCTTTTGCCTGTGGCGGTAATTGCTCAGTGATCTCTCCCTGTCCTTATCTTGACCCATGAGCCCTTGGTTATATTTTTCTCTCCCCTGTCCAGCTGAGGAGGGGAGTGATAGAGTGGCTGTGTGGTGCTTAGATGCTGGCTGGGATTAAACCACGACAGCCGCCCACCTCTACCTTGCAGCCAAATGCCGTCCCTACCCCACCGCCCCATCTCCACCCATACAATACACTTTTTCCAAAATTGCTTTGAGCAAGAGGGACGAGCCACCAGTGTGGATTTCATGGGTAATTTTCCAGGACTGGGTGCCAGCTGGGGTACCCTGAGTGGCAGGGCTGCCTCCTGGCCCTGGGAATATGGGATATCCATCCTTCCATGCCAAGCCTGGAGCTGATGACCGCAGGGAGATGGCTGCACCTTTGCGTTGTGGAGTAGCTGCAATGAGACCGGAGCAACAAGCAGCAGCAGCAAGGCTCAGCAGTGACTGTGCGCGGTACTGCGTGGTCCAGGCTGGGAAGACCCTGGTGTTTCCTTGCCGGAGCCTTCCTGTGCCAGCAGGAGCAAGACTTGGACACGTCAGCACTCAGACTAGATATGAGGAAGAAATTTCTTACAGTGAGGGTGGTGAAACACAGGCACAGGTTGCCCAGAGAGTTTGTGGATGCCCCATCCCTGGAAACATTCCAGGCCAGGTTGGACGGGGCTCTGAGTAACCTGCTCTAGTTGAAGGTGTCCCTGTCCATGGCAGGGGGGTTGGACTGGGTGACCTTGAAAGGTCCCTTCCCACCCAAACCACTCTGTGAGGCCATGATGCTATGAACACTTGCCCCGCCAGACACTGAGCAATAGCCATAGGCAACTTTTTCACAGCAGCCTGGTATTGCCAGCAAACACTCAAGATGTGAAGGTTTGGCCCTCGGTCCCCTTCCCCACTGGAGCCAGCCATCGCTCAGCATGGCCAGAGCTGTTGCTGGGTCTCGCCGGCTGCTGGCTTCACCCATTTCAGCTCCTCGCAAATGTTTTGCACGCTCATGTGCAAACCACCGCCTCTGGGCAGCTCAGGGTGCGTGGTGCATCCCGGGGCATGGGCACCTTTGGGTACAGGTCTGCACCTGGGGAGGTTTTGGGGATGGAGGATGCGGGATGGGACTGGGCCAGTGGGGCTGTACCCGATGTGTGCAAACAGAGCGGCAGGAGAGCCCCGCAATGATGCCTGCAGCGGCAGGTCCAAGGGAGCATGTGTCAAACCCCCTGTGATTATTTATTGTTGCAGGGGGTGGGTTTAAAATACGTAGAAACCAGAAATATGGGAGGGTGCAGCTCGAACATCATCCTGGGTGAGTCATGGCTGCGATTCTTGTGTGCGTGTGTGTATTTTTCCTTACCCTAAACTTCAGCTTTCCCTACAGGTTGGCACATGTGGTCTGTGGCTTTTTAGAGCAAGAGAAACTGAAGGCAAGGCCCAGAATTTTTTTTTTTTATATTGTTTTGCACATTGGAACTGGGGTTTTTGTCTTTTGAAAGGTCACCGGTGAGCGGGTGGGGGCCAAAATTACTGGCTGCCGAAATAGGAGGCTTTTTTATGGGATGTGCAGCAAGGCTGAAACCGCTCTCCTAAAATTTTATGGGCTTGCAGTAAGCCAGAGGCCCTTCCTCAGGTGGACGGATTGAGTGTCGCAGCCTTGCTCCGTCGCAGCCCTTTCCTCCCTGGCGCAGGGCGAAGGGGGCTGAGCCCCCCGGGAGCAGCTCGGGAGGTGCCAATGAAGGCTGAGCTCTAGGTCGCGTGTGATCCCATTGCTGGTTGTCCACCATGGAATTCACCTCCCAAAATGCCCAAACATCAGCTGCTGAAAGCTGCTTGTCCTCCCAGACAGCCAACCGCTGCCGTCCAACACGTCATCACAAGCAGGGTCCCTTCCCCACCTCTAAAACCCGTGCCCTCCGCTTCACCTGAAGCTGCTATTTCTTCACGAGTCCGTCATTCCCCAAATTTTGCAAGCTGTCCAAGAACAAACGGCAATTTCCCCGGTCCTTCACCACTTAGCACCTATCCCCACTGCCTTGCTGGGAACAGTTTGATGCCGGTGAGCATTTTCAGTGCCTGTTCCCTGCTCCTGCTTTTATCTCAGAGGAGAAAGCTGAACTTAAGTCACCTAAGTATGACGATGAAAGTAGATGCAAACACACCCAGTGGCCTCCATCACCCTCCCCATGCCTGCAGGACGAGGAGCCCGGCTCAACCTTGGCTCCGCAGGAGGAGAAGTGGCAGCAGATGGGGACGGCACCGTCCCCCTCCCGGTGCTCCCCACCAGCCGGCTGCAAACTCTCGACCCGGCGCATGTTTTGCTGCCGGTGCTTATCGGCGCGGTGTCTCGGCCAGCTCTGCCGCTTTGTACCCCGGCGGGATTTCATGATCTTACCTCCTTATATGGCAAAACTATTCTTTTTCTAGCTTGGCATTGTTTATAGCCCAGTTGAAAATATTTAGACTCTGGCTGGTTTCTACAATTATCTTGTAACCTACAGGGCATATAATTACTGTTAGTTAATGTGCAATTATCTGCATCCTGTAAAATAAAGGGTTGCTGGCGATGAGGCAGCGTTCACAGCCCTTCTTGTTGTTTTCTACAATAACAGTAAAAGCAAACCTGTCAAATTCCATTTTAAAATAAACATTTTTTTCCCCTGGTAAATTCTATTTGGCAAATATTGCTAAACTGGGGTTATGGGTTTTTTTTTTTTTTCCTTCTCTCTTTTTTTTTCCCTGGTGGAAAATTTATTTAAAAAGGAGAAATGTTTGGAGTTTGCAAGGAGCTGAAATAAAAAAAGGGGCCAGGAGGCAGCTGCAAGTCCGTGCCGCTTTCCAGAGCCTGTCTTTGATGGGGATTTAATGGCTGCCAGCCCATTGACGGGAGCACGGACCGATTCCCTGCTGCCCTGCCTGGCTGCAGGGTCAGTTGTAAAATCCCACCAGATCCAATCTGCTTTGGATGGAAAAATTTTCATGGCGTAAGGTAAGGGCCTGGCTCACCTGCGAGGGCAGTGCCAGTGGGGGGGTTGGTTTATGCTTTGAGGACGTGCTGGGCTGCAACTCCAGGTGATCCATCCGCACAGCCGAGGTGCCCCATCCCACCGCAAGCCTTGCAGCTGCGCCAGGAGAGTCCAGCCGCTCCGTTCATTTTTCCTGAAGTTTTCATCATTTTGGCTGGGTTTGATGGAGCTGCCGTGTCGGTGCGCCGGCGGGGAGGGATTTGGGCTCCAGTCGAGCATCTGGGTGAGAGGATGGCAGGAGTGGACTCGTGGTGCTCCGTGCACCTCGCCGAAGGATGGGGACATCAAACCACACCGGGGCTCGGTGAGGGAGCGGGCAGGACGATGGAGCTGGGGGCTCATTCCGCTGCTCGCCACATCCCAAAGGGAATGTGCCGGGTGAAGAGGTGTCACAGGCCACTCTAGCATGAGTTTGCCCATCCCTTACTCACAGCTGCCCCCCGTGATATCGGCCCCCAGTGCAAGGAAACCTGGCCGGAGCGAGAGGAGGTGGATATCCACCTGCCCGGCCAGGCTGCGTGCTGCCGGGGATGGATGGGGTGAGGACTCCGACTTGTCCCCATTGCCACCACCAGCCCCGAGCCGCCCTCACCCACCGTGGCCAAGTCCCCTTTGCAGCGCAGCCCTGGGCTGCACCGTATCTCTGTGCCTCAGTTTCCCTATTGCAACACTGGCCCAGTCTGGGGAGGCTGGAGGGGACAAGATGGAGCCAAGGGGATGCTGGTGGTCCTGCAGGAGACAGGTCAGCCAGCCCGAGGCATGGGGATGGGAGGAGGAAGAGGGGGCCACGGGTGAAGGCCGTGTAATAAGGATATTTGTTTTGCCTGTTTTGCAGAGTTTCAATGTTCTGACTTGCTCTAAGATGAAGGTATGGAAGTTTGCAGCCATTGCATCGATGCTCCTCAGTTCCATGTTATCCATTTTAGTTTGTAGAGACATGTTCAACGGAAGCCGGAAATACAGCCCCTTGCCTTCCTCGCCATCTTCCTCACGGGCATCCTCCTCCTCCTCCTCCTCGCTGCCGGCGGCTCCGCGGAGATCCCCACGGGCCCTGCAACGCCACAGCTCGCTGCTCACCCAGTGTAAGCTGCTGCACCTCCGCCCCAGAGCCCCCATCACTCCCGTGCCTGCAGGATCCAGCCCCAAAACCCGTGGGGCACGCTTTCGCCTCGCAAGCAAAGCCCAAAGCAGCCCGGCGGGTTTATTCCCTGTTTGCTTTCCCCGCCGCCATCTCTTGCTTCTGTGCCTCCCCTTTATGAGCGGTCAAAGAGGAGCTTGGGGTGCAGCGGGGAGGGCTCGGGGCGGCGAGTGAGGGGTCCTACAAAAATGCAGCCGCTGGGCACCAAACCTCGGTGCAAGCACGTCAGCTCTCCACGTAGGGAAACTGAATGCAAACAGCTCATCTTAATGCAAAGAAGCTGCTTTTTTAGCTCCAAATGTGCTTTTTTAATATTTTTTTTTTATTTCTGCACTATTTTTACAAATGCAAAATGTCAAACAGGAGCTGAAAATGAGGGGGAACGGCTCCGCTCTGCGGGGAGGCAGCGGCTTCCCCCACAGCACCGCTCGCCCCTTCATGCTGGCAGCGTGCTGAAAATCAGCATGTTTGTTTTTATTCCAAACCAGAAGAACTTCTTTTTGGGTTGAAATTTTGAAATCGATGACAAGTTGTCAAATTACATTTTCCTCCACTTTTCCTGTGCCTCCCCCAGCGCTGAGCTGGACTAACGCTGGCTTTAGGGTTAGGACAAAGGGACCTGGAGGTTGCCAGTGGTGGTTGGGGACAGTTTGTGTGTTGGCTGTTGGCCCAGGGGTCTTGGGGGGCAGCCCTTCCACCCAGACCACAGGGAGACAGTGCAAATATTAAATTTGTTGGTGTTTCTCCTCAAGCCCATCATGGCTTTTCTGCAACATCATCTCTTGGTTGGGATCAGATGGTTTTTCTTTTTTTTTATTTTTTTTTTTTTTTCACATTGGGGTGATGCCACCAAGGAGCAGCACTGGCATCTTTAATTCCTGCCAGGATGCTTTTTGCAGGTGCTTCGTCCTTTCAATATCCCAACCGCGGTGGCAGCATCCAGCCATGCCGGAGAAGCACGGCTGCCCCATCCCTTGGCTGCAGCATCTGGAATCCATGAGCTTGGCAGGAGTTAATTGTGGGTTGGTTTTTTTTTTTCTCCCCTAAATAGTTGACTTCTAAGCATACACTTGATGTTGTGCAGTGGAAGGGGCTGTTTGGGACAGCTCCAGGCAGGGGAGAGCTGGTAGGGAGAAAAAAAAGAAAATAGGGCAGAAGAGGGAAAGGGTAAGGAGGGGTTTGGTTTTGTTTTTTTCCCTGCCACCTTCCTGCCCTTGTGGGCTGGGGGTGGCTTGGCCATGGCCCACCCTGGGGCTCCCAACGCCACAGGGATCTCTGGCCTTGGGGTTTGGCTTTTAAAGCCTTTGGGCAGTTCATGCACATTTCAAAGACGGCTTCTGGGAGACGCTGCGGTTCGGCCCCGTGTTATCAGGCTGCAGGGATGAATTTTGCAATTGCTGCCGGGCACAGAGGGAGCCAGGAGCCAGCACTGGGGGACAGCTACCGCCCCAGGGGACCTCCATCCTGGGGGACGTCCACCTGCCCCGGGGGATTTCCATCCTGGGGAACATCCACCACCCCAGGGGACACCCGCTAATGTCCGCCCCTTCTCTTGCAGACAGCAGCTTGCTGGAGAGCTACACGGAGGGGGAGATCCGGCAGCTGATCTCGGCACTGGTGGAGCGCTACAGCCAGGCCATGAACTCGGGGGGCCACGAGCTGCCGCTCTTCCCCCGGACGGGCAGCCGGAGGAAGCGTGCCCGCGCTCGCCACAAACCCTGCGCCCTGAAGGAGCTGGAGGTGAGCGTCAGCGAGCTGGGCCTGGGCTACGAGTCGGATGAGACGGTGCTTTTCCGCTACTGCAGCGGCACCTGCGAGGCGGCCGTCCGGAGCTACGACCTCTCGCTGAAGAGCATGAGGAGCAGGAGGAGGATCAAGAAGGAGAAGGTCCGGGCTCGACCCTGCTGCCGGCCACTGGCCTACGACGATGACGTCTCCTTCCTGGACGCCTACAACCGCTACTACACCGTCAACGAGCTCTCGGCCAAGGAGTGCGGCTGCGTGTGAAGGGCCGGGGCCCCCCCCCGGGAGAAGCGGGTGGGAGAGGCGATGCCCCGGCCCCAAAACCCCGCTGGCCGCCAGGCAGAGGGACCGGGGGCTGCGGTGGGGGGGAGAGGGACGGGCCCCCAGACCTCTGGCCAGAGGAGGAGAGACTGAGCTGCCGGCACGTCCCTCGGCATTACCGTCCCGCTCGCTGCCCAGGACTAGAGACGTGGCTGTCGGTGCCAGTGGAGGCTGTGGTTGTTGGAGCGGTGACGGCTGTTTGCGGCTGTTGTCCCTGCCAGGGGTGGCCCAGGGGTCCCTGTCAGCCCCTCCGGAGGGTGACAGCGGGTGTGCGACATGCACAGGGCACGTTCTACACTCGGGGTGCACGAGGTGCATTCTACGTCACAGGTACAGGTCGCGTCACCAGCGGAGAGGGTGTTGCAAAGCCGGTGTCCCCTGCGCAGGGTGTGCCACACGCGGCGGAGGTGACGGCTGTGCTGCACGGGGTGTTGCACAGGCGGTGTGTTTGTGCGCAGGGGTGTTGTGCGGGTGTTGCTGTATATGGCGTGGTGCCGGTGGTGTGTGGTACCGGACAGGGTGTGCTGCATGCACAGCGGGTGTTACAGGGTGCGTTAGATGGCTGCGGGTGCCCCGTGCTGCCCCAGGACGGGGGGCTGAGCTCTGCAGTCTGGAGCTGCCCTGTGTGGGGGTTTGCCAGGGTTTTGTGACGGCTGTGCTGGGGTCCCTGCGCTGCCAGTGGCAATTTGGCACCCCAAATCCCCACGTTTGGGAGCAGAGATGGATCAACGATGGTTTGCGCTCAGGGGAAATGCTCTGGCTCCGCTCCCCGCACCCACTCGTGCCCCCTTTGCCGTCGCCTCGCTCCCTGCAGCCCTGGGCTTTTCCTCTTAAAACTTGCGATAATCTGAAGTAACTGGATTAACCTCCCATCCTCCCCCTGCGGGCAGCCGGGCTGGAGACCTGCCACTGCCAGGGAGGTGACAGAGCCTCACCAGGCCACCAGCGAAGCCTCGGCACTCGCAGCCCTCCACCGGGTTTGCAGCGCGGGTAGGAGCATCCGCGGTTCGGCATCCCCCAAAAGCCGGACCAGCTGTCCTGGCCATGGCACGTGAGTATTGCCCGTCGCCTCGGCGGGGCTTGAATCGTGCAGGAGAGGGGACTCAGGCTTGGGGTTTGGCTCCGGTTCGCATTTACAGCAGTGTCACTCTTGTTTACTCTGCGGAGAAATAAATGAGACCGCAGACTTTTGCATTCTCTGGGCAGGCTATATTTGTTGCCTGGGATTGATGGGTTTTCTCCCGTTGGCCCTCTTCCCAGAAAAAGCAAATCATAAACAGAAGGAGAATATTGGTGTCATGTCCTGGGCATTAACCAACACGAGGGAAAATGCTCCGCTTTCCACCCCCCCCGATCGCAGCGGTGTCCCAGCTCCTCAGTCCAGCTAAATGGGGAAAAAAAATTGCATGCACCTCCATCCCAGCATGGTAGCGGTGAGGAGTGCTCGTACAGGTGACCACCACAGCCGAGAGATGCTGCTGCAGGAGTTTGGGGAGCACATCGGCATCTCCCAGGATGGGACAGCTCGGTTTAGGATGGGAGACAGCTTTCCCCCCTGCATCTCCCATGGGCAACCAGCAGCACTCCCAACCCCTGCAAAGGGCCAGGCTGGCGGGGTTTTTTTCTTGCTTTTCATCCAAATGCCACTCTTGGCTGAGCAGAGCCAAGATGTAGTGAAGCAATATAAACACCATACTTCAGCAGGGCTGGCCGAGCACCCAGCATCCCCAGGAAAGCAGCCTGCACTCTGTAACACAGAGTTTTCCCCTCGCTGCTAGGAAAGGGAGAAGGCAGCCGTGGGCACGGGGTGTGAAACCCGGCCATGGGGCATTGCACACGCTGGTGAACCGGCAAGGGCCGGCAAACCTGCACCCGGGGGATGCAAAAGCTGCTGAGCCCAGACAAGCTTGAACCATACTGCAGGTGCACGGAGCTCCCAAAACAGCCTTGCAAGGTGCGGCAGCACCATGAGGGAGAGTTTGGATGGAAATTAAAAAGACGGCCCAAAATAAGCAGCTGGGGGATGTGCAGTGGCAGCAGGATGGGGACAGCAGATGGGCAGCTGTCAGCGTGATCCGTGCTGTGCTCACAGCAGATAAGCGGCTCACTCTTGACTTCTTTAAAAAAGAATGCACCCAAATCTAATAATAATAACTGCACTCTCAAGGGCTTGGGTGCTTTCCAGTTCTCACTACGATAAAACTAAAATTAGTTTTGTTGCAGAAGCCTCCAGTAAAAAAAAAAAAAAAAAAA
The DNA here is from genome assembly GCA_026212715.1 of Elanus axillaris. Taxonomy (NCBI): domain Eukaryota; kingdom Metazoa; phylum Chordata; class Aves; order Accipitriformes; family Accipitridae; genus Elanus; species Elanus axillaris. The sequence continues at coordinate 38,718,577 of JANZLQ010000095.1, forward strand.
GGAACTAGAGCAATAAAGCAAGGTAAGGTGTTGCAGAAGCAGTGCAGGACCAGGCACCGTGGGAGGAGGATTTACGGCCGGGTTTCCTGGAGTTGCCTCCACCTGTGTTCCCCTGAGCCCAAGGAGGTGGCTGGGAGATATCGGAGCTGCTGCATTTCCCCAAGGGGCTGTTTGCACCCTGGTTAGGGAATTTTTTTTTACAATATCTAGGGATTTATGGTGCCATGATTTGCAGAGACCCAGAAGAGCACGAGAGAGGCTTGATGGCTCTCCCGGCCCAAGGGGACCTCCTCTCGCCAGGGTCTTGCTGGGAGCGAGGGGGCTCGGAGCAGGCAGAGGGTGCTCGGGCACCCCAGACCCGCTCTCGTACCTTCCAGCTGCAAAACTCCCCCCCATGCACCCACGCACAGCGCAAATCCAGCTGGCAACCCCCAAAACCAGGCACAATAGGGAAAAAACCCAACAATGCAATGTGTGTGTTACAAACCAGCGTGAATAGCTCCAATTAATCTTTTTTTTTTTCCACCCTGCCGGCAGCTGAGCACCGGCCTGTGCAGAGGTGTAGGGGAAGTGCCTGACGTCTGCCGCTGCCGGCGTGGCGGCCGAGCACGCTGCGCCTGCTTATTTTTTTTTTGGGTGCAGCTGGCTTGCAGCTGGGATTTGCAACCACAAAACTCCCTGACCAGGTTTCGGCATCGCAGCTGCGGCCAAAGGATGGCTTTTGCTTGCATGTCTTCTTTTGTGCGTCTCACTCGGGGCCCATCTTCTGCATGAAGCTCCTTCGGCTCCACTGCAGGAACGTTGCTCAAGCCGTGCTGTCCTGCACCGCTTCGCTGCCGCCTGGGCATGGAAATGTGGTTCCAATAGAAAGGCTGATATTTCCCTAATGCTTTCCATTTCTACAGCCCTTTCTGCTGTAATAGGAGCTGGAGCTGTCCGGAAGAATGTCTACAATGCAGAAAGGGCAAAAAAGGATGGAAAATTCCCTACTCAAAGCTACAGCAAAATCTCATCTGGCTCCTTCCTCATCATCCCATGCGTTATTTAATGTTAATAATAATAAACAGCGCGCAACATCTGTTGGGGGGATGTTTTTAGGCTGGGTTTTTTGCAGCTTGCCTATCTGTTGCTGCGGCTTTGCTCTTTGCAGCAGCATCGCTCCCCAGGAGATGAGGGTGTTTCACAGTGTTTGAAAAATCAGGGGGCTTGGAAACACGAGGAGATGTTTAAAACTGTTCTCATGGTTGTGACAACACAAAATACGAGTGTTATGTTATCCCAGCTCTCCGACAATGAGTTATGGGATGTTTCATTGTGTTTTACTGTACACATCTATATACGTACGCGCCTGTGTTTGTGTAACGCTGGCCGGTGCAGGAGGCGGCCGAAGCTCCGGCTCTGGCTGGGATCCACCCGTCACTCGCATCAGTTGGGATCCCGTTTGCTGACATGGTCTCACTCCCGATTTGGTATCTGTGAGGGGGAAATGGGTCTAACATCATTGTTTCCACTCGATGAAAGCACTCACAAAGGGAGCGTTCCTTATTTAAACAGGTCCAGAAACTTGCTGGGAAGAAATCACTTTCCCAATTTATCAAGTCAAATTATTTTTCGGTGGTATTCAAAACCTCAGCCTTCTTCCCTTCGTAAATAGGGCTACCACATGTTTTTGTTCTTGGTTAAACAAGGCGTAGCCTCAAACTTGAGGCCCAAGAGGAGGGGGAAAAAAGAAAAAAGGAAAAAAAAAGAAAAAAAAAAGAAAAAAAGGAGACTTGTTTCACTGCTGTTGGCGGGAGCAGGGTGGGAGCGTACGGTCCAGCCTGTGGCTCCGCTCGGCACCATCCGGATAAATCCACTTCCCTTCCGGTATTGTCGGGTCTGACCGACCATCTGCAGAAGTTGATGCAATGCATCTATATTTTAGATACTCTCTATTTATTCGAAGTAACTTATGTTATTTATTTAGATACCATAGTGTGCCATCTACGTAATGCGTTCTTTCTCTCTCTCTTTTTTTAAAATTTTATTTATTGATCCAAATGGTGCCAAGTGCAGTTTACATTTATTACATTTTTACCATTTATTCTGAAAGTTGGGGTAAAAAAAAATGCAGTATGATATTATTTTTTTTAAACAAACATAAACTCGGGTGTGATGATGTTACATACTCACGACAAAGTGAAAATAAAACGAGGATTATATTGATTTCTTGCTGGTTATCGTCTTTCACTGCTGCCTATGGGTAAGTGATGGTAGAGTGATGTTATGTCCCCAACATGGGGATGAGGATGGCCAGGGAAATGAGAAATTTGGCTTTTCTTTTGGGAGAGCAGAGAGGGTCCATGTGGCTGGCTGCAGGCTGAAGGATGGCAGGAGCTTGGCTTTATTTTCCAATTTCCTGCAGAACCCTCCATGCACACCTGCAACAGCCCCATTGCTTTCATTTTCATCTCCTGCAAAACTACATTTATGCAGACCAATGACTTGAGACATTACCAAGGCTGAGTTGTTGCCTGCGTGGGTCCGAGCTGGTTTAGCCACAGAAATAATCAGCTTTGCCACCTTCTTGTAAAGGCGCTTCCAGTTGGGTTAGCTTAAAGACATGCCAATTCTGGCAAAATCACATGAAAAAGAAAATGCAAGGTTTTGATAAGGTCAGCCAGAAAAAAAAGTTTCAGTTGCTCATCTGGAAGCAGTGCTAAGTTTAGAAATTTATTTTATTTTATAGGGCAAACATCTCAAAGTCAGCAGCAGGCATTGGCTGGGGGTTTGTTGCTCTTCTTATTAGGATGATTATGGTGATTAATATTTTGTTTTGGGTGAAATGTTGCAATTTGAAAGCCTGGCCAAGTTCAGGACACAAAACGCATTTCAAAGCCGTGGAAAATGGAAGCGTTGGCACCAACGCTGCCGCCGCACATGCACCGGTCCCACCCCAGCACCTTCTCCCTGCTACTGGTTTCCAGCAGCTCCACAGGGGACAAAAGCCAGAGCTGACCTGCTGTTTAAGCCCCATTTTAGCACACATTAACCCCATTTAACAGACGTTAACCCCTTTAAATGTGCATTGCCCCCATTCAACGTGCTACCTCCCAGTTAACACACTATCTCCAGTTAACACACATTACCCCCCATTTAACAGCATTAACCCCACTGAACACACATTACCCCTAATTAACAGATATTATTACCCATCTTAAGACACATTATCCCCATTTAACACACATTATGGCATTTAACGTGCAGAGCATCAGTGTCCCTGATGATGCAGGGAAATGCCTGCAACCTTGTCCTTTAAAAGCATTACTCCCCACCCCAGTCTGTCCAGAAAAATATGATTTCTTTTTTTTTCCACTGAAAAATCCGCTGGAACTATCTAGTGCCCATGGTGAGAGTGGGTACAAGCTCTTGCATTTGTTTGCAAAACATCCCATTTGGAGTGAAGGCAGCGAGCCGCCCCGCTGCTCTGCCGGGCTTGGCACTGGACAGCGGGGAACAAATGGGAAATAAAAAAAAAAAAAAAAAAAAAAAAGGTGTTCCTCCTCTTGTTTGTGGGTTGTGAGCTCCCTCTTGTGGCTCTCTCAAAATTTCCAGCTATTTACCAAGCTCCCCGAAGCCAGCTGCAATGTGAAGCCCGGGTGGGCACCCGCTGGAGCTGGCGCGTCTCAGATCCCCGCGACACCACCAGCACGGTTACCTTCTGCCCCAGTAACCCGCTGCTTCCCTTCTCAAACTCGCTGAAAACCTTAAATAGGGGAAACGTACGTTCGCAACGTAACAGCTCAAACCAAAGGGTAGAGCCGAAGCCGTCCCCGGCACAGGACGGCTCTTGGCCAGCCCTGCACACCGGGCAGGAGCGGGGGGGGGGGGGTGGCACGTCCCCTCCAGCTCTGCTGGGTGCTGAGGGGTCCCCGGTACCCCCTCACCTCCTGGACACCCACAGAGGATCCCTCATCTGCCCTCCTCAGAGCTCAGGTCAGCGGTAGCATCACCGAGCACAACAGCCTTCCCTCATTTCTGGGCCTCAGTCCGGCCCAGCAGCCTTGCAGGGATCTCTTCCCTCCTGGAACTGTCCCGTCTGAAGTTACATCCCCACAACTGAAACGGAAACACGTACATTACCACAGTGCCAGGCCCCACGTTTTCCCCCAGTTAGCAGATTTTCTTTCTGAAGTACCTAATTAGGCAACTTTTCAGGGAGAGGAAACAGAATTGTTTGGAGATGGTTTCTGCCTGCAAGATTCCCCACCAGCCCTTTATAAACTGGGTGAGCCTTGCTGTAGCTGGTTGCTGCTAACGCTCCCCCCGCCCGCGGTGTGCAGCCGCCGGTCTGACAGCTCTATCCCCTCCCTGCATAAATCCTGGTGCTTCGGCAGCTGCCCCAGCCCCGACCCTTGGTCTCCCCCCACGCAGAGCAGCAGCTCAGCTCGCTGGTAGCATCTTACAGGAACATATGCTTTTACAGCTACACGTAAATGGCTACAGAAGGGTTTCTAGAGCGAAGAAAGATATAAGAAAGCATGGCCGAAGTACAGCTGACCCTTCAATACGTGTTTTTTTTTTTTTTTACATGAGTACAGCATTTACCACTGTAGCAAGTCAAAGGCAATGTCCTTGCAGCAAAAGAAAGGCAACTCCACCAGGAACACAAGGAGAGGACTTAGTTGTGGTTCAACTCAAACTAGCTACTACCACACCACTTTCACCTTGAATAAAATCAGCAGAGGAAAGGAAATCACCAGGAAAGAGAGGAAAACAGAACTATGCTATCCGTAAAACATCTTACAACACCTACTTCCAATAAACCTTGTTAAAATGTGGGGCTTGAAAGTGATAAAATGTCAAGGAATGCACTTGCTAATCAAATACATATAAATAGCTCTACACTGAACGTTGGGGAGGTTTAAACCCCAGTATTGTGGTAAAGGTTCCTTTCTTGAACATACCCTTCTAGAAACTGTTTTGTATGAAGGTGAGAGAGGTATAAAATGCAAAAGTGGCAATGTTGCAAGACATTTTGCTGGAGAAATTAGCTCTTTTTTTGACAAGTCATCATGTTTCTTAAAAAAAAAAAAAGTCTTCATATTTCAATCTACAGCTGGGTTTCTTCAAAATGTTTGCTGAGTGTCACTCCAAATGCTTATAGCCAGAGAAGTATGCCTTACAAAAGTAGAAATATAATTCTTCATTCAGGCATGGAACTATTGCTAAATAACAAAAGATGGATGAGTGGCTATGAAGAATGTGTGTCTTTCAAAGGGTAAGCTACCAGGCTAAGCAGCTCAGTACATTTGAAATCATGGGAACCATACCAAAGTCAGGGAGTAACTGCAGTTTCTATGAAAATCTCTGATATTCTACAACTAGAATATCACGTGGCCTTTCTTTCTTACAAATCCATCCTAACCACAAAATACACAATATGATTTTGTGTGCATCATATGCATTTCGTGTACATTAGCATTCTGAGAGCTCTTCATTGTAATGAAAAGAAGGAATCAAAATGTTCAAGTTGCACAAGAAAGAAAACTTATAAAACTGCCATCTCATGAATGTAATTTATTTGTTTGGAAAGACAAAGGATGAAACATTCCCACAGACCCACAAAGTCTCCACAACCACAGGGCAGGGAAGCACATGAATATGCCAGGCAAGAAGTTTTCAATCCCTGGTGCCTCAGCTAACAATGGGGAAAAGAGTCTTCTCAAGCAACTGTGTTCTTCTCACTCCTAATGGCAGGGACCTATGAGGAACCCAGAGATATATTCACAAGATTTCCTCTACTAGACGGGGGCACCTCAGGCTGCCTTCACCCAGTTTTATCCATGGCATGAAATATGATCGCACTTCTCCATTTTATTTCATTACAAAAAGGAGCATCAAATTTTTAAATATCTCTTGTGCTAGCTGTTTCTGTGTTAAGACTGAAGATCCCTCTCATTTAGTGTTTTATTTGCAAGCCCTTGAGAGATGGAGACATGAAACTTGTAAGCAATGCCACAGGCATAAATATGCAGAAAAGCAGTGGCCTTAGGCAGGTCATTGCACTGTCAGCTGCTACAGGTCCACGTTTAGGAGTAAGATGCCAGCTCTGGGTGGCTCATATCTCATGGAACTGAAAGAATGGAGAATAAATTAATAGATAATTGCTACACCCCAAAGACTTTAGGTCATTCTTCTCTTACCTACTACTGCCCCACTCCCGATAAGTAGAGTGCAGTTCCACAAATGATCACAAAGGTGTGTTTCTTCAAATGTGTATTAAAAAATGAGAGCTGAAGGAAAGCTGTCCAGATAGCTGGATGTGTGTGTACACACCGTACTAAATCCTGAACATACACAGTCTCAAAAAATAGGACGTCTCCCTTGGTAAGGAATCAGAAGAAACGGTGCAATGAGAACATAGCCATTGATATGGAAATCAGTTTACCTTATGGAGAAACATCTCATTGAAGTAGCTCCTAATTTTTTACCCAGCCCAACTGAATTGCTTTCCGTGCCAATAGAGAAACTGATGGGATAAGAGTGCTGACTGGGGACAGCTCTGAGGCGTGTTGTACCCTTAGCATTCAGGAGTCTCATCAGTGGATGCAGACATTGTTTGACACTCCTGTGTACCGAGAGCACACCTTGGCAAAGGACATGCTTCGCGTCCCCGTGCCACCAACCCACCACACCAACCCTGCCAGAGCTCAACAGCGAGCAACTGCTCACTGCTCTTTTGTAAAGCTAAAAGGGCAGGGAGGCACAGAACAGGGCGAGGGGGCAATGTACTTACAGCAGAGAGAGAAACCAGCTCTAGTACAGCGAGAAGGAGCGATTCAGGAAATATTACCAAGCTGCTCCTACCCATAACTGGACACCCAAACTGGCACATAAACACGCATTTATGTTTCTTGAGATGACGTGATTGTGTGATTATCCGAATACAGGATACATACATCCTAAGAGCTTGAAAAAAGCGTTCCAAATATGAACTATCTAGAAATACTTTTTTTTTTTTAAATAAATCTGTTTTGCCTCATCTCCTTTCAAAACTCTGGATACCAGAGATGGGCAAAATTAGTTTAATGAACAGGGGAAAAGGGGAAACATAACCCCTATTTTTAAGAAGGGAAAAAAGGAAGACCCAGGGCACTGCAGGCCAGTTAGGCTCACCTCTGTGCCCAGCAAGATCATAGAGCAGATCCTCCTGGAAACTACACTAAGGCACACGGAAAATAAGGAGGTGATTGGTGACAGCTAACATGGCTTCACAAAAGGCAAATTGTGCCTAAGAAATTTGGTGGCCTTCTAGGATGGGGTTACAGCACTGGTCGATAATGGAAGAACAACTGATATCATGTACCTGGACTTGTGCAAAGCATTAGACGCTGTCCTGCACAACATCCTTGTCTCTAAATCAGACAGAAGTGGATTTGACAGGCGGACCACTTGGTGGATAAGGAATTGGCTGGATGGCTGCACTCAAAGAGTTGCGGTCAATGGCTTGACGTCTGAGTGGAGACCAGTGATGAGTGGTGCTCCTCAGGGGTTGGTATTGGGACCAGCACTGTTTAACATCTTTGTTGGCAACATGGACAGTGGGATTGAGTGCAAGTTTGCCAATGACACTAAGCTGTGTGGTGCAGTTGACACACTGGAGGGCAGGGATGCCATGCAGCAGAACCTTGACAGGCTCGAGAGGTGGGCCTGTGCAGACCTCATGAAGTTCAGCAAGGCCAAGTGCAAGGTCCTGCACATGGGTCGGGGCAATCCCAAGCACAAATATAGGCTGGGCAATGAGTGGATTTAGAGCAGCCCTGCAGAGGAGGACTTGGGCATATTAGTGGATGAAAAACTGAGTATGAGCCAGCAATGTGTGCTCACAACCCAGAAAGCTGATCGAATCCTGGGCTGCATCAAAAGAAGTGTGGCCAGCAGGTCAAGGGAGGTGATTCTCACCCTCTACTCTGATAAGACCCCACCTGGAGTACTGCGTCCAGCTCTGGGGCCCCCAACACAAGACAGACATGGACCTGCTCGAGCAGGTCCAGAAGAGGGCCATGAAGATGTTCGGAGGGCTGGAGCACGTCTCCTATCAAGACAGGCTGAGAGAGTTGGGGTTGTTCAGCCTGCAGAAGAGAAGGCTCTGGGGAGACCTTACAGCAGCATTCCAGTAACTAAAGAGGACCTACAGGAAAGCCAGAGAGGGACTTTTTACAAGGGCATGTAGCGATAGGTCAAAGGATAATGGCTTTAAACTGTAAGAGGGTAGATTTAGCTTACATGTAAGGAAGAAGTTCTTCCCTGTGAGGGTGGTGAGGCACTGGAAAAGGTTGCCCAGAGAGGTTGTGGATGCCCCATCCCTGGAAGTGTTCAAGGCCAGGTTGGATGGGGCTTTGAGCAACCTCATCCAGTGGAAGGTGTCCTTGCCCATGGCAGGGGGGTTGGAACTAGAGGATCTTTAAGGTCCCTTCCAACCCAAACCATTCTATGACTCTGACAGTGACCTCACTAACAGCAGACACCACTGTGGTCATGCCCACGACGGGGTCACCTCTTGCTCAGAGTAGCAACCCTTCCTTCTGGAAAACAAGTTTTTATCCAGTATTTTAAAAATAAGCTGCTTCAAAGAGGAAAGGAATCAAATGCTGCATCCATTAGGGATGAGTAGTAAGTGAGCAAAGGCAGCAGGGAGGGATTCTTTTTTCAGTGCACAGCTATCTGGCAGGAATACATACCCAAGATGTGGGTTACTCTCTCCTCAGCAGAGCAGTGAATTCAGGCCAGGCCTCCTGCATCCTGGATAAGTTTTCTAACCACTCAACTGGCAGATAAAAGGGCTGTCATCTCCTTCTCTGCCTTTCTGACAGTCTGGCCCTGCATGGCTTTTGTGTTTTGCTTTTTCTCTTTTTCCCCCCCCTCCCTAGAATTGCCTGATTTGATACAAACCGCAGTATTTTCTATGTTTCATATTATTAGGCAAACTAGAAAAAGAAATACTTTTTGATTGAGATTGATTTTTTTTCTTTTTTTTTTCTTTTTTTTCTGCAAGACAGCCAAACCAAAAAGTCAATTGTTAGCACAGTCATAATAGGGACAGCAGTCTGCACTCAGCATTGTGGGTTACAGAGCAGAGTGGGCCAATACCACATCCCAGAATTCAATTTCCATTTCCAAATTTGGTGAAAGAAGAGATCCAAAAAGATAGGCAACCCTGGATCCATAGGCCTCCAAAAATCCTATTGCCACTAAATTTGATCTCAGCTTTACATCTCAGGTCCCAGTCTGGTGCATACCCACATTTGCTACATGAACTTTTGCTCCCTCCCCAACTTGATTAAGAGCAAAGAAAGTAACAGATGGATCCATGCTGTTCCTTTGTAGCCGAGAGATTAATGTTTGCATTGCATCAGACTACTCGCATTCACACAAGGGAATACTGCTGTTGTCCCTGCAACTGGCACCTGCACTCGCGTGGTCCAATCGGTGTCTGAGGCAGAAAGGCTATGTAAGGGAATGCAAACGGTGTTTTGGTTTGGTTTTAAATATATGAAATGTTTTGGAAGCATGACACGGTGCGAAAAACGGCCATGCCTTGAATAGCAAACTTTGCTGTACTTTGCCCCTCGCTGATGGCAGCTCACGTCTCTGCTGCACAGCCCTCTGCCAAAAGGCTGTCACAGAACGCGCCCTAAGGAAGGGCATCGGGAAACAAACCTGAGGGTTTTCTCCTGCGTGCTGAGCCCCATGGGCAATATCAACCCGAAGACAGGATACGCACCCGAACCGCACCAGCAGTGCTGAAAGTCAGCTTCTGCCACTCGTCAGAAAAAAAGCAGTGATTCAGCCCAGCTCTGCTGTTAGCGCAGGTACCCCTCAGCCGCGAGCACCTCGCTCCTGCCTGCCAGTTGCCCCGGGCAGCGGAGAGGAGCTGCCTCTTCATATTCTATGGCCGGGGTCCGACAAAGCAGCGGCACAATATCAGTGGTGATGAAAAGAGACGGTTTTGTCTGTGGTATCAGGATTAGATGCTGTGGGTGCCAAGCTGCAGGAGCCTGGAAAGCCTCAGCCGCCAGCCCTCCTGGATCCAGGCTGAATAGGGCTTTGAGTAACTTACAGCTTAAAACAACTCAGACGAAAAGAAAATAAACGTACATCTTTAAGGAGAAAGTAGTGTTACTCCCTGTAACTTTCCCCGATTCACCCAACAGTTAGCTCTTCCTTTTCCCCTGTGCAACAGCCGCTCTTTTCCCCTGGGTATTCTGGCCGGGTTTGTCCCGCGTCCTGGACCTCCAAGGGATTACAGAAGAGGGACATGAGTTGGGAGAACCCAGAGGCACGCCGGCCCGTCGCATGGCAGCCGGGCTGGTGGCGGGGAGCGACCCGCCGGGCTCGGGGCCGAGGGTGGGCAGCGGTGAAGGAGAGCCCGTCACGAGCGACGGACGCTTCTTTTAGCTTCTCGCTGGGAAAGAGGATGGACTTCACGTGATTTACTGGGCAATTTGTGAATTTTAATCACCGCTACCATTTATCAGGACATCTATCATACTGCATCTTTTGCAGCTGTTGAAAAACAATATTGGTGCTTTCAAAGGAGTTTCATCATAGTTTTGAAAAAGGCTAAAACAAAATTGAAAAACAAAAAGCAGCCATATGCCTACTTGACCTAGGATACATAAACCTGTTGTTCAATCCAGAGGAGGGATTACAGCATTACTTTTTAGTAAGTTGCTTTTCATATGGAAATTTCTTTTCACAGTAAAGCTCTGTATTTAATGGCATCAACATAAAAAACATCCCTATTTTTAGTTCCCCGATCATGGACATATAGATTTTTATAGTGTCTGCAAGCATACATTAACGTTAATTTCCCCATTCTCCTTTGTACTTTGTTAATGTCACAATCTGCTGTAAAACCTTGCCAAGTTTCTTAACTGTCATGTTAATTCCGAGACCTAGTCTGCACTCTCTGACATTTCAGGACAGAACATGGCAGTAAAAATAGATTAAAAACAGCTTATAAGTATTATAAAATCTAGAACTTTACAGATGGTGGAATTATATCTGCTGAATGGAAATTTTAGCAACTCAGAACACAATAATATTAGAATAGCCTATTGATTTCTAAGACAAATATTTTCAGAAGTAACGTAATGGTATCTGAATAGTGGGCAAAACCCACAAAAATGTAGGAAAGTTGGGTGGGTTTTTTCTTCTTTTTTTAAAGCATCACTGTGAATGTGCATATCATGTTGGTGGTAGTATTAAGTTTCAAAGCTTTTCTGTACCATATAAATAAAGGACATAATAAGATCTTGATTTTATTCATGGTTAGTTCAAAGTTCACACAAATTATTTCACACAGGGGATTTGTCTGAGGGTTTTGGCATTATAGAAATGCATTAATGTACTTTAGATATTAAATGACAATGCCACATGGTAAGAAATTTGCACGAATGAACAGGAAATTAGACACCGTTCCCTTTTTTTTTTTAACTGATTGCTAAAGAATGCGCTGTTTAAACACATACTATCCATTTCAAAGGGAAGCTTTCGCTGATTTCAGGAAGTTTAAAATCAGCTAATCAGAAAGTAATACAAAGTTAGAGTTAAATATTTTTTTAAAGGAAACTGTTTCTTTAAAAAAATCCTTTCCCCTTTTCTTTAAGGAGTACTTATTATTTCCATCATCCTTGTTGAGTTGTTGATGAATAGCTCACATCGTTTGCCAAGCTCCACCCTCTGCCTTTTTTCTAAACCCTTTACTCATTATTTGCTCAGTCTTTTTCCCACAGCCTAGACAGCCTGTCAAGGCAGCTTAAATAAAACACTGTATTAACATTAGGAAATGGCATTCAGTTCCCAATTGATCTCCTAATACTTTATGTTGAAATGATAATTGGTACAGTCTTCATTGAAAAAAAAGAGAGAAAAACTACTTTTCAGTCACCACAAGGTATTATCTTAGCTGATGTATTCACAACCAAACAGATACATTTTTAAAATCTCCCCATCTGCTGGAGACTGCAGTTCACAATTCTTTTCAGCTGACATAATCCAGATTGATTCGTTCAGCAGATAAAATTCAGGCCACTTCTGCCCTTTATAGGAGCAACATAATACCAGTCTTTATTCAGTAACAATGTAACATAATGGGATCGGAATGTGCAAAATGACTGTTCTTAAATTACTGTGACACACAAGGGTCCAACACAAGCTGTGGTTTAATGTAAAAAATCATTAGGCACAGATTACTAAAGTGGTCCTGCATTAACAAGGTCAAACCAAGACTGTTTATGATATTTGTCAGGAGGGGAAAAAAAAAAATATGTTTGCTAATATCTAGATTATGAATGCAATTTTAAGGGGGGGGACGGGACGACGGGGACTGCAGTCCATTGGTTTTGGGTTGGTTTTTTTTTTTCCCATGAAGAAAGTGCTGTTTATTCAATAATGAGTGCAACAGTTAAGGATTCTGTAAAGACCTTTTCCGCAGAGCCAAGTTAATCTATTACACACTGAAGCACACACACAAAAAATCTAAATATCAAAAGGTTGTCAAGAGAGTTGCCAGAAACGAATATTTTGGTGCACTGCTATAACAAATTTTGAAGACCATCAGATTATTATTAACCCATTACACCTCTTTTCTTTTGATATAGCCAGAGATATTAGAAGGAATTTAGCAAGTTTCCACACCGCTGCAGGGGTTCGCATGTATGTAAATCATTGTTACTTAACAATATGTCCCTCATACAAATCAAGCTATCTGCACAAAAAAGCCAAAGCTAAGAGACACAGTAAATTTCATCCTTAATGGACGGGTCCTTGCACCTTGAGAGTCTGATGACCATTTTTCAGATCACATAATATATGTATGTTCTTTGTACAGTTATTTCTTCCTACCTGATAAAATCTAAAATTTAACAAGTCTTACTTAAGAAATCCATTATATCATCACACATGGAAATAAAGGAATAAGTAAACAACTATTTCCCAATCTATGAAAAAAATCTGCTGGTGTTTTCCTCTTGACTTTGATTTGGAGGCTAACTGTATGTGAATGAAACCCAACATCACAGACAGGGGCTATGCTTTTTCATGCAAGTCAGCCAATTTCAGCTGCTGATGGAAGCTAACCCAGAAGTATTGTAGCTCAGCTCCTGGGAAGAAAGGTGCTACTTAAAAAAAAAAAAGCCATTTCTACCCTGGTTTTTATCTAGAGGTCCAGACCAGGTAGCTTTCATGGGAATGGAGGGGTTAAATTCCCCACATTCCACTTTCCCATTTTGACCTTGTAAACAGTGAAAGCAGAATTTTGCTGTCCCTTAGCACTGTGCTAAACTACTAGAGCTGGGTAATTGTTGAAAGCAGTTGCTTTAATTTAAGCTACTATTCATTTGTGATGAATGTACAAGCAACGAGTGTATTTTAAACACATGTTCATGGAAAGTGAGACTTCCCTATTTGCATGCCACATCCTCCTGTGCCCGTTTCATCAACTGACAGAAACAGCCTCAAGAAACCTAGCTAGCAGCTAGGAAACTCTAAGGATAGCTGAAGAGGAATGCATCCATTTTGAAATTCAGTAGGAACAGATCTGGATTCTCCATAGAGGTGGGCAATGGTCACACCCTGGCCCTGCCAAGGGTGCCGGTGGGCAGCTGGCAGCAAGCACCGCGAGCAAGATTTCCGCTGGCCCGGCAGCAGGTGCGCGGCACGACTACATCAAACTCAAAAAGTGCTCCCGTGAAATATTTTCATTTGAAGAATTCTTGCAATTTGTGTCATTTTACAATAAAACACTGAAATATTTCCCAATCAACTCCACCCCAAGCAGTGTGAAAAATGAATATATGAAAGCTCATAGCCAGACCATGAAATAAGCTATGCCCCTAATGTCTTCTGAATAACAAATATATTTAAATGACATGTGTTCTGCTAAGGTGAACTTAATAATCACAAAAGATTGCAGTTTTTAAAAGTAATGAAAACTAACTGCATAACTCCAACAGTCTTGGAAACTCATTACATTCAAATATTTACATATTCTAGTGAACTTAGGATGTCAATTTTGACTGCACAAATCCAATAACTGAAACATATGGCCTTGAAACCTGCAATCAATATAAACCTTTTAGAGCCCAAGCTTCAAAAAGTTATATCAAATATATATTCGATGAGAAGAAGGTTAATTGAATAATTGATTACTCAGTTACAATTAAGTGCTCTTCAGATATCTTTGGGAAATACTGAGATATAATAGTGATAGATATTTATTTGTTTATCAGCTATCCCTGATTTATAGCTATCATTTATTTTTTATTTCCTAAGTCAATTTTTACATTTATATATTTTAACAATATAGTCCCTGGTGAGAATCAATATACAGGGTTTTTTCACCACAGGGCTATCAAAAGCTAGCTTAGAAATCTATATCTACCAATTCAGCCAATTTCAGTGCAGACTTCAGCCTGATAAACACCTTGCTAAAATATTCAGACTTCGTCTCCAGATGGCAGTTATGTAGGCAGAACATGCAATATTTGTAGCAATAAAGGTTAACCAATACTAACCGTGCTGATAAACTCTGAACTTAACAACAGTTAAGTGAAAAGATGGCCCTTGGAAAAAAAAGCAAAGTGTGCTGTTTTAACATGTTTTAACAAAGTACTATTTCTTATCAAAATACAAACATGTTCATGAAAGTCCCACCCCTACAGCAACAGCCAAGAGCATCTTTGGGATCTCTGGGGCATTTTAAAGTTGACTATACAATAAATCAGATAGAATTGGGTCTTCAGAGCTGTCTGCACAGAAAAATACTATTAACTCTTTAGTGGTATTAATATTATTTAAAATTTTTTTAGCAATAGTACACATGTTCTCAGTAAGGAGAATGTTGTTGTGTCACATACCGTGCATGTCTGTGCTTACACACATTATTTATACAGAGATACATACACGAGCCTCTGCATCGAGTGTCTGGTGAGCTAAATAAGACTGAGTAAGATTTGTTAAAGCATGCTGAATTCCTCCGAAGATAGCAAGATAAACTGCAAAACCTCACTCTTCCTCCACTAGTTGTGAAGGCTTTCAACTCTTTCCTGCTTCCATCTCCAAGACATTAGGATATCTACTATGAAACACTGCTTAAACAGCCCCAGACACAAAGCCTCCTATCTTTTAGGGTATAGCTCTGTATTCACTTCAAAACTTGAAACCTTCTCTCACATCAATGGCAATTCTATACATGGTGTACAATAAAGGTACTAAGCCACTGAGGCAATATTTCAAATATTTCTGATCGGTGCCTCAGATTACAGTGTGTGATGATAAGGATGAGGAAAATAACTTCACATTCTCAGCAAGCAATGAAATCTTATTTTTGTGAATGTCCTCCTGTAATTACAAATGTCCACAGAGGGATGTGAATCAGGAGAGATAACTAGTGTGAGGCATGAGAAAGACTGAGAAGAAATAAAAAAAAAAAAAAATCACACTTTCCTTTTCTTAGTCTAAGTACCTGCCACACCTAACCCTTGGTATGCTCAAAACCTTGTATGAATTGTCCTTTCCAAGAAAATAGGATTCCTATTAGATTAGTCCAAACTTCAAGCAGCTCCACTGGCTTCTCCCTTTACTCTCCCTTGGCCTAATAGCAGCAGTGCTAGATCCAGAGCGAGACACGCATGGGCCACAGAGCACTAAAAATCCCTAAACTGTGCTCCTTGACCTTAAATTAACACTTCTTGGATGAAATTCATCACTTACTGCTTTGTTCTTTTAATCTTCCACCCTACTGGAGTCCGAGCTAGGCAGAAGGGAACGTACAACAGTATGGCTGAGAGCAGAATCTGGTCTTCTGAGGATATTATTATTTAATATAAGCTTTCAAAACAAAACACTTCGACTCCACAGACACCAGGCATAACCCTCTTTACACATTGCACTTTATAGTATGTCAAGGGTGATGTACGCTTTATGTTGGGCCTCATAACAAAATGACAGGCGTTGCTGTCCATTGACAAAGCCACATGACAGCGAGGTGTCACAGACAGGGAGTGCAGATGTATTATCGCTCTACCACTTAGACAGGAATGACATCCTTTGAATCTCAAGAGACAATGTCGTGGGCAAACTAACCTTAGTGTGCCAGTTGTACACTCAACAGTATTGACAGTCAACAATTCCACGTACATCCATTGTGAAAGAACACTGAGGTCTAAAGACTGCAGATTTCGGATTTCATACGTGAGATAATGTTAATAGACAAAGGACGACTATGAACAATATACTTCAAAAAAGGAAGTTAATATTCCATGTTTATGTTCAATGCTTCAAAATGTACTCAAAAATTCTATTTGGGTTTGGGTTTTTTTTCAGTTGTTCCATATTCACATCCTACACTACGGAGAGAATTATTCAGATAGACACACCATTAAAATTCTTTACAAAGGAAGTTATCATATAAAATAAGAACATTTTATATTAATTAGTCCTGATTTGAAAGCCCATAAATTAGCTTTCTTTTGAGTATGACTAAAGATAACATTATAAGTTAAGTCATGGGGGACATCACAACACTAACATTACCTACCTACACTTCTCAAGCAGATCACATATTTCTATGACTCAATTTACTTATATACCCTACAATTTTTTCCAGATTTTATGAAAGTTTATAGAACATTTAACAAAATCAGCACTATTTCTATAAAAATCTCAAAAAAAAAAGAGAGAGGCAAACTCACTGCATTATACAGGTCGTGGTATGTTCATCACTACACAGATGTTATTCATAGTCACTGGTCCCACATAAGTAGGTCATTGGACCTACTTGCCCTTTTCAGTGATCCTGAAATATGGTGGCATACTTGAAAAGCCATATAGAACTGTGGGGCTCTCATGATAAATCATCCCGGGATCACCTGCTAACTTGCATTTAGATTGAGAGAAATGACAGCTGAGTCCTATTAGTAGAGGTGGGGAAGGGGGAGCAGGGGTCAAAGGGGCGATTAGCTCCCACCTTTCCTTGAAAGGGACTCCCTCTTTACTGGCAGATTAAGGAAAGGTTGAGACAAACCCTGAAGCAAAAGTCTGGAAACAGCAGCACCCTTCTGTGAGAAGGGTGTTTGGGTTCATAAGACAGCTGAAGCAGGAGAATGGGGGAGGTTGGGAGCTCACCCAGGAAGGCAGCTGAAAAATGACTTTTTACAAAGCCAGGTGAAGAAATTCCTCATTCTCCTTCCTTCTGCACCAAGTCAAAGTGGGGAGAGAAAGAAAAAAAGAAAGAAAGGAAAAGAAACCCCAAACTTCTTGTGCTACACTGCTGCCTTCTAGGAGTCATGTCTACAGCCTATGGTACAGAACCTCCATCAATGTCAAGCAAGACATTAGTGGGTGGGACATCTACCTTAGGGCCACATGCTCTTAAATTCAATGCTCTTGCTCCAAAGCACTATGGCAGAGAAACAGGTATCTGGCATCACTGCTTTATGGGGCAGGAGCATAGTTAATGCTGGCTCTAATCTCAAACTATGTGGTCTTGTCATGCTATGCTCTTAACTACATACAGCCCTCTCACCTCTGATGTAATCTCTTGCCTTATACTTAATAAAACAGAAAAGACTGGTTTAACTTTGCATGGAGGTGGGGAATAATTAAGGATGATTTTCCTCCAGAACAAATCTTAGTGTCTCAAGATAGCAACAGAAAGTTGACCATTAGGTATCCAAGACCAAAAAAAAAAAAGGAAGAAAAAAGGGGGAAAAGGGGAAAAAAGAAAAAAAGGGAAAAAAGAGTTAAGCCATCAAAACCTTTTCAACTGCATGAATTGTGTATGTTAAGAGGCCTGGAAACTGCTTTATGTGTTTCGCCTCCTGCTGTGCAGTTTTTATGCTGACAGGACCGAAGATAGCTTTTCTAGCTCATAATATCACAGGAAAAATTCTATATTAAACTAAGACATCTCTGATCGTATGCTAAAAGTGCATGTGTAACATGCTCATGATAAGACCATTTATCATTAGAGGCAAATATAAAATATAGTTGTTTTGAGTAGTTCCAGATTCCAAAAAACCCTGTCTATTTGTTGAACTAGTTGATATATGCCTTGAATTTTCAGTGTATAGGAGTTGCAAAGCACAAGGTAAAACTTGTCTGAAAAACAGAGATTTAATTTGTTTGTGGTGAAAAATGGATGTGAACACATTTTATACGACTGCTAGTCATACCTGGAGCATCAGCTCATGCACATGTTAGGAATTTTATAATGGTTACTTGGCTTAAACATGTTAACAATCATCAGTATTTTTTCTAAAGCTGGGTACAGCATCCCCAGGTCAAGTGTACAGAGTGAAAAAAAACCATCCCTGGTTAACTGAATCACACACTCCCCTGTAGAAAATGTTTAAATGAAACTGAGTGTAAACATCCATTAAATATCACAAGATCAAAAGTAGCCTCTCTGTTATGAAGCTACCCAGTCCTTTCAACTCTGGAGAGGAAAGGCTTGGGACAAGAAGAGAATGTTTTTCTAAATCTTTGTCTTCCGGAGATCTTCTTTCTGACTCTGCAAATGTGGAGCTTTACGCTATGTTGAGCTATATTCTACCATGTGCAAAGTAAATCTTGCACAATCTGATTTTGATTTTTCCATACTTTTCAAAGGCAAGCTAAAATTTAGTTTACAGGGCCAAATAAATTAACTATTGTAACTGTCTGGACAAAAGCATGCCATAGGAAATTATAAAAACATTTCCTAAAATGGATGCACTAAAAGTCCATAAATGACTGAAAGTAAAAATGACCCTTGAATTTCAAAACTTCAAATTTTTCATAAGAAAACTCTCTGCCACAAGAGTGTTTCATATTTTAAATTGTACAAAACTAACCTCAAATATAAAAATGGAGAGCCAGTCTTATTACTGCTGTCCTTTGCATCTTCTGCATAGATTATACCTCTCATTGTATCATTAGTTATACCACATTTTGCTACTGCTAAATACAGCTGGACTCATTCTTCAATGTACTAGCATTTCCTAAGGAAACATAAAGACATTTTAATTTAAAAGTAAAGAGAACAAAATGCCCTGTGAATATTCCATGCAACAGAGGGACTCTATGAAATAATGAATTTCTCTCTCTCTCGTTAGGAATGACCATGTATAACGGATTCACGGCTCTGCTTTGCTTCAGCACTTAGCATCTTGCAGGTTATCCCTGACTCATGAAAATAAAATTTCTGGATTCACTTCTTTAATGCATGAAAATTACCCCTCCCTGCACAAAGCCTGCAGTACGAGAAGCGAGCAGGATGGTGGGAGTGAAGGAATTTAACCTCCGAGTGCCCTGGGAGCCTGTGGAGATGTTGTGAAGCTCCTCCATGGTACCACATCAGACCATTTTTTGTGGTCTGTGAAAGGCAAAAAAGGAAAAGTCTCCGAGGTCTGTCAGCGGGTCTCAGCTTCACTGAGCCAGCCTGAGCCCTCCTGCAAAACCACCTCTGTGCTAGTGCCACCTCCATTTGTTACGGCGAGGTGGCCACGGGAGGAGGGAGCTCCACAAATCTTCGTCCTTCTGGGTGAAGGGAGGCTGGCTGGTGAAACACCAGAGCCAGGAGGGAAAGGGGGACATTACCCCCTTCCTATGTGCTTAGAGAATACTATCTGGAGAACCCCATCTCTGATCTGCTAAGGACGCCAGCATCAGGCACATACACAGCCTAAAACACGGTCCAGTTTTCAGGCCCAGCGCCATGCTGGCTCCCCGTTACACCCGTTCTGTTACCAGCGCGAGCGGTGGTGCTGCAGCCAGCCCTACGGCGGGGGTCTGCCCTCGTCAGGGCACAGACCCCTAATGAGCAGGCAGCTCCTACCCCTAAGTCTCTGCCAGATGAAAGACGTCAGGCAGACAAGGGGAGAATTAGGAAAAAATGACTTCTGCTTATTAACGCCATTCTTAATTAGATTATGCTCTTCTGGCAAAAGATCAGTTCTTCTGATGATGTTTGTTTAGTATCGTTCAGCTGGAGACCAAAATTCTCTTGCTTCATATTACCAGTTTATGTTGGTAAAAGAAAAATAGTATAGTATATTGTCCAGTTTGAACACACACGTTGACCCTCCTCCCCCTTCTGCATGCTGAATGCTGCTCCTCAAGGAAGGCGAGGGGGAAGGTGACCATCCTTCTGTGTGCTATGAACTTCTTCCCTCCACGCTGTTTTCTCTAGGGTGCCTTATTTTTCCCTGCATTAGCACCAAATGTTCACTGCGTACGCTGTAACTCAGGCACGCAGGTGGGATCTCGGAGACAGGCTGGCGAGCCTGTCGCTCCTGTAAGAGGTGCAGCGCAGAGGTAAAGAGATGAAAAGCTTCAGAGCTACCAACTGTAAAGTTCAGGGGCTTCTCCTAGCCTGAATGGGACAGAAACCCTCTGAAGGTCAATGAAGTCCCCAGCCGGGTTTAACAGGAGCTTGGGCTGGTCAAACAGCTTCAGCAGAGAGTTTAGGTTGTGGCAGGCTCCACTTTACATCTTGTCTAAGTCCAAGAAGATCATAAGAAGAGGGGAAAATTAAAGGTTAGCTCTAAGTATCAGGCAAGGACCTGGGATGATTTTTTTATGTCTTAATGAGTTTTGCCATCCTATACCTACTGACATTTTAATAACTGCTAAACCCCAGAAAGTCTCCAGAGAAGGTGCACTGATACTACAATGAGCATAATACAAATGCATAGACAGACAGACAGATATTAATAATTTCTTCCTACTGACGTATGTGTATATATTCATATAATAATATAAAGCTTTCAGGGTATTTTACCCCTATTCAGCACAACAACATTTACTACTATCAGTCTAATCATAAATACAATTATTCTTGAGTACTCTATTACAAAAGCCAATAAACTAGGCCTCAATAGAGATTCTGAAATTACTTAACTTTTCTTTAGAAAAATATTAAAACAGTATTATCACATCAATGAGAGGAAAAGACAGGAAGATAATAAAGTTATGTTAAACCTCCCTGTATTTACTCATGTGTGAAACAGTTATGTCTGGTCACATAATTGCAATGGTTCTGAGAAATATTTCATATTTTATAATGAACATTAAAAGAGTTTGTGGATCATTACTTTATATGAGTTCCAAAGTTATTACATAAAACCCAACAGGAATGGTTATAAATTATTTGATCCTCTAGTCTGGCCTTGGTAAACATAACATGAAGGCTGAACTATCTCAGCAGACAAGATTCATGATAATAGGTAAAGTGCTTCTACAGTTAAAAAAAAAGAAGAAAATACCAGGGTACTTGTAAGAAAGGCTCTTAACATGTTTTTCTTCACTGTTTCAAAGAAATCCTTTTCTGCAATGAGCTTAAGCCATTAAAAAAAAAAAAAAAGAAGAAAACCAACTTTGTCTAGAACAAAAGAAAACTTGCTCACAGGCATGTTTTATCATCTACCAATTTGGCATTATCACAACTGTGGCCCTAAAGTCACTGTCAAATTCTTGAACTTACAGCACAGTGTGTATTTAAGACTCTATACTTAGCCATGAAATAATATCAGAAGCAATTATTTGATTTTTCAGAGGGATCCTGAAGAGCTTCTCATTGAAATATGAAAAATAATAGTATACTAACAAAAGTTACACACTTGACACCATTATGAAGAATTTTTGTCTTCCAACTACAATTGGCAGCAGCATTGTAATTAATGAGTGATCATTTGCTCCAGAGATAAGTGTTATACTAAATGAATTCTGGTCCACTTCCCCCTCTTGGCTCATCTTTGTCTCCGGCTCCTGTGCTTTGTGTCAAAATACTTTGTGGATGTTTTTGTTTTGTTCTATAAATGTCTTCTAAGAATATTAATATGGAGAATTAATTCAGTTATGCACACACAACATTTAATAAGATTGGAAAACATGTTTAGATATTCCGGTCAATTTATAAAATATATTTAATGCAGATCATATCTGAGGCTCAAATCCTGCAAATTTCTGCTCATGGGTGCCGTGCGTTTGCATGTGCAAGAAAACCCTTTCCCTGAAAGAATTACTGGGGAATACTTTTTGGCCCATGTAGACAGAAGCCTGGACTGGGTGACCACAATGGTCTGTCCTGGCTTCCTGCCGCGCTGTAGGTTTCCAAGGCCACGGTTAGCGGGCAGGGGCTGAGGACCACTGATATAAATAGAAAAGCCACCGCTGAGCTGGGAGGGCTCAGGACGCTGCCCACACCGCACCTGCTGTAGGAGTACCACATCGGATCTCGTGAGCCACTTCTTCTAACTTTTCTTTTTTCTTCCCCCCGCCCTCCAGAATTCCAGGAGTTGTACTGAAACACTAAACCATGCAGCCAAGGGCACTTAGCCTCCACAGTCTTTCATCAAAAACCACTTAGCTATGAAAATTTCCTGCCTTGCAAATAGTCTAGTTGTCTGATGCCAGGAGTGCCCACTATGCCCTGGCACTGCTGGAGCAGCTGGCAGTGTGGGTCGGGGTCCCACCCGTGAGCATCTCCTTCCCCCGAGAAGTTCGGTATTACTAGATTTTGTACTATATCCTGTTCAACAAATACCCCTTTGGGAAGGTGAACGTTGAGCATCTAAACCCACTCTGTACTTTAAACAGCTGACCACCATCGCTGTCCAATTTATATTATTACTACTATTTTTTCTGTGTCATCAATCATTTTTTAGTTCCTGCATCATAGTTATTCACTCCTATAATATTTTCCAAGCTGGAAGTCCACCTGCCGCCCTCACTTTTGTCTCACTCTTGACTTTTTTTCTACGCTTGAAGGCACTAGCTGTTTCCATTCATCAAATAAGTATGTAATTTATTAAATAAGCACTTCCTTCTTTCCCTTTGGCTTTTCAGGAAATCTCAAGGAAGAAAGAGCCTCCGTAACGTCACCTGGAAATTCTTCCTGGTTGGTCAGGGAGCTCATTTTCTGGATTTTTCAGGTGCTATCCTGACTTTTAGCAGCATCTATTTGCATTGAAAATATACAGCTGGTGGTATCGACCATCCACGCTGAAGGACTTGACAGAAGAGCCAACCTGAAGCGTGCCACAAGCCGTGCCAGGTTCGTGTGCCACTAAGGCAGGGGTGGTGCGGAATGGGCGCAGCTTAAGAGAGCAAAGCAAGCAAAACCTCCGGGGCTGTTCTGGGGAAGGCAGAGGTTTGTCTGAAGTACTTTGCTTTTTTAAAGGTAATCTATTCCTCTCTGGTTTTTCATCTGACAAACATTTCTAAGCCATCTGTGTCGCATCCTCTAGGTGGTGCTGATACTGCACAGCTCCGGCTTCCCCGCACAATGAAAACATTAATTTGCTATGAGATAATTTTTGACGTAAATGTAAAATGGTGCCCATTCGAACTCAGTAATGAAGCATGGTGCATTTCTACAGCTCCTAATTTGACTAGTTAAATGACTCCATTACGTGTCTAACAGACAGAAGCAAATAATTTCTGGTCAGTTGACGCTCACTTATCCGTATCATTTTACCCTGAAAATAAAGTCTCTAATCTACAGTTTCTTTGTCTTAGTTTTTTTAAATATTATTAAAGCAAACATACTTAAATAAGAGAGATTAAACCAACACAAACTAACAATTAAGGCTACAATACAGAAATCAAGTTTATATAATGTGGGAGGATGGAGAAAAATTAAAATTAAATAATAAATTAAATGACTGCTTATGTTTGTTATTTGCACTGTGAGATTTGACAACATTACTATTGAGGAAAAGGAAAATATCTTTCTCAAATTCATTGACTTTGAAAACCACTTCAAATACTGCCTGCAAATCTGCCTATAAAACTTCCCTGCACAACTTTGAGAATGTTTGGAAAGACTCTTTACAGTACAGAGCAATAAAATAAGAATGTTGCCTTAATAAATATCAGGTGATGAAAAATTTTGCCCTGAGGAAAAAAAATGGTTAATGCTGAATCTTAATGTTCCTCATCTAAATGCTTTTTTTCTTCCTGCTAAAAACAAGTTTAGAATTAAAGCATATCACTTTACACATATTGCATGCATATTAGCGAGACACAGCTGCTTATGTCCTACTCTTAAGAGCCATATGATTAAGTTATGGGATATCAGATAATCCAAAGTCCCTTTCTATTGGTCACCTTTCGCAGACAAAGGCTTTTTAGTTTTAAGTCCATTTAATGACAGAATGTCCAATTCTATAAATGTGTGAGTAATTCCAGTGGAACACCTGTGGCTCTCTCTGCTAGAGTATAGAAGGAAAGATATAAAATGTCATTACAGTAACATTCAGTGTCTGACTTTAGCAAAAAATATTCGCAATCAAGACTGCCACTCCATCCCTGATGTATTCCATCATACTCGGGTTTCCATGGTCTCAGAGAAGTAAGTGTGAGCTTACATACCATATGTGGTACCAGCCTTCATCACAGTGGGGTGAGCTAAGGACAGAGCAGCAGTTTTCTGTTTGAAGTCACGGGTCCTGTGGGCTCATTTCCATGATGGTTTGTGGGGACAGAGGCATGTGACTCTCAGCATTATTAGCAAGGGAAATGTAAAAGAAAAGTTTTCACGCTACTCTTAAACAAAAAACAACACCCCCCCACCTCCCAACCTGTACTTAACCTTCTTTTCATAGCTTTTTTTCCTTTTGTCATTTAATTACATCTTTTTTTGTTGCTCCCCCCCCCCC
>JANZLQ010000095.1:38743365-38780646 GCA_026212715.1 Elanus axillaris
GGTAAAAAATGGTAAAAAAAAAAAAAAAAAAAAAAAAAAGGCAGCTAAAATGCTTTTGAACCACAAAGGTTTATAGTGTTTTTTTGGGAATGGAAAAAAAGGTCTGTTTATATTCCCCCTTCATGCCACCCAGAGGCCTGACAGCCGTGGACGGCTCGTGGCCGAGTCAAACATTCACGCTTGAAGCTCCACTTTGTAAATATTTTATGAAGCATCTTTTGAGACTCATAAATCTTCGCATGTGTGCACGCATGCGTGCATGTGTGTACGTGTGCACGCGCACTCCAGAAACTAAGAAAAGCTGCAATCCTGCTGCCAGCCTGTCAAAAAAAAAAAAAAATTTAAAAAAAAGGACAAACTGAAGTTTTAATGACCAAATTGGAGAGGGCTGCTTGGAAAATCTGACTCCTCCAAGAGCACATGCAAAAAAAAAAATAGAAAGAAAACAACGATTGCAGGCAACAGCATGAAGCCAGGACATGCTGCCGGCCTGGGGCCGGGGATGATTTTGGGTGCAATTTCTTGGAGATGAGGTGTATGTTGCAAACTTTTGTAGTGTAAGTGGGAGATTGTCAGTGGCTGGTGCTTGCTTTAAAGCCTCAGCTTAAAAATCCCAGCTAACAAATGACGTTCTGTATTCATTTCTTCATTTTTAAATGGAAAAAGTAACAGCTGGGAACTGGGATGCTGAGAGTGCTCAACCCCACCGCTCAGTTTGAGCTTCTCAGTATTACCTCCCCATAAGAAAAACCATGGGAAAATAAACCCAGCCCAACTTCAAACTGGGAAACATGAAATAAAAGTGAAGACAAGACTGCGGAGTTTGCAAGTCTTAAAATAAACCAAAACAAACCCCATATATATATGGTGATTTCTCTCTCAATGGCTCTGGTAGTACTACCAAAAATGTGAAGCCCAGGAACAGCAATATTCAGTGCTTCAGCTGCTGCTGGGGTTTAGCCATAAGGGAAGGAGGGAGCTTGATGCTGCTGGACAGCCGTGGAGAAAACAGAGGTTTAAGATTTTCATGTTCCCCCTCCCAGCCTCACTGGACAAAATGAGGAGCAGGTTTCCAAAGCACGGGGGGTATCTGCCTGTAGGCTCAGGAAAGCTGGAAATAATTGAGTTTACAGGGTTGGTTCAGGCACCTTCACACACCCAGAAGGACAAACTCAGTGATGATGGAACTCTGGAGCTTGTAAGGCTCCAGCTGCTGTTTTCAAGATTTTGGTGTAGCTGAGCCTTTTCTCCTCCTTTCTCCAAATGCAAAGCTCTGCCGAACCGGGCTTGGTGAGGATTTGTGTTTCTCCTCTTGTGCCTCTCATCTCGGCTCCCCTCCAGCCCTGGTGTCTCTGCAGAGCAGAAGTCAGACACTGCTCTAAAAACTCCATTTTCAACATTATTATCTCCCTGGTTTCCCATGGGGAGCAGCCTCTTTCTCACCTCCTGGGGAAATACTCCTGTGAAGCTTGCCCCTGCTCTGCTTTTTTTGGACCATCTCTGCCCAAAAGCACCAGCTGGGAACACTTCAGCCTGCCTCCTACCCCCTTTGGGTAAAAAGACAAGAGGTTTTGGGGGCAAATGGGGTGTTTTCACATCTTCTCTGCCAGGGATTGAAGCAGCCCCTCATGCTGGTATCACCAACTGGGTGTGGAGGGGGAACCCCACTTCGGCAAGGAGGCTGCAAACCCCAGCCCCGGTGTTTCGGGAAAAGACAGACCGTGACTTCTCAGTGTGGTCTCCCAGCCCCGGGCCCCCGCGGCGCAACCATCCAGATGTGTCTCTCAATGAAGTCCCCCCTTACAGAGTTTCCCAAGTGCGGTGTCAGCTTTCCCATCCTCTAACGAAATCAGCCTGTGTGTGGCTCCATGTTGCCCACAGGCATCCCTTCCCCAGACCACAGCAGCACCGAGCCGCTGCTTAGAGGAGGGGAAGGAAGTTTTAAATTGTTATCTTTGTCCTGCCAACCCCATGTCCCCTCCTCAATGACCAAGGCTTAAGCCTGGCTGGCTGCAAGCTCCTAACATCCAACGGTCTGCCCAGTACTGAATGCTTCAGTGGAACTAAAAATCATATTTTAGTCACCTTACCAAAGACTGCAGCACAATTTGGGGGATGAAGGTGAGGTCAACATTCATAGATCTGCTCCCTGCGTATTTATTTTGCCTTTGCTCCTGCAGCCTCGAAGGCTGGCCAGCCTCGGGGTCAGCAAGAGCCCTGCTGCTCTCCCCAAGGCTCCCAGGTCCCCAGGTAGCCCTTGGACCCAGGAGAGGGATGAGGCTGAAGAGCCTGGCTGGTCTTGACCTGCCAAAATAACCCCAGGCTCAAGTGCAAAAGGAGAGAGAGCCAATAACCCTGGTGCTACCCTTACCCAGTTGAAAGAGTCCAAAAACCTGTAGGACTCGTCTCTTTAATAGGTGTTAAATGACTCCAGGTCTTGGAAGCAAAGGGAATCAGGCTTGGGAGGCTGGCAAGAGGAAACTGGGGATTTCTTGCAGCTGTTTTGCTGAGCGGGTGCTCCCAAAATGCTCCCCAGCCACAGCTGGAGAGGCTGCAGCAGCAGGCAGCGTTAGTAGGGATGGATAAATTATGTTTGACTTTCCCCATAGTTGGAAAAGGGGTTTTCCACAAGGGCAAATAACCCAGATTTGGGAGAATTTGCAAGGGCAAATAACCCAGATTTGGGAGAATTTGCCCTCTCTGCATGTAAGATGTCTACTAAATGGATGTGTCAAGCCCTGTCCCTGTGGTCCCCTATGCCAAGGAGCCCAAAGCTCTTTCTGGTGCTGCCCTGCCATTCAACATCCCACTTCATCCATGTCCCAGCCCCTTGTGTCACAGCACATGGCCACCTCAAGGCTAGCTACTGCTCAAAGGTGTGTGTTGCCTGCCATCGACGTGGAAATTGTTCTGCTTTGCAGAAATAGTCCTCGTTCTACTTGAGAGAAAACCCTCCCTAGCCTGGGGCTTCACTTCAGCATTTCCATCGGGGAGCTTTTCAAGTTTGGAAAGGCATTTTTTTCCACTTAAAAAAATACTGAGTTTCAGTCTGGCTCTTCCCCACCTCTCAGCACAATTTATGTGTTTCAGGTTGACCTCAACTGAAAATTTCCAAATTTGATTTTTTTTTGTGCTCCCCTGACAAACCCCTAGCATTTGCTTTGAATTCAGTCTCTTCCCTTCCCCTCTTCCCTGCAGCCAGCTCCCTCCCCAGTCCTACACCAGAGGGGCTTTCCCCATCCAGCCTCTTCCCAGCACAACGGTGCAAAAACATTGGTGTTTCCTTGTTCCCAGAGCGCATCGACACCAAAGTGTGGCATTCCCAGAAAAAGCCACCAGTGCCAGCTCTGATGGGGTCCATCTGCATGGTGAGGCATCTCAGCCTGGGGTGTTTGGGCAGGCTTCGACTGTGCTTTGTGCCTTCCTCGTACAGGTGTTGGGGAGGCTTCTTTTTCCCCCAATTTTTTTGTAACTTGGGGATGTCCTAGACCAATGGGTGGGGGAATGTTTCTCCACTGAAAGGCTCTAAGTGAAGTTTTCTTCTGGGAATTTGTCCTGTCGCTCTTTGAACTGGTGCAAATCTGTAATTTCAGCTGCTCACAGTGCAGCATCATCTCCTCGCCCAGAGCTCCCCTGCAAACCAACCTGAGTGAGGGTCTAAAGCAACCTGCTTCATACTGCTGATCTGCGTGGGTTTCCCAAACCTCTGCTACTGCCTAATGTTTCGTGTTGGATAGAAACATCGATCACTTGACAGAATGAGGCAGCTAGAAGGAAGTTTAACCCACAGCCATTCACAGTTTGTGTGGAAGGGAGGGATGGAGAGCAGTAAAGGCTCTGACTGTGCTCGGCCACATCACCTTCCTTGCTTGGCTGTGGCAGCAGTGTTGCTCCTGAATGAGAAAAGGTTCAGTCATTTCTGGAGTCAATTCTCTCTCCCCTTTGATATCTAACCTAGTGCCTTCCTCAGAAATGAGAGCTTTTTCTTCTTACCTTTGAAGTTGAAATGAGGTTGAAGTTAAGAGCATGAGGTATATGAATTGCACTATACATGTGTATACATTATACATGCTGTAGTACTCAAAAAGGCATGCAAAAGAGCCAAACTAATTAAACCTTTCTAATGACATCGCTGCATTGTAATTTGCCACTCAATCTGCTTTGATAACATGCTGTTGATAATATTTACTTGCTGCTAGTGTGTTTATTAAGGAGAATTTCAGAGAGCCCAGGGTGCATTTCCTTCTGGTGGACCATGGGCAGTCTTGAGACCAATCACATGACAGGGTCAGGGGCTATACAAAAACAGGTCTGGAGGGGGGGTGGATTGAAGCTCCTGTTCACAAGCATTTGCTTCCCTGGTGTGAACCTGCAGGTCACTCAAAGGAATGAGATCCAAGCTGGAACTGAATTGCCTGTTTAGTAAGATGTCTATTTAACACACTGGGTGATCTCAATAAACACCAAGTCTCCAGCAGGACTGAAACTGGGCTCCCTGCCCTTGCACGGCCACTTGCTCTACACCCAGCAAATGCCACCTTGTATACTTGGAAACCCTGCTGGCCAAGGGAGTTGCATATCTGCAGTCGCCCACTGCTGCAAGAGGCATCTAAATGCCCTGGAGATAGTGGCCCTGCCCTGACACACTCTGCATTGCCACCCCCCAGGAACTCCCCTTCCCTGCAGTATGTCCTTTCAAAACAGGCTGAAAATATTTCAGGTGAACTGAATGTGTTCATGGGGCTTTACACTGTGGTTTCTTCCTAGGAAGACTTTTTATGTCATTGGCTAAAGCCAAGAGCAAGCTCCTCTTGGCTGCATTCATGCGTGTGGCACGGGTCATCTCTAGCAGCTCCTGGAAATTTGCAATCAAATTTTCAAATGGAACATCCTTTCCAAGCAGCTGGACTTTGTGCCCTCACATTTGGCGCTCGGTCGCTGCTCAGTTTAATCAACCACTCTGTTTTGTAATCATTTTTGCTGACAATGCCAGCAAAAGGCAGCTCTGGAGGCCAATGCTGAAAGCTGGTCTTCCCAATGGAAGTCTCAAGGTGGAAGGATTTAGCTCAGGGACAGGCATCACCAAATCTAGCAGGAGCCATGAAACGAGTGACCGTCCATCCCAACTACCCAGTGCCACCCATTGATGGGAAAAGACTGTTCATAGAGTTCACCTGCAGAATATTATTTATTCCTTATCCACATCCATATCAGTTCAATCGGTAGTGTTAAAGTCTTAAATTTCTCCAGCTGCTCTAAACTGAACTGGTTCTAAAAATGGGAAGAGCACCAGGGTCAGTTGATGAGATTCCAGGAGCTACATGCTAAAGGAGGAGAGATGTCTACAGGCAGACATGCAGAGGCAAAAGCATGGATAATTATTTGGCAATAAATCCCGATGCCTCCGAAATTTATTGCTCTTCTTTGAAGCAGCCAGCAAGCACATGGCTAAGGAAGACGTGGTACCTCTTTCTACCTGAATTTCCAAAGGGGTTCACTAAGGTCCAGCAAGGGCTCTTCAAGAAACTAAGCAGCCTCAGGAAGGTCTCACCTAGACAGGTACTGTTAGGAGGACAAGAAAAAGATGGAAGGGATAAAGGTTCAGATTTCAGAGTGAAGGATTTGTTCTTAGGTTTGTGCTGATCAATGTATTCAACCAATCTGCAAAGAGGAAAAAACCCAAGGTGGCAAAGATTGCTAATGAAAATAACGGACTCGCAACGCTAAAGACAAGGTCTTGCTGATGGTCCTTCTATAGAATGACTGCAGGAGGAAATGCAGAGGGAATTCTTTGGAAATGTTTGCTAAATGCTGCTGATGGAGAAAACAATTGCATCTCTGTACGCATTGCTGGACTCTGAGCTGATTTTCCTCATGGAAACATCCTGGGGTCAGGACAAACCTTTGAGAAGCTCTGCTCAGGGATCAGTAGCTGTCAGGAAAACAAACAGAGGTATAAGCAGGGAGCCTGGAAGGGCACAGCTGTGCCAGCTGACTCCACGCAATGGGGCTCCCCAACCTGAAAAGGAAACAATTTCCAGTGATACAACCTGAACAGCAGCAGGAAGTTCAATAAAAGCCAATTATTCACTGTTTTTTAAACACGTGGCCTAGAGGCATCAGCCAATGCCAAAAAAAGTTGCAATGTTCAAGGCACAGAGGAGGAAGTAGCTCATCACGTGCTGGTCCTGAGCATCTCCTTGCCACAGGGTGCTGCAGGCACTAAAACTTACGGTTCTTTCAGGGGCATCCTTGGCACCCCACACCTTATCTGCACCAGTCTGCTGCTGTCAGACCCCTCCTCAAACCCACACTGCCTTGCTACCCTGTCTAAAAAACAGCCTTGTAAAATAGATTGAGTTGTTTTCTGCCCATTTAGCGTGCTGCAGAGCAAGGGCAGGACTGGGGCTGCAGGGCTGGAAGAGAGGAGTGCATCCGGCTCCTCCTGCAGCAGCAAGCAGCCTCGTACGGTGGCCACCCCTTCAAGCTGCAGCTTTGCAAAGTACAAAGTCCTTGAAACAGGTTTATGATAGGTATTGCTATTTCACTTTCCCCTCTTGGCCACTTGCTTTGGCTCTCCAACCTGTGGAGCTGATCCAGAATTGTTTGCAGAGACTGAAGGTGAAGTTCTCCAAAGATCAAGCTGCAGCCAGCATAACAAGTTGTTCAGGTAATTAACAGATCAACAAAAAAACCCAATGTGCTACTCTATCTGACAGCCTATTCTCCAGTAAGACAAAGACATACAAACACCTAATTGCTTCCTTGTCTTTGTTCGCTTCAAAGCTCCTCTTGTCCCTCCATTTCCATCAGTTCAATCATCTCATGAAATTACAACCCACCAGCGAGAACAAAAAGATTACAGCCCAGCAGAGAGCTGAGTAAACAGCAGTTACACGAACCACTCAGACAGATCGGGCACAACCTGGTACCTGGCCTCTGTTGTCTGCAAGAAGTGACAAGCTTTGCAGACATGCAGGCCCCAGTTGGCCCCCGCTATGGGTTTCAACCACTTGCGCCACTGGAAGTAGCGCTGGTATCTCTCAGCATCCCCACTCAGCTCCCAGAGGTACCGCGCCAGGTCCTCAGCGCTGGCAAAGTCATCGACATGGATGAAGGAATCAGGGGGCAAGAAGCGCTCGTAGTTTTCTCGAGGAGGCCCCAGCACAATAGGGACGGTGCCAGAGGACAGGGCATTCCTCCAGAGCTTCTCGGTGATGTAGTCTTCATGCCGTGAGTTCTCAAAAGCCAGGTAGAAGTTGTACTGGGACACAGTAGGAAGGAGCTTGTCCCAGGGCAAGGGCAAGTGATGCTGCCCATAGACATCCACAGTGATGTGTTTCTTCAGCTCCTGGTAGTACTTTACCCGGTGGGAGCCTGCTCTCCAGTTGCTGACTACCCAGGCCACCAGCTTGGTCTTGGGTGGGATGCTGAGGGGCTGGGGCTGGCCAAGGAGCTGCAGCTCCCCATAAGGGGTGAAGATGTCCGAGTCCCTCCGGTAAGACATGGTCAGGTTGAAGAGGTTGCCCATAGCACCTAAGTTTGGAGAGTGACTTGGGGACTCCAGGTTGAACCAGATCCAACGCTGGGATGGGAGTCTGGGGACCTGGGCCAGCCCCTCCATGTCCCTGCACACATCCCTGTGATGCATAATCACAGCATCAGCCTTTTGGGACCAGCTGCGGTTGACAGTGAAATGGCAGTCCGGGGTGCCGTAGAGCTCTGAGCAGTTTATGAAGTTAAAGCGGTGCCCAAAGGGCCACTTCCACAGCAGGATGGTCAGCCTGTGTTCACCCTTTGGTGGGGTGCTGGTATTTCCAGCATGGGCTGTTTGTGCAGAGGGAGTGGAATTGTAATGCTCTGGCTCAGGAGTCCTGAACTGGTGAAGAGAAACAAAGAGACAGGAGCTGAAGGTGAAGCTGCAGAGCAGGAAGATGAGGAATTTCTTGCAGGAGATCTTCTTCCCTTCCATGAGCTCCATGAATGGATCTGCAAACGCCACAGACAGGACAAGTGATGGGTGCACAGTGACCCCAGCAGGGAGGTGGCTCTGGGTACCCAGTTTGGCAGAGAGGTACTCAGAGGGGCTCAGGGGACAGCGTGAAGACCTTAAGTACATTTACCTCCAGCCACCTCTTTGCAGAAAGAAAGGTCACCTCTAGCACACCATGTACAAGGTGCTCACACACAGGCTGACCCACAGGGTGCGGCCGCCCTTCCACAGACCCCTCCATCACCACCCACTGCCTTGCCTTGTCAGCCCCTTCTTCCCTCCCCTCATTTCCCAGAAGCACTGCGAGCTGTCCATCATGGGTTCCTGAGGACACGTGGTGGCCTGCTCCATCATGGGGAGGCCTGTGACCTCGGGGACCTAAGTCGGGGCAGAAATGCCACAGGTTCCACTGAGAGACACGCGGAGACACAGGGGTCCCGCCCACCAGCTTCTGCCAGAAATCCCGCCCCCTCCCAGCAGCCTTAGGGCTGTGCTCTGTTGTGATTGGCTAGCAGGAGCAGCCACCCCTTCCGGTTTACCCAGAAGTACATCAGACCCAGAAAGGCTTTTCGTCTACCTACATGGGGCTGCCATTTTGGTTTGGCCGCCATTTTAGGACAGGGTGCCACCGTTGTATGGCAGGGAGCTGCCTGCTTTTTTAGATATCGTACTGCTCCGCGACTGGCTGGCAGCCATTTCTTGACACCGTCATACCCACAATAGTCTCAGGCAGCCTTGTGATTGGCTGGCAGGACTATCGACCAGTGTAGCCTGAAGTACATCAGAAAAAGACCGCCATGTCCTCTCCCATGGGAGACTACCACTTTTGACGGAGTCGTTGCCCCACATGCTCTCAGGCACCCCTGTGATTGGCTGCCCACTTCCTTTGGACTGGAAAATGCTCGTCTATAAACATATATACATTTATGTACTGTATATAGTATATAAATGTATATTTTGTACTTCTATACAATATATAGAAATATACATAAAGAAGTGTACAAATATGTATAATTTTTTTTAAATTTAGATATGGATACACTGTTTTATATATTCTTCTATATATGCATAGCTGTGTGTATATACATATATATATTTATAAAGCTATAGAGATTAAAAACATATAGCCGTAAACCACAGATATAAAATGGCCAGGCTGGGGTTCCCCACTTTACCATGTCTGGGCTGGGCTTAAACTTCCTGAGGGCAGAGGGGGTCCCAAAAGGCAGGGAGGGGGAAGCATGGAGAAGTCAGAACATGCCTAAGAGCAACAGACTCCTCCAAGGAAGCCACCAAGGGGCCCCCAGCACAAATCCTGTCATGTTCAAGCCCAGCAGGATGACAGGAGCACTAGGATGAACTTTGGGCTTTGCATGGGGCTGCAAGACATAGGCAACACTGCCTGCAAACATGGAGAACCAGAACAAAATGTCAACTTCAGAAGAACACGTGTGTGGGGACAATAAGGAAATAACCCCAAGGGGATCCCCAAAAAGATGACACAAAGCAGAAGAATGGGCCAATGGGCCTGGGAACCACAAAATGGATTTTGATGTCAGTGTCACACAGAGATGTCTAGTAGGGGAGCTCCCTTTCCCTGTGGTTGTGGGGGATCTGACAGCTACCTGTAAACCATTCTGGTGTGCAGGCTGATGCTATATGTGTTTCCTTGTCTTTTCAGTTGATGACTTCATCAAACGTTTCAAAACAGCTTATCTGTACTAATTAATGGCTCTGTTTGTCACTGTGTGTTTTGCTTCAGTGTCCTGTCAACAGTAGCCACAGCTTTCTCAGCACAGCTAGCACCTGTATGACCACCACCCCTCCTACTCTGTCATAGCATGAGCACCAGTGCTTTTATCACCAGCAGCCAGCTGGCTACTCCTCTCTACCAAGTAATAGTCATGGTCTTTCAGGTCTGCAACACCCTGTTGCTTTTACCGATTCTCTTGCTTTGGTGTCTAAAAGCACGGAGCTGCTATCTGTGTCCCAAAGCCCAGGTCTTGCTGCTTTTGCAGTAATCAGGACTTTCTAACAGGACAGTCTTCAGTGCATGCCAACATTGACCTAAGGACAAGGAAACCCATATAGCACCAGCCTGCATTCCACCATGGTCTTACAGGTAGCTGTAAGATCCCCCAAAACAACGGATTTCCAGCAAAAGCTGGTGGGTGTAGTGCCTGTCACCTCTTATCTTGTGTATCAGCAGCACCTGTACTACTGACAGACATGATAAGAAAATAGAGAGGAAAGCAATGCCTCCTTGCAATCAGGGGTGAAAACAGATGTCCGCAGACCCCCTCCCTCCTGTACTGGGTGCCTCTCTCTCACAGCCTGAGTCAGGTTCCTCCTCCAATAACTATTGAAAATACAAAGGACTACTGCAACTCACCTCCGAGCTTGGTCCTGGTGAGAAAGTGCACTGTGAAGGTGAGCACTGAAGTGGATGACACAACCAGGAAAAGAGGAGAAGAAAGGAGAGTGCAGATGCAGGGAGGGATCGGCAGTGTGTTTCAGGTGTTCCCGTGCATCTTGAGGTGTGCATGCTAGTTGCTAGTTGCTGCCACCAGGAACATGTCACACAATAACAAAAGCTGTAATAAAGCCAGGACAAATTCCTCTTTGGCAAATTAAAGAAAGGTCAAAAAAAGTAGCCCAGACATTCCTTGTGGTTAAAGCATACCTTACCATTGAAAACACCTCTGCATGTGCACTAGTATGCTTCCTTTGCTAGTCTCAACCCACAGGATTTGCTTGTGATATGCTTTCTTCTCCACCTTGTATCACAGGAGGACAGCTTTGTTTGGGAAGGATGGGCAAAGCTGGCATGGAGTGGAAGTGTAGGAATCAGGTCTGCAAGTCCCCCTGCCAGTTAATGGGCTTCATGGCACAGCTGCCTCCATCCCCATGCCAGGCCACATCTCCTTGTCACCTTTCCAGGATCCTGAGCTGAAGCACATCCTGGGACTGGTGACTTCAGCAATCACTATGAACTTCAGAGTAGACGAGCACTTGAGCAAAACTATCTGGGGGTTCCCTCCTGTGTCTAGCACCACAAACCATGCTTTGGAGCATCTCCAGCCCAGGTGAACAGCCATTGTACATCATGGTCTGTGGACATGGAGAGGTTATTTGTTTGCCATGGCCAGAGTGAATTGATCTTGCGTTGAGCTAGGCTGTACTTGGCTGGGATATAAAAAAGCCATTATGTGTTATTATCAGGCTCAAATAAATTCAGCTGTAAATATGGATTGCTGGTCTGGAATTAAATTCACAGAAAGAGTTTTAATATAGGCTTGGCGTGGTTTTGGTGGGCAAGGAGCATGCAAATGGGAAATATGGGGTGGAAGATTTTACATTTCAAGGACTTCTATGAGCAGGTGTGTGTTTCCTGGGACAGAGCTGGAGGTCACCTGAAGTGTATCCAGCTGCCTCCTGCAGACTTGGTAGCACTCCAGCACAGGTGAGAGCAAAAATATATATAATGGCATGAGGGGTGGGGACCATAACTCATGGTTTTCTCACCCCGGGATGACCCAGGCAACCTGAGGTCTCATGGCTCCTTGCCTCGGCCTGAGAAGGTACCAACCATTCAACTGCTTTGCCTACAAATTCCATACTTGAGAAACTGATTTCTTGCCCTTACCCCATGGCACAGGCTACACCTATACTAGTAACTTAAACAATACAAGGGAACAGACTCTGGATTTAATTCACCTAGAGGCTGAAATTTGGAACAGTCCATGACCCAGCTTTGGTTTGATCCAGCTAACGCTATGCCAAATGTGACCCAGGTGCTGTTTAGGAGTTACCAGGGCAAGCAACCATTCCTTATAGGTAGTATGCATGTGGCCACTCCTTGGTGGCAAAAGGATTTCTCTAGCATGAACATGGCCCAGCCTCAGAAGAACAGATTTGTCCTATAAGGGTAGATGCAGTCATGAAGTTCAGGCATTAGCTGGCTTTCTTGCTGAGGGTCCATGACCTCTGCAGCCAGCAGCACAAATGAAGACCCTGCATGCCCAGATGTACCCAGATGCAATTTTACTCAAGGCTGTAGAGGAGAAAGAAGATTTGAGTTTCCCAGCACCACAGGAAGCCCTGAGCTGAAGGATCCTGGAGCACCAGATAAGAGGCTTCAGGCAGATAGAAAATTTGAGATTTTTGTACCCCTGAAAACCAGGACCATAAGGAATTTAAGCTCAGCAGGGATAATTAATGTAAATGAAACAAATGAGTAAGTGTGGGGAAGCCATGAAAATCAGTCACAAAGCTGTGGATTAAGAACTGTTCTGAATGGCACACGTGACATGCAGTGACAGATCACTTAGTCCAGAAGGTGATGTGAGATTGTAGCATGGACAGAACAAAGAGGCCGTTCAGGTAATGGACTTGGCAGGATCAAATGCGGTTGACAGGAAGACTTATTGTTATATGATGAATAGTCTCAGTAATCCCTACATGTGAAGACAAATAATGCTGTATTTTGGAGAAGCTTCCTGGTTACTGCCCTTGCTGATCCAGCAAGTGATGGCAGAGCTTTGGATGCTGAGCTCTCACCCAGATGAGCACAGGAAAACGCAAGGGCTGGACTCCCTGTGCCAACAGGGCAAACATTTCTCACCCAGGGATGCTAGCAGGTGAACAGATGAGAACAGTTACCTTCAAAGAGGTCACCAAGCACAGTGAATCCATAATGATGGATTTGCAAACACGCTGGATTCATCCACATTACTAAATAAATGGGCCGGAGACTAGTTTTTGTCCCTGATACCAAGAGACCCAGCTTGACTCCCATCTCCACTGCTTCTCAGTCAACTGTAGCCACATCCAGGCTTTTTGCAGGGAATGATCTCTGCCCTGGGCTATTCTTGGACCATGTCTAGATGCTGTTTGAAAGGTGCTCTTTGGCATGGACTAAAATTGTGCCAAGGTGTGTGTAGTACAGGTAATAATGGGATGGTGTTTAGACCTGTGCCCTGGCTCCATTTAGTTTCCTACAGCATATGTAGCATGTGTAGCCCAGGGCTACAGCTGCAGGGTGAGTTCCTGGAAGCATTTTTCTAATCAGGCACCTTGTCCCAAGAAAAGACAGAGACTCCAAGAGGACAGGGCACATGTCTCACAGCCCCATCAGCAATAGATCTCTGCTAGTATCAAGGCATTTAATATTTGCATTAAAATTAACTGGGAAAAGGTTTTTATGTACCTCCAATTTCTTTGAAAAGCTTCTGCAGAGTCTACAAGAGAACAACACTACATTTCTCTGCTCCAGTCACTTTGAGCAGGCTGCAAAGAGTAAGAGCAGGGCAGAGCAGTGGGAGGAATGCAGAATTCCTTTGCAAAGACTCACCAGGGAGCTCAGCCCAGGGCACTCACAGCTTCAGTCTCCAGCTGCTCCCTGCTCATCTCTTGCAGAACATTTTGTTGAGGCTTTCCAGGAACCAAGATGTTTTGGGAGATGATCATCAATAGGCAAATACCAGCATAGTTCCAGTGGTAGTCCTAAACATGTAGCTGAGCTTCAGTGGGTAGGATGGGTAGGTCTTGTCCAAATACCACGAGTGTTGATGCTCCCCTTCATCACCCTCAGCCTTTTTGGCTGCACAGACCTAAAGTGTCAATAGGAGCTCTCATCCTGCCAAATTTCTTATGTGGGTTTCCAATATAAGGGAGGAGGATCAGGGAGATGGGAGGGGCCCAACTACAAAAGGTACAACAGGTCCTAAGATGCTGAGCATATTGCTTGTGCCTCGTATATCCACATGCCCTGGTAGGCATCTAGCAATGGGTTTCTGATCTTCTAGGCTAGACCCACCTCATGGTACAGCCCTGTAACAGCAGAGCAGAAAGATGCAGCTACCAAGAACAAATTTAGCAATGCCTGATCCAAAGCTCTTTCATGTCAGCAGGGAGACTGGGATGGGAGTGTGGGGTTGGCAACCAGCCCTGAACACCAGCAATCCCCCAAACCCTGCTTCCCCTTTGCTATCTGCCTCCCTGGGTGGGGAAAGCCTCACTACCACTGCCTCTCCCCAGACTGCCCCATGGGTTTGCTCTATCTATATTATATCACCAGTCCTGTGCCTTCACTGGGACCACAGCTCCTCCCGGAGGGCAGCACCACCCTTTGGCATGGGTCCGACTCCTTGGGGGAGCCCAGGCCTGGTAGCCCCACTGCTGCTCCCAACAGGCTCCAGCCTTCACAAGAGTAGCAGGGAGTGGTGCAGAAAGGTTGTGAACTGTTTGTATTCCCAAGAACATGCTATTTCCTTCTAGAGAAAAAAACCAACAAACCCAACAATTACTTGTGCTGCACCCAGAGCTGAACTACGCCAGAGGGATGCCAGCGCTAATGGCCCCACTTGCCCAGGCCACATTCACACACAGCACTGAAAGGTTCCAGCATTCTTCTGGGGAGGAATCAAGTTATTTTTTCCCCATCAGCTTTGGGAATCAGAGATGCTATTTGTCTCCAGCATGCCCAAACGCATCTGTAAATTCAGCAAAAATCGACAGTTTATGACAAAAATTGACAATATGACAATATATGCTCCCTTCCCTGATTCAGTAGCAGCCCAACACATGGTGTGCTGCTCCCCCTCCAGCTGTCCCTGTCCTGCCCATTCCTGAAATCATCAAGTGTCTTTCCCAGGTCAAGAGCCAAGATTCTACATTTCTCAGCATTTAGTAATCAGCATGTGATGGCGTCAGGGTAGGATTTCAGCAACTGCAAATAGTAACACCTCTGAAATCCATCTTGGTACAAACAATCCAAATAGACAGACCCGGATACTTAAATAGAACAAAAGCTACATGGGAACATAGAAACATCCCTGGTGGGTGAGGGAGGGCCTGATTTTTAAAAGTGATCTTTTCTAGTGCACATGCAATCTGAATCATAGAATCATAGAATACCAGGTTGGAAGGGACCTTGAGGATCATCTGGCCCAACTTTTCATGGCAAAAGCACGGTCTAGACAAGATGGCCCAGTGCCCTGTTGAGCTGAATCTTAAAAGTGTCCGGTGTTGAGGAATCCACCACTTCCCTGGGGAGATTATTCCAACGGCTGATTGTTCTCATTGTGAAAAATTTTCTTGTTGTGTCCAGCCAGAATCTTCCCAGGAGTAATTTGTACCCATTACCCCTTGCCTTTTTGTGTGACTTGTGTAAAAAGGGAGTATCCATCTTCTTTGTGGCCACCCTTCAAATACTGGAACATGGTGATATGATCTCCACTAAACCTTCTGTTCTCAAGGCTGAACAAACCCAGTTCTCTCCACCTTCCATCATATGGCAGGCTTCCCAGTCCTTTGATCATCTCTGTGGCCCTTCTTTGGACCCTCTCCAGCCTGTCCATGCCTTTTTTGCATTGCAGGGACCAAACTGAACATGGTATTCCAGGTGTGGCCTGAGAAGCACTGAGTAGAGTGGGATAACGGCTTCTTTATCTCTGCTGGTGATGCCTTTATTGATACAAGCCAGCATTCTCTTGGCTTTCTTTGCCACAGCAGCACATTGGTCACTCATATTGAGCTTGTTGTCCACCAGGACCCCCAGGTCCCTTTTCACGGACCTGCTCCCCAGCCAGGTAGATCTCAGTCTGCACTGCATTCCTGGATAATTTTTTCCCAAGTGCAAGACCTTACATTTGTCCTCGTTGAACTTCATAAGGTTCTTGTCAGCCCACTCTTCCAGCCTACCCAGGTCTTCCTGCAGGGTGGCTCTCCCTTCCAAAGTATCTGCTTCCCCACTGAGTTTGGTATCATCAGCAAACTTCATCAGGCTACACTTGATCCCATCATCCAGGTCACTTAGGAAGATATTAAACAGCGTTGGGCCCAATAACGATCCCTGGGTGACCCCACTTGGGTGACAGGTTGCCAGTTTGAGAAGGAGCTATTTACCACCCTCAGGGTGCAGCCTGTCAGCCAGTTCCCAACCCACCGCACAGACCACTTCTCTAGACTGTGACGCATCAGTTTCTGTAGGAGAAGACTGTGGGAAACCATATCTGCCAACAGGAAGCTTTCTGGTTTAGAAACATTTCTTCCATCTCACACGAACCTATCCCATGCCAGGCTTGGAGAGAGGAGAGGAAAGAGGGAGCAACCTTGGCTCTGGGAATTTGCTTTCTCGGCCTCACAGAACTAGGTGGTGAGGCCAATTTCCCCCCACCCTTGAAGGCTTTTCCAGCTTGTGCCTGGATACTCCTGATGGCTTTTGAACTGAGGGACAATTGCTGTGAGATTTGTTAGGGCTCATGGATTCCCAACAGCTTCTTCAGCCCTGCCCTTCTCCCCAGACTATGCCCATCATCTACAAAGTGCCCAGAATCTATATGCTGAATGCTACCACGAATCTGCCGACTGGAGATCAGCCAACTGCCTACTGCCAACAGCTTCACTGCTTCCAAGGGGTTTCATTATGTCTATGCTTCTGTTCCCATTCCCAGGCCACCCTGGACCCCCAGCATCCTATGAGGATATGGACTTGAAAAAAGGGTAGTACAAAGTTATATCCACAGCTGCGCAGCAGCCCAGGAGCAGAGGGCTCTTTTTGCTGAAGATGTTATTAATAAAACATCAGCAAATTTGGAATCCCACTGCCTCATTGTTTAGTTTTGTTCTGGTTTGCTTTTTTACCACATTTCCTAAAGAAATGCAGTCTGTGACAGTGCTTCAGTTTGATATTTTGCCTGCTCAGCATCCACATACCTGCTGGTCCCCTGTGTCTTATGTGTCTGCCTTCCTAGGGAGTCACCACCTCTCCTCTCATGTGAAAAGTCCTGCAGAAATCTCACTAATGCTATTATCTTCAGTTTCATCTTCACTTCTTCCCTGCCTTTTTTTACATCCAACACAGAGGCTCTCCAAGACAGTTTCCAGTGGAGAAAACAAGATTTGACCCACCTCTGTGTTCAAAGCTATGCTCAACATCTGGGGAAGGCTCAGGGGAGTTCACAAGACAATAGCTATTTCATAGGTTTATACTTAAGACCAGGAAAGACCACTCCATCCTCCAGCTGGGCCTGGAAGGACATCGTCCACACAGGGACCAGCTGGCTAAAACACACCACCCTCGGGCATATCAAGGTAGATTTGGGAGCTTTTGTCTGGCTTTAAAATTCAGCAGGTGAGGATCTAAGCTCTGTTTCTCCTCTCTGAAATCCTTCTGCACCCACTGCTCTCGTCCCACAACTTTAAGAATGTTCTGTAACCCAGCCACAAGTGCAGATGGCAAAACAGAGCATGTCGGGGCATTTCAGTGGCAGCTCCAATGCTACCCATAGCCCTGCCATCGCCCCAAGCCTCCACTTCAAAACAGAAGGTAGATAAGATATTGCCTGCTAATGGCTTTCCATATAAATATTAGGACCTTCCCTCTCAACCAGTTTACTCTGTGCACTGACCCCTTCACTGGGGTCACAGGGAATGGGAAAATGTGGGAGGTCCCCAAGTTTTATAAATGAGAGGGTTTCCCTGCATAGGCACGTACCATGAGGCACCCGGGAGCCAAAGACACTGATTAATGGTACCAAGAAGGTCTGTTGTAGGGGAGCAGCATCTGAGCAGTGCTGGGGAGGGATTAGCAAGAGATTTAGCAGTTCAGGTGGATTAAGGGTGATTTGTCAGTTGTCTGCTGTGGGTCTCCACAAAAAAGAAAAGAAAAGAAAAGAAAAAATTAAAAATGGCCAAGGGCTGAAAATCATTTAGTGTGAGAGCAGGAGATAAAAACGTGGTCATTCCCTTCAGGTTTGATGTAGCTGAGGTTCAAATGTTGGTCTAGGTACCTAATGGGTGATGCTGATGGGTGGATGCACAGTTGGTCTGAGGAGTGGGTGAGACAGAAGTTACCTCCAGCAGCAACTTGCCATCTCCACCACGGCAGCATGTGCAGCTCCCATCAGTTCCTGGAGCCCCTTCAGGCCCTGTAGCTCAGCTAGAGCCACTGGGCAGGCAGGATCGCTGTGTCTCAGAGGCTGCAAAGACAAGTCGGAGCTCCCCATGCATGAGATTACAACCCAAAACAGAGAAGAGGAAGATTGGGTCTTACCAGACACTGGCCACACCCTTGCAAAGCATCCTTTGGAAAGGCTGAGCTGCACCCTAGAGATAGCCTGCTTGCAGCTGATTCCAGGTCTCCAGCTGCACACGTTGGTTGCCAGAAGAAAGCAGGTTTGGGCAGTGACCCCCCATATGCACAG
Source organism: Elanus axillaris (assembly GCA_026212715.1). NCBI lineage: Eukaryota > Metazoa > Chordata > Aves > Accipitriformes > Accipitridae > Elanus > Elanus axillaris. The sequence goes on from JANZLQ010000095.1 coordinate 38,761,567, forward strand.
GATCTGTTTTTTTCAAGAAAAGCCAAGGGCAGGGTCTAGAAGGGGAAAATGTAATAGACAAGTAGCTGGAAATGTAACTAATAAAATTCTAATGAAGACCATGCTAGTAACACATCTCTGGTTTCAGAGGAAATCTAGATAAACAAATAAAGGTGCAGTTGAAGGACCACAGGTCTCAGATTGCAAAGAGTAACACAGGACACGCTGCTCTATAATTTGATTATTGCAGAGGGGACCATTTTGGAGTTCCCTGAGCGTACTTGACTCAAGTTATTTCCCTGAGCCTTCCCTAAGGATGGGGCGGACGTGGAAGAACCAACGAGGCAGCGAACCACCCTCCCCCAGCTAATGAAAACCAGCACCCCAGCAAGGGGTTTGTCAGGAAAACACAAAGCAAACCCCAATGGAACAGGAGCGATTTGGGGAGCTGGGGCTGGGCAGGCGCACTCCCACGCCGGGACAGCTCCCAGCTGCTATCTGCTATATGCAGCCTTGATTAAAATGCCATTTCTGTACAGAGTTGACAAGTCCAGAGTAACTTTAGGTGAGCACCATGGGCTCAGCCTCCAAAATCCTCCCAAAGCCAGTGGCAGGATCCACCAGGAGATGCCCTGGGAAGGCTTTGGTAGAGCCAAGGATCAGCCAAGGTGTCCATCCCATTTCCTGAGATCTCATTTGGGGCCAACTGGGGGGCTCTGTTTCATTTATTTCAAAATGCTTCATTTTGGGCTGCAGAGAATTGGGCTGTTTTGCTGTTTATTTTTGCATTGTACTATGCTGTCCTCAAGTTTCTAAACAGAAGTCACTTCCAACTCCAAAATGGAAAATGTAGCTCTTGCAAAAGGAAAATGCAAACATTTCCATTGTAGCCACATAGGTTTTTTTTTTCTCCCCACTCCACTAAAATCTTTCTGCTTTGAGAAATCTATCTGCAATGACACTTGGCTGCAAAAAAAGTGTTTAAATCAGCCTTTCTAATAACCAATTCCCAAATGCAAAGCTTTGGGAAGCTGCTCCCAAAGCGCTCCAACGTGCCTGCTCCCAAGATGACCACCTCTTTGCAGAGCCTGAGGGAAACACCCTGCTCATGGTGCCCACCTCAGGTTTGTGTCAGGGATAGGACAAAATTCAGGGCACATGCAAGATCTAACGAGCAGCACATTTTCCATTTGGACCATTAAAAATACGTGGTGGCCACCCCACTTTTCTGCTTACATGTTGACCAAACCACGCCGCTTTTCAATGCTTTGACTACCACCATCAATGTGAACCAAGCTTCCCAGCCCAAGTGGGGCCCCTCTTGCACACTCCCTCCCCAGGACCACGCTTGGACCTGGCGGCAGCGTGGAAGGAGGCTCAGCTGGTTCCCATCTACGTCCTCCCAGCAGCTGCCCCCAATGAGCTCCAGATGCGGGACTGGGTGTGCAAGGGCACGAGGAGCTGCGCTGGAGGGAGAAGGCGGAGGCAGCCGAGGCTGCTGCTTTTGTCTCCTTCGCTTTGTTTATGAAAAGAGAATTAGCGCGTGGTTGCCAACAATTTACTCTGGTGAGGGCGCTCCTCCAGAAATACTTTTACTGCCGTCACAGCGAGCGGACACGGCTTGCCTTCCTCCATCAGCTTTCTCACCACCAGCTGGGGCTGCTGAGACCTGAGACCCAAGACTGGCCACTAATTGCTGGGGAAGCTGATGCTGGAGCCCATCCCAACCTCTCACACCAGGTCCACACGGGTGGGTGGTCAAGCAGCCAGGAGCAGTTGAAAGAAGAGCAAAGCCTGCTCTGCTCAGCCATCTTCCCAGAGGTTTCTCTTATACAGCACAGAGGGTCCAGCTGGCATTGCCTTTGGAGTACCCCAAAGGCTGTAGCATCTCATGAGTCACATCCTGACTGGGATGCAAAGCCCTGCAGTCCTCTGGGCAGGGAAGGTGGCTGTAAAATGAGCATGCTGGGCTGCAGGAGGCTCTTCTCCAAGAAACCACATCATAGAACTCAAGAAGGCACCACTGTGGCAGCCTTGGGTAAGAGGGATTCAAGATTTTAGAGCAAAAATTAACTCCCTGAGTGCTCTGAACGATACAGAAGGCAGGCGACTAGTGCCCACAGGCTGCAGAGCGTGCCCTTGGACAGAGAGCTCACCTGTGCTGCTGTGCCGCCCATGGACATCATGTTTATGGAGGCAGGATGGGAGTCCAAAAACTGGAAGAAGCTGAAGCCCCATTTCCCAGCAAGATGGGTCACTGTGTTTTCCCTCCCAGCACTGTGTAGGCCTGCTGATAGATAATTGGATTAAGAGCAAGCCAGCATCTGTTCAAGGTTATTTATTGCTTTTAAGAGGCGAGATTTATTTGGAATTATTTTTGTCTTATCTTATTTTTGGTTCCTGTGTTGGGTCTGAGTTATGGAAATGTCTGGATGCACCAGCATCCCCTCTGCATGGCGTCAAACATTTGCCAGGCAAAGGCAGCCCCATGTTAGCCTTGGGGAGACTTTGGCAGGAGCCTCCCTGCTCTATAGCTGACGTGAGCATCGTCCTGCGCTTCCAAAGCTGGACCATCGAGCTGTTTGCCAGCATCAGAGTTTATCACCCTCCCCAGGGTAGGTGGTATGGGGTGAGGTACACCATGGGGGGATGCTCCGCAGTCCTGCTAGCCACCCACAGTGCCTCCCTTCCTATGCCACCAAGGGTTTGCAGGAGGAATTTCTCTTGCTCCACACACCCATCCTAGTGATGTTTTGGATGCTTTTGGTGTTCTCCAAAGCTGCTACAACTGCTTTGTGAGCTCATTGTACAGAATAAAAAGAAATCACAGCTGGATTGAGGGCAAATGGCAGGAGCTTCCAGCCAGGGCAGAGGGCTGTGCACACCACAGCATTTGCCCCCAGGTCCTGCTGCCGTTCCTTTCCACCAGCTTCAAAACCCAGCACTGGTTGGAGGAAGACTGTGAGGATTCCTGCAGATGCTCCAGCACTTCCCACATGTCCATGGGATGACAGCACAGGGCTAGAGAGAAGTAGTCAGGACTGTGGTTTAGGAGAGGGATTGATGAAGGGCAACACCAATACCTGGGAGCTAGATGATCCTCATGCCAGAGCCTCTGGGCAAAGACAACCTTCTGCCTTCCCATAGCAGCACAGCACCAGTGATGCCCAGTGGCTGCTGGAGCTGGAAGTAAGAAAAGACCTACCCATGGTCCCTGTCCTCCATCCAACGCTCAGCTCTCACCACCAGAAAGGCCTTCCAGTCCCATTTTTTCCAAATTTTCCCCTCCAGGACCCTCCAGTGGCAAAGGCTGGACCAGAGGCAGGGGTTCAGGTGCTCCCAGCCCAGCTGAAAGACATCCATAAGGTGCAGCCATGGAAAGGGAAGGGAAAGAAAACACAACTGGGACCAGGCAGGGATGAGCAGGGCAGTTTGTGCCTGCAAGGACTGCTTTGCAGGCGAGTGGGCATTGGCAGCTGTGTTCGATGCAAGTATGTGCTGCCCACACTGGTGCGCACACATGTGCTGGTTACACGTGGATGTACGCACTTCCCCAGACCTGACATCTGAAATCACACCTGGGATGCCTGTGGCTCACCAGCCCTCCTTCTCCCAGCCCTGCCCTGGCAGCCACCCAAACCAGCACTGACATGTTTAGGATGTTTTCCTCCTCCATCAGCTCAAATAGGCCATGCTGCCTTGTGGCAGTCCATCTCCACAGCGAAGCCTCCCCATCCCATCTCAGCTGCTCTCCCACAGGTCACGTTCAGCTTCTGATGGCCCAGCTTCAATGGGATGACCCACAGCTTTGATTTTGCTGTGTATTTGTTTTCCAGGGGAAAATTCATGAGGTTCTTGACCTGTTAACAAAACAAAAAAAAAGAAAGGTAGATATTTAATTAAAGTATCACCTGGCTGCTAGGGTCCTTAGAGTTAAACTGTACCTGCACCATGGTTCCGAATTGCCACAAATGGGTGCTCTCTCCAGGGATGAGATGACACCCAGGTGGTTGTTTCAAACCATCACTCATCCACAAGCTGGGTCAGGCCAGGTTTGCTCCTGCATTCATACGGCCAAGGCAGCCGCAAAGGTTTAACTCCAAGCCAGGGAGCATTCCTGTGTCCCCCAGGGTGCTCTGCCATGGTCCCTGCAGCTGAGGACTCACACCAGGTCAGCTTCTGTCAGTCCCAGCACAACAGATCACCACTTACACAGGCAGCATTGGCTATACGGATGTTTATCTCTCCCGGCCGCCCTGTGATTTCTGGAGAAATGAGCTATCCTGACAGCCGGGGGATGCTGGCCCTGTGAGAGGAGGGCCCTGGCTGGATCCAGGCACTGGACATCTTGACCAGCAGTGGAAACACATGCATGTAATTTCCCAGTGCACAGAAACACCCTTTGGGGCTGTCCTCTTCACAGAGGAATTTTTCCCTTACTTCATCGATCTAAATAGTGAGGATTATTTTTTTTCCCCCAATTGAGCTGCAAGCCCTTTTCCACGAGGCTGCCACAGCACTGCTGGGAATGAGCTGGGCCAGGAGCCCCCCCCTTCCCCAGGAGGCCAGGCCAATTTTTTTACTCACTCTTATTCAGTGCAACTCTGCCAAGAAGGTGCTCAGTATTTTACAAGCCCCACAAGAGCCCGTCTGCCCAGAGATATGATTCAGGACAGCTTCTTGCATGGGCTGGCATAAAACCAAACTTTTCTGATTTAAGCCTATCTGTTTGGAAAGGGATTAAGCAGAAATAAGCAGCTGTTTTGCAGAATAACAATGAGAGCGCAGGATCTGGGCTCTTGCCTGGCTCAGCAAGAGCTTCCTGGGAAGACGGGTCCTAACTCACAACGAGGAGAGCCCATCCCGCTGGGAAGTCCTTCCCCAGCACCAGGGAGACTGAGGCAGCCGTGGGAGGGGCACATTGCTAAAGGTTTGTTTGGGTTGTTTCGGTTCCCCCTGCTCTAAGCGGATTTTAGTGGAAGTATTTTACAACCCTTTAAAAAAAATGAAAGCCAACAGCCACCACTAAAGCATGTTTTTCATCCTAGCGAAGAGGATCCCCTCTCCCTGGCAGGGAGGGCAGAAGGGGTGGGAAAGCAGAGCCAGTTTAGGACTCGGCTCTCTGGGATGCTATGGGAAGGACCTCCCGCTCCAAGATGGGTTCTCCCTTCAGAAAGGGCTGTGCAATGGTACCCAAGCACAAAGAAATTCCCGGGGGGGTGTGGGGGGTGTGACATTGTCACCCAGATTTAAAGCAGTTTCGATGCAGTTGTGGCATCTGGCTTTGCAAGGATTAAAGCAAACAAAGAACAATTCAGTGCTGGGTGGGTGCTCAGATACCCACAAACATCATCGGAGCAGGATGGGCTCCTTCGTGACAGGTGAGGCTTTCCTGAGCTCAGAGTGGGGTTATGCTAACCCCATTACCCAAACAGGCCAAGGACGTGTATGGTGTTAAATTTAGCTAAGTGGTGTTAAACCAGGAGGGCTTGCCCATGCATCTGTATTTGAGGAGCATCTCCAAAAAGGGTCCCCACAGCTCCAGGAGCTGAATTTATGTTGCCTGCTGAGAGCTGGGGTGCTTTTTGCTTGGGCTATTCCTGATTAAACCAACAGCAGAGCAACATGAAATTACAAAGAAAAAGAAACTATTGCTGCAAAAGCTGGAAAATGCCACTTACTTCCCACTGAGCATGAACAGGCGCCAAGACCTGAGCGGTGGAAAAGCAGCATCTTTCTTTAAATAGCTTACTGTCATTGATAGTGCCTCAGTCTGCTCTGTATCACTACTGGGAAAAGCTTATGCCACTGCCAGACCATCACCTGTACATGCATCTGTGGTATCTGAAGGCTGAAGCGAAGCAAAGCTTAAAGAAAAAAAAAAAACCTTTAGAGGGGAAAATGTATTTTCAGATTGTCAGCTGCACTCGCTCAAAATCAATTGTAACCTCACTCCACATGTGGTGGCGTTTTAATGAATTCCCCCTTCCTCCCAGGACCACGCTCTAACCTAATTCACACCAGCAAAGGGTGTTTCTAACTCTGCTCCAGCCAGCTCCCCGGGCGCTCCCGCCTGACGTCAGTGGCAGCAGAGTGAGATCCCAACACCATCCCAGGCCTGATTCTGCACAGCTTCTGCTGCTGTTTGCACTCCCAAAATGGGGCCAAGATGCTTCTCCTGCTGGCATCCACCACTTCTGGGTATGGGCTATGCAGACTCAGAGCCTTGAGGAGTCAAGATTTACTGGGGTACAAAAATTTGGGTAAGTTGCAGCAGAAGACAGTACACGATGTCTCTCCTTTTCCACTTTTTTCCCTGCTTGAAAACGTCAAAGAGTGAATTCTTCCAAACAGCCATGTCTTCACAACATGCTGCTCACAGGGCTGCTGTTTGGGTTTTTTTCTCTTTGAGTTCGGGTGATACAGATATTTTGCAAAATGTGTCACCAGCCTATGGACAAGGATGCTGTTTTACCTCTTAAAAATGCCTTGTGGTTCAATGGCCACATCTCCAGCGAGCATAAAACAGCATCATGAGCTCTGCAGGCTGCAGAAACCTCCATGAGTCAAGGCACTCAAGTCCTCCCCAAAAAACCAAAGGACCCTCTGCCATATCCCTTTCGCCCTGAATTCATCAGCTGGCTTCTCCGGTAACACACTCAGCATGTCATCAGGAAGGAATTTGTGCTCTGTTTGATAATCGGAGATGAATCAGTACAGCAGCGAAATCCTCAGACCGCAAAGCATTTCAGCAGGTCTTTTAAGCCTCCTGCTCTTGTGTGTAAGCTGTCCAAGGACCCACTCATTCCCGGGCATCTCTGGCCCCACTCATAAATCAAAGCATTCCAGTCCTGATTTCCTCTACACGACCATGAACACTCACAGAGGTTTCTTCTTTAGCAAACTTAATCTGGGCACTTGTTCAAAAATGTTAAAATTACCTGCTCCTTTTATGATATAATGACAGCCTGTGGAGGCATAATTTAGCCCAGACGTGAAGACGTCTGTTTTAAGGTTAAAAAGTCCTCCAAGCTAAACTTTATCCAACAGCAGCAATGAAAAATCAACTTGCCCTGGTTCCTCTCATTAATGAAGCCAGGCAGGATCACAACCAGAAGAGTCCAGCTTTACTTTATCCCAACTTCACATATTCAGTGCAAGGTTTAATCTGTTTCATGGCACTGGATCCCAACGAGGATATAAAATGATCTGGTTGCTAACCTAACTTGATTCCCATTGCCATCACCTGCCCTTGCCCTCATGGAGACGCTCCGACTCACGTCTTGCATGCCAGGAGGCCCTTATAGGTTGTTCTCAAGGTCATGGTTCAGCCAAGGGTTTGGACAACAGGTTAATTCCACCAAAACCCATCTATCTCTACCATTGGCCATGCATCACTACAAGGTCTTTTAAAACCTTAAGTGAAAAGGTCTCTGGGAGGCCAGATCAATGGATAAACACATTAGTAGAGAGAATACATAGCTATGCTACTGAGAGACAGTTTTTTTCGATACCTGCCTACCCCAGAGGTGTGCCCAGGAGCCCCATCCCCATGCAGGTCCTGCTCCCCTGACATGCAAACCCTGCTTCACCCCTCAAAGCACTGAAAATCCGCAGTCAGGGGAGACCAGCAATGAGTCCAAAGGGGAGCAGGAACCAGCCCCACATGCTGGGGCACTCTGAGTACTCCAGGGGCTGACATAGGCTTTTGGCTTGTTCAGCCTGTACTTCTCTGCTCAAGTGGCTCTTTGCAGCCCCCAGGAAGCAATGTCCTCATGTGCCATCAATGCACGGCGATGTCTGCCTTTTCACAACTCCTTCCCATCGCAGTATTTCCAGGGAACTCCAGTGCTCCCACACAGAACAGTTGCAGGGAGAGGGTCTGAACCAGGATGCTGCTCTGAAACAAATGCAGGGGGAATAACCCTCTCCTACAGGGACAAAAAGGAAAGACCCATTAATCCAGCCTGTAGGGGATAGGGCAAGTGTACCGAAGGGTGCAATGACAGCCATGGGGAGCAAAAGACATATTCCCCAATCATCTCGTAACATCCCCTCCCAAAATCTCATCCAGGCAGCACATCCTTCCCCAGGCTCCTGGTGCCAGTGGGCAGCAAAGGAGGCTCTCAAGGATGCAGAGAGCCATAAAGCCCCTCTGGTGCCAAGTGTCCTGCATGGCAGTGGCAGAAGGGAACCACTTGCCATCTGAGCGGGGCCCTACAGACAATCCCCGATCCCCCAAGGTTTGGGATTCTGGCGTCCTGTCCACTGCCGGCAGCCTGCCCTGCGCAAAATGCCTCAGATCTGCATCCAGCACAGCAGGAAAGCCCTCCGGGAGGATATTTCACACCATCCTACTGTTTTGGATTAGACCCCAGCTGCCTCCTGAGCTGTTTAAATTTACAGGTCTGAGAATTGAACTTTCCACCCAGGCAGGGGCTTGCCTAGATGAGGGACTGAGCAGAGAGCATTGGGTTCAACACCTCTCCAAAAACAGCCAAGGGCCCATTACAGATCTGATTCCAGCCAGCATCAATCAGAAAATTACCCTCTAGTTATCAACTGCCCTTCAGTTTATTCTCCTTTGCATCCTGGATGCACCAGAAACACTTTGGAAATGCACACTGCCTGTGGAAAAATGCCTTGCCGTGGAAAACAATCCCAAACCAACATCCATGTACCAGCCTCCCAGGAACCCAGGTGAGGCAGCCTTTGTAATTAGCTCTGCCAGCGTTTCTTTAAGATTTTTCTACCTCCCAGCAGGGAAATCCATCAGGAGTCAGTGTTGCATGGGAACCTGCAGGTCCTGCACAAAAAACAGCCGTAGTGTCAGGGGTTTTCAGCACTTAAATATATTGCATTAGTGAAATGGGAACAAACAAGGATCTTTTCTCCCAGTCTATTAATTTTGTTAAGGTTAAGGTTGCTTTCTTTTCCCTTACAGACATTGACTGCTGGAGGTGTCAGGCTTACAGAGAGGAGCTGCTGTTGGTACCTCTTTGCAGCACCCTCTGGCTCTCAGCAGGGAGCCAGGGAGACCCAGGGATGGGAACATCCTCAGGTCTTGATGCCAGTTTTCCAACATCACAGCAAACCAGCCCATGAAGGGAGAAACAGCCTTTCCATCCAGACCATATCCACCTCTTTAACCAGTTTCTCCATTTCTCCTGATTCCTCCAATGACCTAAGTCAGAGATGTAACCTTTACCTGCAAATCCAGCATCATTTTACCACTACCTGGAGGGCAAATATCTACAGAAAGATAGGCATCCACCATCGCTGGGCTCAGCCGGTAGCTGAGGAACATGGGCAGCACCCTGGGGAAGGCAGAATTGCATCCAGCACCAAGACTCAAAAAGCCCCAGCGCCCACCCTGCACCAGCACCACCACCACGGGCTCCCACTGCAACATCTCCTATCCAGCAGAACCTCTCTGTAGGTTTTTGAGAGTAACATGCATTTCTAGCACAGCCCAGTTGAAAATTCCCAGGGAAAGGAGGATTTAGAAAGGCCAAGAATGTAGGTAGCTCCCAAATGGGATTAGACATTTCTGTGGATGTCAGGAATGGCTAGAGTGAGTACAATTAATGATAACCATCTTGACCGAGATAGAAACCAAGTGCTGCAGGATTCCCAGCAATATCCATCTGCTGGAGACCAAGACAAGAGCATCTCCCCCCCATCTCTGCACATGATGTGCCTCTTCCACCGTCCCTTGAGGGAAGGTCCTGGTGGGACTCTGGCTCTGCCCTGGCTGAGAAGCTTCTGTGGAGAGCAGAGGGCAGAGTGAGGAAGGGGCTGGCTGGGCAGCGGGAGGACAGGACAATGGAATATCCACACTGTGTGCCTTTCCCTTTCAATTTGTAGCCTGGGAAGCTCAAAAGTTCAAAGCAAAGAGACAAATGTGCCTCCACATCCTGGTAATTTATTCTAGCAGCCTCATTGGAAATCTTGTCATTTCTAGCACAGCCTCACAACTACTCAGTTAGTACTCGCTCCCCATTTGTGATGCTTTAGCAGGGAAAGGGGGACGGCATCCCCACCACCCCACAGCTGCCATGCAGTCACCAATCTCACTGGCTCTGGCCCTGAGGGACCACAGCCAGAACCACAGTGCTTCACAGGCATCTCCCCAAATTGCTCCCATGTGGGTGCCATGGCTCCAGCAGCCACCCGGAGCCCTAAGTGCTTCCAGGCTGGAGAAGCCCCGGCTGCTGCTTGGCGTCACTCACACCGGGGAATGGGAGCCAGCGTCTCCCTGCTGCCTGTGCAAGCACACCACAGATGTCCCAGAGGGAACATTACAGCCTTCAGTTACCCAATTAAAAACGTGTTTGAGGGAATTTGATTACTCAGTTTGACAGAGGGAAGAAAACCCTCAGGGTCCTGGCAGCAGCGAGGATTTATGAGCTGGGGCTTTGCTTCAGGTCGCTCTGCCTGATCATGATATGTAGCAAAGGAGAACAAAAAAAAACAAAACCGGGGAGCAATGGTGTCTGCATTCCTGCTGCTTGAATCAGATGTCTTTCCTGGCAGCTCCAGTCCCCCCTGGCTCCAGGGACTCAGGGAAGGTGCAGCAGTGGGCAGGATGCACTGGAGCAGGTCATCTCTGACATCCTGCACCAAAGACTGCCCGTGGCATCCCGGAGAGCCACACCCTAAGCCATCTCCACTCTCCCGCTCCTATTCCTCAGGCAGGAGGTGATCACAGCTGTAAATGCTTCTCCATCAATTGCAAACACCTCCTAGGGATGTGGTGAATGCTTTCTTCCCAATTTGCTAAAGGGAGGAATCTGCCTTCTTTCCAATCCAGGGTAAACACAGGCCTGGCATTACCCCTGCTGTGCAGCTGGGATGCCTGTTCCTTGGGTACCTTCTGGCTCCCTCTCCTTCATCTTCCTGTAAAAACCATCACCCTCAGGTTGGGAAATGCAGGAAGACAAATCTCACAGCCATCTGCCTTATTGCGGCATGTGAACCGTATCCAGAAATGCCTCTAGACAAGGTGATTTCTAACAAGGGATTTGGGATCACGTGTATTTATTGCCATAGCAGTGAATGGGGACATGTGGCCACCAAACCCCAGTGCAGGCTCAGAGGAAGCCAGCCCGGGGCTGAGCATCTCCCTTAGGGCCCCGGAGCATCCTCCTCCTCACCCTCCTCACCTGCTTCAGGCCACAGTCAAGGACAAGATGCCAAGCTAACTGCGCTCCCACCTTGTTCCTCACTTGCCTTCATGCATAGCACCAAAGTGTCTGGTGTTTCTCTTTAAGGTAATATTAAAATGAAAGGAGAAAAGTTATAAGTTATTTCAAAGGTCTTTGCTTCAAAAACATTCAAACCAAATTTACGCACCAAAGCCATAAATGTTCCTTTTATTGCACAGACAAAATAACCCTCTGCAATATGATTCCTCTAAATTTATGGTTCTTCCAGAGCTATTATTTCAGCCCAGGTCTTTTCTTCTCCATGCCCCACCCCCCCTTTTTCCACCTTAAGTCAAATAATTCATAAATACTTCACGCTAGAGTGTACTTTATGAGCATTATTATGATCACTTGAATGTGGAAATGCCTGTGAAGTTATTACAATAGTTTTAATACACCACAGACTCCCCAGTGGTATGAATAGCAAGGTATAAAGCAACTTCATCACACACTGGAGGGAAGAGCTCTCTTGAGAGACCATATATTTGGCCAAATAATAAGGATCCTGTAGCCCATATATGTCTCTGAATCGAGTCAATGAAAACATCTGGGGTGACTTTTAGTTTGCCACACTCCAGCTCAGGAGGGTTATGTGCATCGCTGGCCAGAGTGAGATGTGACTTAGGTCCACGAGTTTCCATATAATTTCAGACCCAAACCCAGAAAAAAGATTTTAAAAGAATTATGTTCAGAGGTGCATCAACAGGGCCATCATAAACACATTTAGAAGAGCGGGTAACTAACTCACTTGGAGTTCCAAGGCACACAGGGAGGCACAGATAAGCCAAATTGCCCTTGTCAGAAAGTAGACACTTTTTTCTGTCATCCTTGCACACATCACAGGATGGCACACTGTTGAAAGCCAGAAATTAAGAGTCACAAGGCTGTATCACCCCAAAAGATATAGCTGAAAACCATTGGGTTCTTAATGGAAAAAAGCAGAACACTACAGCTATTAAACTACACCTAGATGGAAATAGGAACTCACCAAAACTAAATGTATTTTCCAGGATCGCTGAGCCATACAGGGCCTTTCCTCAGGGTATCTCAAGAAAGGGGCTTTGCACATGCTTCTGGATTCTGCATTTCTCCTCCTCATTCTCCCATGTAAAATGGATCACTGGGGGCAACCATGGCCCAGAAACCGTAAAGCCAAAAATCAGTGGGAGCATGTTTGAATTCCCCGAGAGGTGCTGTAAGACGGCAACCCCTCCAGCACCCAAAACCAGCTGCCCCATGACCTTCCTCAAGACCACCCAGAAAGAGCTGCAAAAAGAGCCCACAAGTCCTGCCTGCCCCTGAACCACCACTGCTCCCCAGGAAATCAGTCTTTTTCTCTTGTAAAGAACTCCTACAGTAATTGCCTTCATATCTCAAAGGTGTCTTACAGCCACAGAGGTGCAAATATTTATCCATACTTGGAATTGCCGAGTGAAGCCTAACTAAGTGTTCCCAGACACTTCAGCAATTGTTGTTTTAAGACCTGAACCATAGACACCTGGCTGGAATTAATCAGCAGATGTGAACACAGAGGCAGAGCAAAGCCCTTATTAACCCTTCACACATCAATGTCAAGGTCACAGGGTGTTTCACTGGGGCAGCCTTTACCTAGATGTCAGCTGTCAACAGCCTGGGAATCCCAAAACAAGAAATGTCTTCCACTGATCAGGGCATGAACTGGTAGCAAAATTTATCATGCTCCTGTCACCACTTGAAGACTTGCTGTGCTGAGGCACTCACTTGTGAATAGCAGCAATAATAAATGTTTATTACTAGATAATAAAACACAAGAGCAAACCACCTTCTGTATGGGCTCTGTCTAAAATCAATAGGAGTTTAAGCATCTCTATTGGGGAAAGCACTCACTTTGCACCAGGTGGTTTCAAGCAGTTCACATCATCAACAGCTCCCCAACAAAAATCCAAGCCCTTCAGAAATGATCAAGCACAGACCTGGGAAACACCCACAGCCTCTCCCATTCCAGCTCCTCTCAATACACTGGCTGATCCCTCTCCCGTGGTAGGCAATCAAGCCACATTGTCCCAATCTCAAGCCTCCAAAAAATACACAGCATCCATGACTTCTCCAAAGCCACTGTCCTGGGAGGGTCAGCACAAGGCCATGTCCCCATGACTCCAGCCAGGGTGAATTCCCTCGTACCCCCTATCCAAACGCCTTCACTCTCATTGGTCCCCTTTCCAGGAAGGGACAAAAGTCAACAAAGCTAGGGACAAAAGTAAACAAAGCTAAGGATAAACATTGGCACAATGTTCCTTCTTCTCTACACGAGGGAAGGAATTGGCCCTCAATAAAATGCAACCTGAAATTAGAAGGCAGCTCCTCAACAGCTGTGGCAATGGGTACCAGGACAAGCCCAGCTAAACCTGGCTTAATGCAGAGCTAGAGCAGAGCAAGGTCCCAAGGTAGGACCTACAAACTGTAACTTAACAGAAAACACATCCTTCATGGTGGAACAGGCTGTGCTTTTATGTCCAGCTAAACCTCCCAGCGAGACACCCAAGACGAGGCAGTGTGGGGTTTATCTTAATGCTAACCCATACAAACCTCAGGTGGGGTCGTGGTTAGTGTCGATGAACTACATCAAGATGAAAAGAAAGACAACCTCTGCCCCATTCTGCCAGCCCTTTTCATTGTGAGACGTTTGGTGATGGAGAGCTCGCCTGCTTTGAAGTAGAGAGATCCAAGAGCCGGGCAGGTGCAAAGCCTTCCTCAGCAGACAATGTGTCATGGAGCTCACCCTGCAAATCCATCATTTGCAGCTTCTTCAGGGTTAGGGACATTTCTAAGCAGATTATAAACCTCTGTATGAACCCCACCAGTCAATCCATTTGAATCATCTTCCATCCTCCCCAAAAGGCATGAGAGACAAGATCTGTTTTCTCTGCCACTGACCCATGACATCCCTCTGCTGCTAAGCAATTCTGATTGTGGAACTTAATGCAAAACAAAAAAAAAAAACAACAACCAAAAAAAAAACCAAACAAAAAAAACCCAACCTGACTTTTTAAAGCAGAGGAGAAAAACCTTCCTGGATTTGTCACTGTAGATATTAGCCCATTGCCAGCTACAGAAAGCTGCATTCTTGACTGATGTTGGTTTTCATGGCCCATTTACTTGTTTGCTTCAATTTCACCTCCTTGACAACTCCAGCACTGGCAAACTGTAGAGACTGCTTTTTGTAGGTTTGCTGGCAGGCTGGGAGCTGTTTCATACAGAGGATGAGAACAGGGCAAGAGGAGGCTGGGAGGAGGATGTAGAGGACCAAAGGAAAGGGAGAAGCAGAAGAGGAAGGGCACTGTAGGGAGAGGGAAGGTCAGAGTTTGAGTGCAAGGGAAGATTTGTAGAGAAATTAATGAGAACAAGGGGCTGAGTTTAAAAGAGGAAGCGGGTGGGATGGAGGAAGGGTCAGTCTCAGCCATCCATCTCCCTTTTTCCCCCCTGCACCTGAGCAGGATCAGGCCTTTCTTCTCTTCTTATTCAGTGCTGAGATGGAAACAGCTTGGACTTCCAGTTCATCTATAGAGCAGGTCTAAAAAACAGCCTCACTGGTTCACAGCTCAGCCAGCAGCAGAGTCCAACATCAGCTCCCTGGAGAGGCAGCTGATGCTAAAGCAAAAGAAAATGAGCCCATAAACAGGAGTCAAGGGACAAGGTCCTCACACAGACTGCCCCACCAGGTCAGGCCAAGGGCTCGGTTTCCCTCAGAGCTTCTCTTTAACAGTGACTGTAAGAGGATGCCCAGAGACACATAAGAACAAGACAAACATATGATACTACTCTAAGTCCTCTCCCGGTCTCCAGCTGTTTCCAGCTCAGAGGAACTCTTGAGCCAGACGTACTTAGTAACCCCTCAGCAATTTCTCCTACATGCAATTGCCCAGTCTCCTCTTAAACCCATATAAACTTTTAGCATCCTCAGGCTCCTTTGACAACAGGGTCACGGGGCAAGATCCAACACTGTGTTGACATTGCTCCCTCCAGCTCTGGGGGACTCCCCTGCCCATCGGTGAGGTCGGACAGCATCACATCCTCTGTTCTGCAGACTACACAACCTTTGAGCAGCTGCCCGGGCCATCAGATGCTGCTTCCCTCTCCAGCCAGGTGCTGGGAAAGGAACAAAGACCACAAGAACCGGGCTCATCCTAGAGAAGCTAAAAAAACAAGGAACTTCCAAAATCTGCATCCTGCTTCACTTGAACAAAGAAAGTCCCACCCAGCCAAGCAGGTGTGAACGCAGCCAAGGACCAGGATGCTTTTCACCATGGCTACCTCGACACTAAACAATCCACTCTCCGAGCCAGGGCCAGCCCCAGTTCATCAAAAAAAAAAAAAAAAAAAAAGATAGGTCACTGGACAGCACTGTTTACGCCTTTCTGCATGTTTTTGTACCCAGGGAAGTCAAACAGGCAGTCAGGGGAGGGAGGATTTGCTGCTGATCACCAGAGAGGAGGGTGTGGGTGAAATTTTCCTGTTTGCAAGATGTAAACAAGCCCTGCAGAGCAGGTCAGGTCACGCGATGCCCTCTTATCACGAGCCATTTCATTTGGCATAAACACCAGCCCCCAAGTCAAGGCCATAATTTCTCCCAGATGCTTTTGTCCACAGGCCCAATCTAAGCCTTCAAACCTAAAGTGGGGGATGAAATAATCCCCACCCACTGCCTTCTTTCTCTAGCATCTCTTTTCTACCCCAAAACATATTTCCCTGGTACAGGAGGTTGGAGAATGGTTCCTACAGGAGGTGGCCATGGCTCTCCTCCACACACCATCGGGACCATCACAGCAAGTGCGGAGCTGCCATACGGCACTGCAGGCAATGAGGCTTTACCCTGATGCAGAGCCTGGGAAGAGAAGGCTGGGCCAGGGGCTTGTGCCCAGAAGGGCTTATTGGGAGGTAGCCACAAGCCCTCAGCCTGTCAAGGAGTTTAACCTGACCTGTCAGTCAAGGTCTGCATTTCCCAGGCTCCAGCCCCACCACAAACAAACTTGTCTCACAAAACCTGGTCCAACGTGACAAGTGTTTATACAGGACTAATGAGCGTCTCCATCCCCAAGGATGTCGTGGATCACTCAGGCACAGAGGTCCAGGCATGCATGCCATTTCTCTTGCTGCATGCAGGCTTTCAAAGAGCTGCAGCCCTAATTCTGCCCCACTGCAGGGAGCAACCTGGGTGCTTTGGGCTGTGCTTCTTCACACAGGGAACCTGCATGTGGCAGGAACTGCAGGTGCCTCTCCAGAGGAGATGGCTGGTCCAGCAGCAAGGGTCTTGGCCCCTGCTCAAGGAACACATGCCATCCTCCTAAGCTGGCTTTCTGCAGGACTGCCCACCAGATCAGTGAGCAATCTGATCTTGCCTGCCCGGTTTAGCCATGTAAACCATCTCCTGAGAAAGAAAAGCACCATTTTCTCATTTAAGTGCCTCAAATATACCAGGATTTGAGTAGGAAAATGCTGGCCTCTATGCTACACCACAAATTATCTGGTGCAACTCTTTCCACCTCTCTGAGGAGCCCTGGCTCTGCTGGATTTGTCTCCCTGAGCCTCTCTGGAGAGGCTCAATAGCCACAGAAAGTGACAGGGCCTGTCAGCAAAAGGCTGAGATGCTGGGTTTGGGCCACACGTTCCTGACAGCCGCCTCTGCCCACGCAGGGCCTCCTTCCAGCCGAGTCCTTGGGGGCCCATAACCTGGCAGCCTCCTCGGAGCAGACGTGCATTACCCCCATCCCACACAGCCCCGGCCGTGCTCTGCCACGGGGCGCTGCCTTCGGATGGGGAACCTGAGGCCAGGGAGGAACTGGCCTCCCCACTCTCCCCCTGCACATCCCTCCTGCCGTGGGCAGAGGCTGGTGGGACCCAGGGGTGACAATTCCCCCACTATCCCTAGCTTGGACCCAGCGATGTCGGTCAAGACATCAGCTTCATAGGAGAAGAGGAAATGTGCTGCCAGTGCGGTCTCGGCTGGGAATCACAATGCCTTTGGTTTCCAGAAACATTTGGGCACTTACCTCCCTTTTCCCTTGGGAGATGCATAACTTTATCAATGCAATTGGTGCCCACCTAAATGGATTCTTCCTTGTCCACACCGCTCTCCTTATGCTCTTGACAGATCCTGGGATTCATGCTCACTCATGCCCTTGGATTTCATGCAGATCCGGGCTTTGCAAGAGCATGCAGCAGCACCAATATCGTCCAAAAACCAGAGCACAGGAGGAAGCATTTAAGAGGAGAGGCAGAGGCTCCTGCTGCTGCAGAGCCTGCACCCAACACACTCTGGTCCCGTCCCTTTGAACCACATCCTTAGCAGTACCCAGTTTCCCCACACCTGAAGAGCCCTGAGACAAAGGGCCTGATGCTACAGGGATGGGCAGAGATCCTCAGGGCAGCGGGAGGTGCATCACAGCACACCGACTTATTTCACACCAGTGCCCAAACAGGCTTTCGCTGGTAATGACTGTCAGTGTGGCTGCCCCCGGACCAGGAACTGCAGCTCTTGTCCTATAAAAATCTCAACTGGAGAAGATAAACCTCCCAAGAAGAACTGGAATACACGGCAAGGAAAGGGTGTAGGGGTTTCCACATGTTTATTCTGCAGTCTCCAGCTCTGCCAAGACTGAGCTGAGCTTGATAGCGTCAAGCACAGAGCACGGCCATGCCCAAGTCGAGATTGAGCTACCCTACACACGTCCAAGCCCTCCCTATGTTTAAGCAAAGGAGAATTCAGATCTACAACTACTGTCATTCAACAGGAATGAGTCCAATCCAATCCCACATTTCAAAGACCTACCAGATTCCAATGTCGTCCCTCCTTCCCCAGCTCCTCTTCTTGGATTCCTAGAGGTGAAGCCTAGACCTGTGCAAATAGCTGGTCTATCCTTTAAAGATCAAATTAAAAAATGAGGAAGAGGAAAATTTTCTCTCTTTAGGTCAACCCAGAATGAAACCTTCCTATTTGTCACAGCAAAACATTTTTTTTTTCCTTGAGTGGAGACAGTGAAAACATTTTGTTCTCCCCAAAATAAAGTTTCTCTGTTTTCAAATGCATGTTTGAAGGCACTTGCGGTCCCCCGCTTTTTTAATTAAAGGCAGGCAAATTTCAAATGGAAAATGTCACAGTGTAATAAAAAGTTAAAGCGTTTAATTTCAAGCATATCTTAAACAAAGCCTGCAGTTTTTCATCCCCAAAATAGTCTTTTTTTTTTTTTCACTTCAAACTTTGGTTCAAGTTGTAAATAATTTCAAAGGAACCAAAATAACTTTTATTTTCCCTACAAACGTTTCATCTTAATTTCAGCCAGGCTAGCTTAAAGTGATTAGAGCCAGACTCTTCTCAGTGGTGCCCAGTATAATGGGCAAAAGACAAGGGCCATGAGTTGAAATACAAGAATTCCCTTAAACAGAAGAGAATTTAAAAATTTTTTTTTTTACTGTAAGGGTGGTCAAATGCTGAAGCAGGTTGTGCAGAGCAGTTATGGAGTCTCCAGCCTTGGAGATAATCAAAACCCAAGTGGACAGAGCCCTCAGCAACCCCCTCAGGCTGCTCCTGCTTTGAGCAGGGGGTTGGATTAGACAATCTCCATAGGTGCCTTCCAGCCTCAGACATCTTCATTATGTGCGATTTTATCACCAACTCAAAAAGGAAGCACCCAGGTCCTGCGGTCTCCTCCCTGGGGATTCCCAGGGATACACTAACCCCATTAAACCACCACAAGCTGTGGCATCACGTGCCCTGCCTAGTCCGAGTCACACAGAGCTTCGTGCTATTTTCAGGCTTCCAGTTCCTGGTATTTTTGCAACGGAGCATTTAACATAAAATGCACATTTCTCACCATCATAAATGAAGAGAAAACCTGTAACCTCTGCCTGACCTATAAGG
>JANZLQ010000095.1:38788067-38815011 GCA_026212715.1 Elanus axillaris
TGCAGCCACCCAAATGGTGCACCCCCCCTCATCCCCCCCCCAACGCTGCCCCACATATCCAGCACTAAAGCCCATGGCCCAGCAGCAGCTCACTGGGGCACACCCAGCATGGCCAACACCAAGCCTTGCTGCAGCTGTGGTCTGGGCTGCTGAGGGGCTTTTCAGGCCTGTCTCGCCCTGTCCCAGCTGCAGCTGAATTCTCCCAGGCAGCCCACAGAGCCCCTGTATTCACAGACAGTGGTGCAGTGTGCTGTGCGGGTGGGCATGCACAGCCCCTGCCATGCTAGAAAGGGTCTCCTGTTTCCCTCGGCACCAGCGGATGAGCTTAGCTCTGTTTACCCCGCATCCAGCTGCATCACTAATCTAAGCACCTCTGTCTGCCAGCCCAGCACCCAGCTCACAGGACACAGCTTGTCCTTCCGCTGGCCCCAGAGGTGGGCTCAGCCAAGCCCTTGCGTTTCTAGGATAGATTTTTTTCTTTCCTCTGAAAGCAGAGCTGGGCAGAGCTTTGGGCTGATGGACCTCTGCCAACCTAAGGCTCCCCCAGAGTATTGTGCTGACAAGCTTTTAAATGAGTAGAAAGGAAAGTGAGGTGTAGAAAGGAAAGCGAGGTATAGAAAGGAAAGCATTGACCCAAAGCTCTGTAGAAAATCTGAGGACAAATCTGGGCTAGCACCTGGACACCTATGCACTAATCCACACCATCATGTTGGAGCAGGAGCTGCCAAGCTGTGTTTCACACTTGCCAAGCAAGCAGCAAACTTACCTCAGCCACAGCCATGCCTTCAAGGGGCATTTCTTCTGCAGAGCCCACAGCACCACCTAACATGGGCATCATCACTCCTGCCTAGCAAATGAAGCATGGGGAGAGGCAAAAGGATGTGACCATGGCTGGGTGGCAAGTCAGTGGCAGGGATGAGGCCAGAGCCCTACAAACAAGCTCCCCAGCCTGGTGATAGACTGCTGCAGAGGGATTAAATCAGGAATGATGCAAGTGAAATAGAGCCCGAAAAGCCACTATGCAAATGAGTGAATGCTAGCTGTGTTTAAATGGCATTAAAAATAAATAAATAATAATTTTCAAGACACTTCCCCCTAGAAGCATTAAAATAATAGGGCAGAAACTGCTGCATGTGGGACAGTAGCTCTCTAGCAGATGATTTGCTGCATAGCTATTTTTGCTTAGCTGTGATTAACCAATCTTGCCACAAAAAACCCATATCCTAGACAAAGATCTGGGCTGGGGAAACTGAATTCAGCTGCTCATTAAGGACACAAGGCAATATTCCTATCCCTCCCCAAGAAGCTGAGCTGCAGAACACGCTCTTGCCTTGCAAGCTGCAAAGGTGCAATGCCAAGGCACTGAGCAAGCAGCGAAGAAGCGGAGAGGAAAGGGTTCCCCCTCCTGCTGCTCCCTGAAGGTTTAGCCTGTCGACAGTCTGTCTCAGCTGTTTGTGCAAGTGCTGTCCTGCAATGATGCTGTAGCGGTGCCGCGGGGCGGATGCAGGAGCATGCTCACTCCATCACGCATCCATCGGATCACAGTCGGTGAAGGCTCAGGCTCATTGGGGCCCCAGAGAAGGTGCTTATAGAGGGAAACTGGGCAGCGCGCTATCAGCAGAAAGCAAAATGGTGGCAATCAACCTTTAGAAAACCTGCTTCAATCAGAAAATTTGGCATCTGGGGCTAGCTGCGTTTGGGAAGGAAGATTTACACGACAGACTGGGAGGTAGTGATACAAGCACATTTTGGGAAGGTAAGAAAGCCCTTTTCTTCACCTCTGACTTCTAAATTGTTTTTCTTAAACAAATCCTAGGATCAGAGAGCAGAGTGCCTGACTACAGCACGTACTCGGGTACAGCTGGGCCTTTCCCCCTGCCCCTCCTTTTGATGCTGTATCACCAAGTTGTGCCAGGCGCCAGCTCACAGTCAGATAAACAACCAGCCAGGCTCCGTTCAAGACAAAAGCAAAAGGGAGGAGAAGAGGCTGGAGGGGGGCAAAGGGATCTTTCTGACTGCTCAGGAATATTGTGGTAGCCCACAGGGCCCGGGTACTGCACAAGTGAGCGAGCACCTTTGATCAGGTCTCCAACTCTCATAAATATACAACAGCCAGCTAGGAGAGGATTATCCCTTAATCTAAATATTTATAGGGTTTAATTTGGCTGGTGTCTCTGGTGTCATGGCAGCCTAAAGAGGAGCCTTTGTAGGGCAGATCTAGGCTCTATCCTCCTGTGGATTTGGAGGTATTGGTCCCCATTGTCTCTCTCCCTGCCATTGCTGGACCATAAGGCCAGCAGCTGCTGGACATCAGCCCTGTGCACAGTCCCGTCCCCATTCTTACAGCAGTGCCTTAAAACTGGTGGGGTTTCCCCCATGTTCAAGGCCAGGGCTATCCCAGCATCCAGGATTTTACACCTGGGAGCATGAGCTCTTCCCCCTGTTGAGGGGGAGCTTCCAGCAAGGGGCAGGTGAAAGGAGGATGGCTCAGAATGTCCCTTTTAAATAGGCCTTCGACAACATGAACTTGTCATGGGGTTGGTGGGGTTTGATCATGCTGCACAAAGAAGTTTCAAACCAGCTAATGCCAGGGGACAGGCACAAGTCCCAACTCAACTTAAGGGGAAAAGTGTCCAGAAAGTGTTCAGCTCAGGGTGGGCAGTGTGCTGCTCAGCCACCAGCTAGGGCTCCTCACCGCAGTACTGGGGGCCAGATTCTGACTTCACTGACTCCACTATGGGTCAGCAGCAACTCCAGCAACTTCGACAGCCATGTAATGAGATTTGGCATTACCATCTGTACAGGAAAGCCAACTTTTAAATCAATTGATGCTTCTAGCCTCTGGCTGGAGGCATGGTGATTTATACCAAGAGGGTGCAGGAGCCAAGCACGAGATGCTGCAAATCCTGACCTCTGCCATGGAGCCCCAGAAAGGGAGCGGTGGGTCAGCCTTTGGCTTCGAAATACGGGTTTGAGTGCTGGTGCCTGGATCTTAGCTCAGAATGAACCTGATTCCAAACCTCAGCAGGGTTTGGGTATCACTATCAGCTTTTGTCAAATGGGGGCTAAGGTAAGGACAGGGTGACAATTCTGGGATCACATCTAAGGTTTGTTCCTTGCCTTGAACACCAACTGCCTTACAGAAAAATCACTATAGACCAAGGAGGCAGCTGCCTCCTGGGAGAGGTGGTTGTGTCAGGCGCTTTGGGTAAAGTTTTGCTCCACTGCAGCCAGGGCCTGTGGCAGAAAGCAGGATGCACTTTACAAAACCATTGGCAGAGATTGCAAATTGCTCTTGTCCTACTGCTAGCTCAGCTGCTGCTGGGATAAAAGCATCCCCCTCTGGGCTGAGGAACAGCCAAATTCAGACTGTCTGGACAGCCCACTGCATTGCCTACACTGCACAGAGAACAGGAATACTGACAACAAAGTACCAACTGCAGAAGATTTTCCCTGGTACCCTTGATGAGGGCTGGCACTGCCTCTCAAACTTCTGACAGAGATAAAAATGGGGATAATATTGAGAGAGTGAAGATGTTACCAGGCTCTTCTGGGGACAGGATTTGTTCTCATGTCCTTGGCTGGATTTTCCAGCCTCTTGGCTGAATGGCAGCATCAGGGATGTATGGGGGCAGGTAAACACAGAGATAGTTTGAAGGTTACTAGGGATTACACAGTACTCCAGTAAGAAAGCCCAGCTGCTGGGTTGCTTTTGGGCAAATCACCTGAGGGTATCCCTCAGGCTGAGCTCACAGGCAAAAGGGAAAGGGCAAAGCATACGTGGGGTTGTATGTTTTTCCCTGATGTCCCTAGTTGTCTCCACTGTCTGCCTAGAGTAACTTTCTCCTAAACATCACCTGTTATCTCCTGTCTTTTTACCTCCGCATCTTGGCTTGCCTGCAGACCTCTCCCAGAAGAGACGGGAATGGAGTCTCTGGGCAGCCCTACAGAAGACGAGAATACATCCTGTAAGTACCAGCCTGCCTTATCAGGAGTTCAAAGGAAAACAAGCCTATGGGAACGGCAGCTTGCAGTTAGGGCGAAAGCCAGTTACCTTGGAGTATCCACAAAAATTCCCATGTGGGAGAGGAAACCAGCAAAGATTTGAATTTGCTAATCTTTCACAAGAAGCTGGGGGAGGAAATAAGTATCTCAGAACTGTGGGCACTTTTATCCAGCCATACCTGCAAGCGTCCAGTACCTCCCAGCTATGATCCACCACCCTTAGCTTTCAAGACCGTAGCCTGAAATATACATAATGAAAGCACCATGTCTTGCACTAATGACAAGGACAACCTGTCAGTTATTTTCCTTTTAACTCCAGCTCCCCCAAATACTTTAAACTTTAATGGGGCGCATCGTAAGCGGAAGACACTTGTTGCACCTGAAATCAACATTTCCCTGGACCAGAGTGAAGGCTCCATTCTCTCTGATGACTTCTTGGACACACCAGATGACCTGGACATTAATGTGGATGATATTGAAACTCCTGATGAGACAGATTCCCTCGAATTCCTGGGGAATGGGAACGAACTGGAATGGGAAGGTAAAAGGATGGTTCTGGGTGAATGTCTACAGGGGCTGGGGCTTTTTTTAGCCTCATTTTAATCACTTTTGACACCACTCACCATCAGCAGCTGAGGACCGACTTCCCCAGCAGTGAAGCACAGAACACACAACCAAGCCCCATCTTCCACACAGCATTTGCCCCACCAGGACCCCAGCTATAGCCCAGGAGTCTCAGTGCTGCTATCTCAGCACTTCCATCTGGGGATAGTGTGGGCAGAAGTAGCTCAGGGATTTGCAAACACTGGTCTAGCCATCACTCAGGATAAGGCATAAGGCTGTGGACACTCACTCCCAGCTGCAGCTGGGCCACCACCCCAGGCTGGAAGGTGTCACCTGCTCGGCTGTGCCAGCAAAGCTGTCACGTGAATGTTCAAACATCTTGAATAATGTGGTCTTGGCTAACCTGTCTGATTTTCACTGAATTGGGCTAAGAAGGACTCATGCGAGCAGCTCTGCTAGCAGATCAGAAGGCAACCCCTCTTGGCACAGGCAGTGCCCTCTTCAGCCAGGATAGGCGGATCTGAAGGAGGATCCAGCAAAAAATCTGGTGCCTGACCTGTGACTGCAGGTACTATAAGCAGCATGAGATGTTAAGCCTATTTCTGTTACAATTTGGCAAAAGAGCAAGATTACTAAGAACCACAAACTTACACAGATCAAAGTTGCAGATGAAATAGGTCATTCTCAGTCTGTGGTGGCTATTGTCTCTTACTGTACACCAAAGCTCTTGCAGACCCTCTTCATACATTATATTAAAGGCAGAAATGTTTGTCACTTTTCCAGATGACACTCCCGTAGCCACAGCCAAGAACATGCCTGGGGACAGTGCGGACCTGTTTGGGGATGGTGGGACAGAAGATGGGAGTGCTACTAATGGACGGCTCTGGAGGACTGTCATCATTGGAGAGCAGGAGCACCGCATCGACCTCCAGATGATCAAACCCTACATGAGAGTGGTGACACACGGAGGTGAGGGAGAGGGAGGCCTAATCCTGGCTTGATGGATTTCTTTCAGTCCATCTTTGTCAAGCTGGAGGGGATGCCATGTCTGATTATTTTGACTGTCTTTAGGGAAAAATTGCTATTCATTTTGTACCATTATGTGGCAGACAAGCACAAAAGCACCAGCTCATGCTTTAAAAAACCATGCAGCCGCTGTAGCAGTCTTTCAATAAATCAAAGCAGTGATAAAGCTGGCTCTGAGCAAGACTGAATATACTGCAACCCTCAGCCCTGGGTGCAGGCAGCATTGCCAGTGATGAAGAGACTGCAGGTGCTTAATCCCTCCCTAGCTCAGTGCCTGAGCTGTCTCTGCAGGCACAGTTAAAGGCCATTACATCAACAGTTAGTGACCATTTCTGAAAGCTGAGCAAAGCCAAGCGGCAACCCAGGGCAAAGCTCTCAACTCTGTGCTTTGACACGCACAAATTCCTTCCCTGAACCCCACACACACGTTACAGCTAAAACCAGGATCAGAGGCAAATCTAGTTGTGAAAGAGGTTGTCCTGGGTTCAGCTGGGATAGAGTTAAGGACAGAGGTCCGTAAGAGTGACAAACACCTAGAGCTGAACAGAGGCACAAAAGCCAGCCCGGGCCCAAATTTGGCAATACGTCTTTGCTGCTCTTTTTCCTTCAACTCTTGTGTCTCCCTCTGGAAAGAGTCACCGATGTTGCCTGTGTCTTTCTTTCCCAGGCTACTATGGAGAAGGTCTCAATGCCATCATTGTCTTTGCTGCCTGCTATCTCCCAGACAGTAACCTGGCTGATTACCACTACATCATGGAGAATCTATTCCTGTAAGTGGCTGCTCAAGGTCTATGAGGGAGAGGGGGGCAAGGAAGGTAACTCAGGCTCTGGGGAAACAGTTTCCATGTATTCATTGCATCAAGAACCTCAGCTGGAAATAGTTTGAATCCAGGCCAAATGTACCCAGTGTGCAGCTGCAGACTGGAGCAAGCATCACTGGGTGACACACTGACCACAGCATTTGCATCCAAGTCCAGTAAGTCAAAGCATTCAAACATTCAGTGTTAATTATACCAGTGATGGACTCACAACCAGGCTAGAGCATATGTATACAATGCTGAACAGCTGGTACATGCTACTGCTAGGCAGAGGAATGGCACAGGGATGCCCATCAGTGTATACACTATGCTAACAAGCACAGGCAATCCCTGAGAAATACCCCTAGGCATCCTGCAGAGGTGCCAGGAGAATCTGAAACCTATTCCAAAGTCACCAAAGGAGGGGTCTAGAGGCCTTCTGGGATGACACACAGGCACTTGAAGAAACCTCAAGGGACCTTTTTTGAGTCTCATGTCTGCACTGCTCTTGATCACCACCCAACAGATACGTGATCAGTAGTCTGGAGCTGCTGGTAGCTGAGGACTATATGATCGTGTACCTAAATGGAGCAACACCCCGGAGGAGGATGCCAGGACTTGGCTGGCTGAAGAAATGTTATCAGATGATAGACAGAAGGTGAGACTCCTGTTGGTGTTGCGTCTTCATTCTTCTCGGTCTTCTTCCCACCGCTCTTCCAGTGCTTCCTTGCAGCCTTCCCAGCCACCTCTCCTTCCTTACTCCCCAGATTCTGTAATTCCTTCCTCTGTCATAGCTTTCTGACTTATTCCAGGTTCTCTTCATCACCCCTTCTCCCTCCTTCTCCCACAAACACCTTCACAGAGATCAGACTAATACAGCACCCAAGCAAAGCAGTGCTCCTACAGCCTGCTAGGTCTGAGCTTAAATAGGGTTCCTAAGGCCATGGGCAGGGCTTTTTGTCTGGAGACCCCCAGCTGAGGCTGGTGAGCATCGTAATGCTTACTAGTGCCCTGACACGTTACAGGTGAGTTTAAGAAAAGGTACTTTGAATCTGACTTTCTGTCCCATGGCTTTTCCACAGGCTGCGTAAAAACCTCAAAGCATTGATAATCGTGCATCCTTCATGGTTCATCCGGACAGTGCTGGCTATATCCAGGCCCTTCATCAGGTAAATATAACAAGTTCCCAAACTTGGCTGGTTTTGGAGTGGAAGTTTAATCTCATGAATCAGATCTTTAACTAGCAGTAACCAAGGTGAGACTGTCATTTGTCCTACATCTCTCTGATACTTCCAAGAACAACTTTAGAGGTGGTTTTAGGTGATGCTGTGATGGTCTGGATCCAGATAAAGTTTGTCCCATTGGACAGCACATAAAGATTTACTGGGAAGTGCAGGAATGGTAGTCCTTTTTCACTCCTACAGATATTGAGAGGTGGGGGTCAAAGCAAAGTGAGGTACAGCAATGTGGCATCTCACCACAATTTTTAGTGGTCAGCATATTAGCTTAGCACTGGGAGGAGATGGGTACACTGAGACTACAGAGGATACAGAGATGCAGAACTTCCCGCTTCCATCAGGAAAATTCTGACTTCCTATGGAGAGAACATCAAAACAAGATCTCAAGCACACACTCTTTCTTTCTCTCTCTGCCAGTGTGAAGTTTATCAATAAGATCCAGTATGTTCACAGCCTGGAGGAACTGGAGCAACTTATCCCAATGGAGCATGTACAGATTCCAGACTGCGTCTTACAGTGAGTATTGGAGGGACCCTGGGGTGCACGTAGCTCTGAGGAGGTGCAGGACAAAAATCCTATGTAGCAGGATAGCGTCTTGAGTCAAAACTCATGTACTGGAAATGCAAAGCCTGGGGCAAACCTTATCTTACTCATATAGTGGTGCAAAGCAAGAGCCTGCATACTGTGCTAGTTTGCAGTTTTGTCACCTTCAGGGCAAACATTGCATTTTAGTAAAAGTGAACAGTCCTGACTGGGTAACATTTGAAGAATGTTTCCTGTTTGTTGCAGATATGAAGAAGAGAGGATCAAGGCCAGAAAAGAAAGGTAAAATTAATTTTGAGGGGGGTGGGTTCATTTTCTTGGGATGTTGTTGCTTTTTCTCTTCATTGTGTTGTAACCAGACAATTCTGTGTTCCTCCTACCCTGATATCCCACACAGCCTACACTTATTTTCTACTGATTTTTTCAAAATAGCAAAAGTTGCAGGAGGGAGGAAAAGCTTGATTAAAAAGTTATTTATCTATAGAACTGTCCCTTTTAACTCCATAAGTGCACACATCCTGAACACACACACACACACTGTATGTGCTAGCAAAGGTCATCAGAAATCACTCTATGTATAAAAATGGCACATTTTCCCCATATGACCATGCAAACTGACCTTAAAGTCAGAGCTAGTGCTTATTTTAAAAGCCACTTCATTCTGCTAGAGTGGCATAAAGAGGGCCATTAGTTTACAGTTCGTGTTGTTTCATTTTCTAGACCCGTTCTATCACCGGTGATTTAGGTTAGAAGTGCCAGCCATAAATAGTGATAAGTCGGCTCCACTAAAAGCAAAAAGCAATCACGGACAGAGGAAAGACCAGCTGGGTCAGCACAAGAGCAATGTGCTATAATAACACCTCCTCATGCTGATGAACTGGATGGGAGATGCCAGTTTGGGAGGATTCAGTTCAGTAGCTGCTGAAAAGTGAGTTGTCCAGATTAGTCAGCTACCTCCTTCTAGGGCCAACAGAGGCATCCTGAGAGCATTAGGATTATCAAGGGTGTATATCATAGGGACAAGAAGCTAATAGTCATTTGTGATTAGACCCGTGACCTCTGTCTGAGGTCCAGCTCTTTCCCTAGAAAGGCCTTAGATACTCTACTCTTTCAAACTGCTTGCCTCTAGATGACAGATTTCGAATGTGATTTGTGTTTACAGGGCAGAAGAGAAACAAGACATGGCTGAGAAGGAAAGGTAAGTACTCTTTTTTTATTTATCCTTCACTTACAAAATAGCTTAAACAGTCTTTGATGAGGAAAATGACCCTATTATTTGGTACCATCCCCTGGGGAGCCAGGCTTTGCACTCTCAGGAGATGTTTTGACCCAACAGGACATTTCTAAAGCATCTGGGAACTGATAAAGCCTCTCGTCTCTCTAACAGTACCCTGTGCCATCACTTTTGTGATGTTATTGACCTTCACCTATGCAAATGCATTCCTGACACTGGTTTTTATCTCTGTAAAGCTAGTGAACCTGTTTGGTCATGGATCAGAGCCAGAGACACGGGGGAATGTTCTCCTGACATTCAGTTGTAGCATTTGCATGATGGTGCAATGCAGAGGGCCAAATACTGCTGTCAGGCACATCTTGGTGTGCGTAAAAGCAAGGTATGAGGCTGTAACATTAGATGGGAAGGAAAATTCTAGGGAGGTTTGGAAGACACTGTCAAAATCCTATGCCATGATAATTTGGCCAGGTTTTGGACCTGTTTCAGAGGGATATAGCCTCTCTTTTTATTCTAACTATCTCCTGAGGGGGAACAGTGCCCATTTCTGCTATTCTCTTCCCAGAGAAAAAGGAGCTTTGATCAAAACTGCTAAGGTCAATTGGATGAATCTGAATTGTTGCGAAAAACAAATGGGACCTCAGGGCCAAAAGAGAAGGTGATTAGTTGTGGTGGAGATTCACTTAATGTTTTGCTGGTTCTCTTCCAAGCAGGCCTGTGCCCCCAGCAGAGGATCAAGAAACCAGGTTTGATTTGTACCTCACTCTTTTGTTTGTCTGTCTCTGTGTGATAGATTTTATTGCATTTGTAATCCACTAACAGAAAAGGCAAGATGGGGTTTGACCCAGAACCTCTTTAGCCCAGTGCCACTCACCTGGCACAAAAGAGGCATCAGCCACTTTGCAGCAGAGGGGTACAAAGCCGGGAAGCTGTTAAAACCTTCACCCCGCTGCAGTGCAGCTGCAGTCACAACTGCACACACTGCAGCTTGTCCCAAAGCATGGACTGGTCACAACTGCAGCTGCTATGGAGGCACTTAAGAAAAGCTGCCCCTCAGTGAAGTACCTGGCACTTGCCACATGGTAAAGGTGTGCACATGGGCATTTACTGCAGAGCTGCCCTACAGTAACTTTTTCGCAGTCCTATACACTCAGGAAAAGTCCTTAGAGAAGAAGAAAGCCCATTAAAGCTATGAATGACATTATCTTTGGCCCTGATACACTTTTGTAAAGGATTACACCCAAACACACTCATATTTTTTGACATAGTGGGAATAATAAAATTTTTACTACAATTTACTTTCTAAAAATAACTCCATCTTTCTATTCCTTCCCAGTATGTCATGAATCAAAGTAGAGTGGAATGAATGGAGTAGAAGAATGACGCAGCCTGGCAGTCACCCACGTAAATGACCTTTTGGTATAAGACCTTGTCACCATCTTATTCCGAGTTCTGTAAGATCACGGAGCCTGCCTCCCCTGTCTCCAAGACACAAAGTCCTTTAAACTTTTTGGAAACACTTTACTTCAAAACCAAACCAAACCAAACAAACCACCCTACAAAACAAAGCAAGCCAAGAATAGCACTTTTCAGGACAGGTTCCAGTGTGTTTCAGTAATGGTCTGTGGAGAGCTATTAAGTAGTGCAAATAGGTACCATGTTTCCTCTTAGTGAGTTAAGAGCATCCTGTAGTCCATTAGTCACCAGCCCAGAAAGAGATATATATTTTTTGTTTAAATTATAAACCCTTCCCCTAACTTGCTGCTGGCCAGCACTGAGACATTTTGCTTTAAACTGCACACCCCATTTCCTCCATACAGACAATACAACAGCCATTGCCCCAGGGAATAACTAAAACAGGCAACAAAAAGAATGCATCCTCCTCATTTCTATAGCCAATGTATGATTCTTCCTGAAAATACCAAGTGCCCACCAGTCTAGGCACCTCTTTCAGCCTTGACTGCCTCAGTTAATTCATTGCCAATTCCTTTTAGCTCATGCTGAACCATTTCTATCAGTAAATGCCGTGGTTTTTTCCTGATTTGTTCTGTCTCAGTTTGTAAGGCACTCTGATAACTTTGATAGAGTCCCATATGGCATGGCAGCCTCCACAGAACCTTCTTATGAGCATCTTCTCATATCAACGCACACACACCAAGGTCTGGTTTGAAGAAGGAGCCTTACAGACAGGAAAGTTTTTCACACCTTGAATTTGCATTGATTTCATGACACTGGACAATCACTCACTATATTAATACCTCCTACTACGGAGACAAGCTGCTAAATGTTTGAAATTTCCTACTTGCCGTCCCTGGGTAATGAGGGCCTCATCTATAAACATACCTGCCTGGGAAAAACCCAGGTGGAGAATGCTGCAGATGTGGAGGCAGGACACTGTGTCTGGGTTCAGTTTCTCAGTTAGCCAAGAGATGCAGACATGATATTGAGACTCTGCAATCTGTATTTTGGACTCATGAGTATTCTGTGAGCAAAGGAAGGAAGAAAATTTAAGAAACAACTATCTGGCCAAAATTGTTTGGAAACTCCCGATTTCACCAGATCCAGCTTACATAAACTGTCTTGAATGCATCAGGTAAAACCCCTTGCAGACTACTGCAGATGAAGAAATACCTGCATATTTCACCACCTAAGGAATATTTCAAACCTGGCAAGCCTAGCCCATGGCTATTTGAAATTACCACCACTTCACTAGGTTCTGAAATCCCCTGGAGGACAATTCTGGCAAAGCAAGATTTTCCTCAAGATAGGGATGTCTCCTCTGTATAGATAAAGCTTCTCTTTTTTTTTTTTTCTTTCAGTGAGCAAAACCACTACATATGAGATCTTTATTTGCCCGAATGCTACAAAGGAGCACCAAATATGCTTTCTAAGTTTACTTCTCATTTGATGTATGTTTTTCTCATGCACTTCCATCACATATGTATTTACCGAGCAGACCTTTGCATGAAAAACAGAGCACTGCATCAACAACATTAACCCTAGGAGCTGAAGATGGCAAAAACTCCATATTCTGTCTCACCGGCATGTTAATAATATGGACCAAGGAAGCATCAACCTCCATGGCTTTCTAGAAATTTCATTATAAACCAGTTATTGACAAAGTGAATTCTATGCTACAAGGAAAAAATAGCACTTCAGTTTTTTTGGAGTTTAGGTTTTATACCAAGTAACACCTCCCTGCAAAAGGCATTCTGTCCCAAGCTTTCCAAACAGTCAGCAGACATCTGTTTCAAGACAGCAGCAGCAGTCAGAAATTTTCAAACATTAATGTGTTAACCCAATCTGCAAAGCTGGGTATCCTTTTTCACACATGGTCTGTCAGATGGACTAAACAAACCCACTGAAATTAAGAAAGAACTCTTCTGATTAAATTAATTTTAGCTCAGACTATAAACAATCACAAATCTCCTTGTAGCATAAGACTATGCGAATTCACTGTCTCCATTGATAAAACCTAGATTTTCCTTCTTTCTTTTGAGGTCATTTTTATGCATTTAGATTTAAAAATCATCTGCTGTACTTTCCACAAAAGAATGCAATGCAGTTGGACACTGAAAGGGAAGTTTACAATTATATAATGAACAAAATTGATAGAACGTTTAATAATGTTTTAAAAGTACAGCTCTAGAAACATTTAATGCATCTGTAGTTAATAAATGCTTCAGTAAAGAATGTTCACAACACCTTGGAAAATACTGCTGTCATAGAACACATGGAAGATGAGAAACCTCGATTACATTTAGTCTTGGGACCTGAAGAAATACACTGCTTCTTGATCCTCAGCAGTAACCACACCAGAAGAATGTGTTTTTTGGTTGTTTTGTTGTTGTTTGGTTTTTTTCCAAAGAAAAGACACTCTTGTCTACATTTTCAGAAAAACTACAGAATGAACAGACCTGAAGACGAAACTTCATTTTTTTTCAAGTCATTCCTTCAGGGCAAGGTTAAGAGTTCAGCTGTGAAAAGGACAGATTACCAATTTAATTTCAAGATACAAAGGAAGTAATTTGAATACAAAAGTCAATTTGTAACTTCTTTGAAACAATTTTTCAAAAAGTGCACTTTCTGATAGAGCACTCTAAGTAGTATGCACTATATTTTAATTTTTAACAAAATTTTATGAGTGTATAAATTTTATGTTTCTGGATGGATGTATGTCTGTATGTCTTTTCAACATAGAAAAGAGCCTGCAACCCATAATGGATAAACTATAGCTAAATGTAAAAAGTGCATTTTTGTAGCAACAACAACAACAAAAAAGTATCATTAACTTCTTTAAGACAGTGATTTTAGATGCTACTTGAAACCAAAGTAGCTACAAATTCTTTGACGGAAACAATCAAGTTATCAGTGTCCCTTTACCAAATACAGAGCAACATACCTAAGTTTGATGTTGATAGACCTGCACAGGCTTCAAACAAAATCAGATCTACATGCTGTAATAAACACAACACCAAATATGCTGCATTCATCTTTAGAAGATCATTACAAATTTAGATCCGTCTTGCAGTGGAGGCAAGAGATTGACAGTAACTCTCAAGGACAGCTGATCAAAGTTTTGGAGGCTCCAGACAGATGATAAAATTGCATTGGTGGAGAGTTGGCAACCAGTGGCTTAAACCCAAGGACTTAACCTTGCACAAAAGTCAAGCAGTGACAATAGACCAAACAGAAATCTGAGGTGGCTGAAGCCATTTTACAAATTTCTTTGCCAGTTCCTTAAAGAGAGATGCTCTCAAAGCCTATTTGCAAAAGGGTTTACCAGCTGAGCTCTATTTCCACTGGACATGCAGTTTATAAGAGAAATATGCTATACCAGAAAAAAAATAATGTTGCTAGTAAAAGTGCATTTACATTAGAACTTTTGCCAGTATATATACATATGTTTAAAATATACAGTGAAATAAACTACATCCTTTTAGCAATACTGCTATACTGGTCAATGTTCCAAATGTACACCAGGCCTCATTTCTGCCTCATAAAAACACCTCCAACGGATAAATATTTTGACTTATGAATGCACTGTATTATATCAAACAGCAGCTATTATCAACAACATTTTTCTTGTGTTGGATTCTGCCTTTCATGAGATTTTCTAATGGTGAATCCATGGATAGCCACATTTGAGCTGCAGAAAAAATTATTTTACACCCATGATACCATATTCGGAGAAACCATGGTATTCTTACTTACAGTCTAATTAATGGCTGGATTTTAACACTCACCCAGCATCAGCCTACAAACTGAAAAATCAGATCCCTTCCTCTACAATTGATGACAGAGTAGGAAATACCTTCCCATTTCTTTAAGGTACTCACAGAACTTGACCTAGCTTTCAGAAATGCAGGTACTTGTCACTGCATTATGCAGCAACTATCAGATTTATACAGTTAAAACTACTTTGTTTTGGCACATGTAGGAATCATCCAGGTTTGGACTGTCCAGTAATTTTCATTTTGGTTCACAAGGAAGACACAGGAAATAGTAAACTGAGATGCTGCTGTACATTCCAGTTGAATAACTAATAATTTCTTCTGTGCAGTACTGTGTAAATGTAAGTGGATATTTAGAGCATACCTCATGGCAATTTTTCCATCAATTTTTTCCAAAGATTATTTGCTTACAGATGTGCATACACATGTATGAGAAAACCTAAGTGGTAAAGGTTTTAAAAGCAACACATCTTCTATTTTACATATCTAGGGATGAAAAAACAAAAGAGTTAATGAAATGCTGGTGGCAATAAGCTCAGACAGCAGGTGAAGTGTACAGGCAAAATTGCTATAAATACAAAAGCACATGTTTTCTCTTTTGTATTTCCATATTTACTGGCAGTCAGAAATACAGCATGCTACTGGTAAAGTGAATTTTAAAAACTCACCATGACAATATAACATAATCTATCTCAGTTTTTTTTTTCCTTTGTAGTGGGCCCCTTTTAACCCAAACCTACATGTAAAAATGTGTGAACAGTCATTTTTCTAAAGTGTTTGTAATTAAGTGGTTTATGCTAGAAGACATAGATTGCTGTTAAGTATGTATTATTTTTGCTTTGTATTATTCCATAAGAATCTGTGGATATTCAATTAAAATAAGACTAATCCTTAAGCAAAAATGCATACCCCTCTTTTTGTCAGTATCTTTTATTTAGGCTTTTGCTCCATATGGAAAATATGATGAAAATTTTTGTTTGGATGCTATTCCCTTGAACAAAGCAAGTTGAAGTCCTCCCTAGCAATTATGATACTGCAAAATGGACCTCTCAGAACGTTTTTACTAAAATAACTTCTATTCTACTGATATGGCATATGATCTTTCCAAACTTCCCCTCAATGTTATGCTTTAGAACAGTGTCATGGAAAAACTGCTTCCCTTAGGTTTCTATCAACTTGTACAGAAGCATACTTGTGGCAGGTTTTTTAATCTCACATTATTTTTATATATCTTTTTACACTCAAAATCGATAACATGACTGGGAATTAAATTGTAAAAACAAACACACACACAAAAAAACAACCCAAAGCCACTTAAACAGAAAAAATACCCAAACCCTTATGAACAAGTATTTACAGGAAAATGCCCGAGATGTCCAATTTGAGTGGTTTTTAGATAGGTTATTAATATATTTCAATTAATGAATTGGAAGTATGAATACACACAAGTCTAACCCTACAACAAGCATTACTGTATTCACGCTGTGAAATAACTCATTCAGGAAATGCATATTAGTTTAAATAAGTGTATATTCATAAGGCTACACTTTTGCTGTACGTATGTATGAAAGCAGATTTTTTGCTATGATTTTATTTTCACCAAAAAAACTTCTACCCCAATCATATTAGTATCAACAACATTTTTTTCTGCTCATCCTCTCTGATTTTTTGTTAGATTTATATACAAAAGTCTTTAGAAGGAATTGCAATGCTGTCTCTCAAATATTAAATTTGTGGGGACAATAACAATGTAGGAACCTGTTGTTCTGGGGGTGTAAGAGTAGTATGCTGCTACCCCCAAGCAGCGCACGATAAAATAATGTAGTTACTTGCTTTTGCAGTGCCTCTAATGTAGGCACATGTTTTTAGGTTATGAATTAAACACTTCTAAAATATTTCAAGTAGCCTTGCACCAAAAGGCCACTAGCATCAGCAGTGTGCCATGAAGGAATCTGGTCAATGCTGACAAAAAGGAGACAGGGAGTCTTGGCTGAGGTATGCCAAAACGCAGCTCTAAGCACAAAGAATGCAACCAATATAGCAGACAAAGTTCAAAAGCTCATGGTGTTATGACTACACCATGCCACAAGAAATGGGATTAGCTGCTACCCTACCAAAGCAACAAAGTTTCCCAATCAGAAGACAAGATGTCCTTCCTCAAAAGAAAACATACCCTTTAATCACCCTTCACTGTAGTTTTCCATTAGCCACATTATATTCCTCTATTCAACTGCTTGCAATTTCATACTATTTTCTTAACAGACCTCTGCAGCAAACTGGCTGCTGTTTAAAAGACAGAGAGGAGAGGCACTCAAAAAAACCTAGAATCTTGTAAATATATTAAGATTACATTGTTGGTTTGAGGGGTTTTGGCAGTACAAGAGAGAAAAGTTAAAGCTTAATTGTTCACTGCTTTTGTCACTGCTTAATTTTCCTGTGCTATATTTGTCTTAAGTGTGTATCTGCAAACCTCTGCTGCAGCACTCTGTGTTGGATGCATGGCTAATCCTGTGAATCAAGTCGGCTCTGAAGCTCTGAAGGTACCAGATCAGGCCTTTCAGCAGATGTAAGACTTGGGACAATTACTTCACTTTTCTTGATTAGACATGTGATCCAGGTATATTTATATTCCTTTTAACCAAGATGGTGGCAGCTGTGACTAAGATCAAAAGCAGAACATCAAGTAAATTTTCCAGAAATTTTTCTAATGAAAGTTTAGACCCTATAAACTCTCCATCAACTGCAGTTAGTTTTCATGACTCATTTTCTTTGAATTAGGTGCCTGAAACCCCTTAAACGCAAGCTGCCCTTACGAATCTCACATTTACTCCATCATCAACTCTAATTTTGAGAAAGAAAAAAACATTGTAACATCACTATATTGTGTTATTTTAAAATATTTTTAAAAGCTTGTCTTTCCTCCAAAACATAAAATCACTTTCCACCTAGACCTCACTTTTGCAGTTTGAATGAAAAGTCAGTATTTTCCCACTCCTGCCCAGTACTGAAACCTCTTCTGTTACAGGAGTTGTGAACTAAACTGTCACCCAAGTGGAAATCTCTTCTCCCACATGTGCATTATGTGACTGTTCTTCCCTTTAAAATGACTGAGGTTCCTGAATGAAGCAATATTCAAGAACATGCTAATTATGCACAGACTATTCTGAGGTGTTTGCCATCATTGCTAATCATGATGCACCACAGATAGGAACCAAGGTTCCTGGCTTAAAACAATTAACCTCAACACTAGGGATGAGATTCATCTCACCTAATTTTATCAGTCTACAAATTAGATACAGAGTCCAGATTAGTTTTAGGTTCCCTCTACAGTTGAGGAAAAGAGATTATTTCACCTGGTTTAGGATGGAATTAATCACTCTGTGGTGAGGCCTCTCTCTCTCCACTGATAAGAGATGTAGCTAAATATCCAGCTTTACACTACGCATGTATCTTTTAGACTGCCAGTTGAATGAATCACAACCTAGGGGAGGAAAATGAAGTGATAATGCAACTGAAAAAGAGAGAAAGTGATAGAACATTCCTTCTTTTTTTTAGCACACAGGAGTTCTGTACTTTGATCATTCAACTTGTCACCTTGGGTTAATGTCTCAGGATGTTTGAGACTTTCTGTTTACTTGACCTTTTGTTTAACAATCTAATATGATCAAAAGCAGTCAGTTTCTCTCAGTAACATAAGACAGGAGATTAACAAGGGAATGCTAGCTGAAGAGCTGAGTTTTGAGAAGAGATTTAAAGCAGGAGAGAAAGCCAATACATTCCAGTTAAAATTCATTTTAGATCGGTTGTACTTTCTTTAGTCCATCAGAGAACAGCCACAACAGAAAACTCAGTCTCTAAATAAAAGTTAATAATGCCCAAGTGTGAGCTGTTAGAATTAGATTTTGCACCTGGAATAGAAAGAAAAGATAAATTATGGGTAGTGATTGGACAATATTACTAATACGTGCTCAGAACATGGCTTTGAGAAAAACTAATTGCGAGAGCACTTGAGCTAAAGACTGACTGGGCTTGAATGTAAAGGCATTGACTCCTACTGTTATTGTTAAGCAAGCAGCACAGCATCAAAATAAACTTGATTCTGTTCTCTGTGTCCCCCATCCTGCCCCAAACAACCTACAATATCCAAAATCCGGATAACTCCTCACATCAAAGGAGTCAGTATTCTCACATCATATTACTCCATTTTAACATTTTTTTAATTCTTTAAATGCCCCAAATTTCTATTCCCTTATTTCTTGTGTTTTGAGTGTTATTAGTACATGATACTGCAGTCAAATAAATCAAGGTTAATGATTAATAATTCTACCACCATGAACTATGTTCTAAATTCCAAATACAGCCTACTTGAAAAGATTACATCCACAAAAATCCATTTGAAGGAACATTTCTTAAAACCCATATTAAGAATTTAAAGGTTATCAACGTTTTCTGTTTGTGTCTTACAACACAGTCATTAATTACATAATAAATGAAACATATTCTTTTATACATGGCACCCAGCTCATAGGTGTGTTAATTTTGCAGTGTTAAAAATCTTTTTATGTAGCTTGTTGTCTCTATTTTTGTGAAATTTTTTTCCAAAGCAAACTAAAAATAAATTAATTCTATAGATCTATAATCAAAACAGTGAGGTTTTACTTAACTCATTATATCAAACCCTCAACTTATTCTGGCAAAAACTTATCAAAACCATTAGCCTGAGGCAGTCACTCAGCATGGGAAACTGCAATATGAACACAGTGTGTGTGACCAAGTTTTAACCTATCACAAAAAAAAAACCCAAAACCAAAAACCAAAAACCACACCAAAAAAAACCCCAACTGGTAATGAAAATAACTGGTCTGTGTACAGTGTTGCTGTCACAAGTTTTGACTAAAATTGAAGACTGGTATCCTTTTTCTGTCTGTTTGTCTTTAACAACAAAAATAGTCTTACAAAATGTTAGTCACATCAATAAATCTACCCAGAGAACTAAATTTTTTTATAAAATGCCTCCACAGCAACTTAATTTATTCAGTGAAGATCATCTTCCTGCACAGGATCTTTCCCCAAATCTTAGCCATCATCAAGTTACACATGTAAGCTAAGTTTGTGCAGTCACTGTAGTGGCCCATGGCCAGCAGGTAGAAATAGGCACCTCTGGAGGATGACTCAGTCCATCCATCCCACCGCCAGCTCTGGATGGCATCAGTCCCTGAACTTTGGGCTGGCTGAACAGGATGAACCCCATCCTCGGGTATACTCAGGTGGATGTAAGAAACGATCTTCCTACATCACTGGAACTATGCTCCCTTTGGGACAGAACTGGCCTATAAGCTCCTCCTGGCATCTTGCAGCTGTGGCAGATACAGCCCAGCCCCAGGCAACTCTGTGCCCCTGAAATGAGATCAAATGTACAAGGACTAGCACCAAGAAGTACAATGATTCAAGAAAATAGGAGGTAATTGTTCTGCCATGTGATTTGGATCCCATATCCGCATGTCACAATGACCATGAAGGCAGGCAGTTCACTCCTAGTAAAGGGAGCATTTTGTTCTTTTTTTTCAGCTACCTCTAGCCAAGGCAGACAAGGGGAGCACAAAAAGGCAGCATGGGCTCTGTTCTTAGCACAGAACTGGACTTATTTAGCATGGCCATAAGTAAAGAATAGCAAGACAGGTATTAACAGCATCAAACAGAGGAGAACCACAAAGAATAGAAGAAATGTGCATTCATTAACTTGTCTTCTATTTACAGCATTTCCTTTCTAAAATATTTTCAG
Organism: Elanus axillaris; assembly: GCA_026212715.1. Lineage (NCBI taxonomy): Eukaryota > Metazoa > Chordata > Aves > Accipitriformes > Accipitridae > Elanus > Elanus axillaris. The sequence continues at coordinate 38,808,488 of JANZLQ010000095.1, forward strand.
TGTTAGCCCTGCACACCCTGCTGCATGTACTTGTCTTTTGCCTCAGGGTTGTATCTGGATAAACAACTACAACACAGTGAAGCACCCTGATTTTTCTTAAATGTTAGAAGAAGATGTATCTATCATCTTCTCAGAAGAATGAGTGTATACATTACATGTGTATAACCTGTATGAAGATCAGGACTGATATTCTCTGGTTCTTTAAAACAGAACTCAAAATAACCCAAACTGAAGTCAAAATAACTCAGAGGACAAGTTACCCATTGTAAACTCTATGGCAAGTGGCTGTCAAGGCTGAGGCTGAAAAGTTGCAGTCCAGAATACACTTAGTTCCATATGTCTGAGTCACATGGGATTAAAGAGCACCATGATTTTCTGACAGGGACCACACTGAAACATCTCACAGGAACCAGTCATGCAGGAACCGGGATGGTGCAGGAGGAAGGGTCAGAAAGAAACAGCAAAGAATGCTAAGAATGCAGAAAAGAGCAGAAAAATCTTTGTTAACATTTAGAATTGGTAAAAACATTTAAAAGAGACAATTTACCCAGCAATACACCCACATAGGTGGCATGGTAGAGACAAACAACAAACAAAAGCTAAAGAGAAAAATGTCAACCCTGTGCTTGCCTTTCTTTCTCCTCTCCCCAGCCCCACCCAGCTGAATTCCTTGCTCTCTCAAGGCTCCTTTTTATCAGCTATACCAACGCAAAGGGCTTCTCCACTTCCCCTTGTGAAATCCCATTGGGACAGAAAGTTTGGGAAGATTGTAGCCTGGGAATTTCATAGACACCAGGGTAGCAAGGGACAGAGCACAGGGAAATCTCAAAACCTGCCTCAGAACCCAAGAGCTAGCTTAGTGCTACCAACCTCAGAATGAAACTGCATGGGCAAGGAAGAGCTTTTAACAGCAAGAAAAGGAAAACTTTCCTCTGTTGTCTGTATATTATCTATTCAGACTGATTTTGAAAAGCCTGTCAAACATACCTGAAAAACTGTCGGAATATTTTGGAGCGCTGGATGAATCATCACACATTAACAGCAAACCTTATAGCTCAGCTTCTTCACTGTGTGTTTGCTGTGAAAAGCTTGAACACTTACTTCATGCCTTATTCATTCTCCATCCTTCTTCATTTTCCAAACTACCTTCAAGTTTTGCTTACTTCCTCTCCTCTCATCCATCAGTATGATCTACATTGGCCAAAAGATTCAACTGAGTGGAGAGCAAGATTTGACATTGTGTCTCCTAGAATATAAACCAGAGAGTTAAAAACTGACATTCTATTACATTTTTAAAATGCTTCTAATTCATTGCTACTGACTATACAATTTATAGCAACACACAGATCAGGACTAATTTAACAATGTCACACATCTACAAACATATGCCAGCTGTCAAATGACACTAGAAATGTCTGGCATCTTTTTAAAAATTTCTCCCTGGAATTACTGCAATTTTTACCCAGCACCACACAGATACAAAATAGAAGCATTTCTTGCACATCTTAATTCTTTTTGCCTCTATATCCACTAATCCCATGAAACATATTCCTCATGTAGGCCACTGAAATCTAAGGAGGATCCTTTCTTGGAGCATCCTGGTCAACAGGTCCCAACAGGCTCCAGTCAGGAAGTGCAGTGTAGGGAGTAAAACAACTGCAGAACCTGATACTTTGGGAACTGAGAATTTAGAATTTCTCCATCTCTGATTGGACTTCTTCAGTAACGAGCTGGCTGCCTTTGGGCTCCAGTTTTTCCTTCCCTCACTGAGTTTTCACTTCAGATTACCTCTTAATCTGTTCCCTTTACACATACCCTCTTGTCCTTTCATTCAGGCCCCATCGTTTTTCCTTCCCTCTAGAATATTTTTTCTGGATTAATCCCACATGCCCAAAATAATGATACACTGAAACGTTTTCACCTGTATTTTCCTTGTGCACACAGCTGCTTCTCCTCAATCCCATCTTGTCTAAATTCTCAGAGTGTGACCTGTCTGCCACTCCATCCCTGCCTCCTCCATGGGACTACAGATCCTCTGCCACCAACGGCAGCTGTGGGATCAACTGCAGCAGTGGCAGAAAATATCACCACCGACAGTGGCAGCTCCTGGCTGCCAGCCACTCTGCATATCACTGTGACAGTGCTAGTTAAGCATTATACTATTTAAGCTTGTTATACTACTAGCCTAATTTTCCTTACTGTTAGCTGTTCTAGTTACTGGCAGTTCACAGTGAAGTACTGTTCTGTTGATGTTCTCTCCCTCGTTTCTGTTTAAAATAAAAGCTTACCTTCCTCCAGATGGGGTATGACAGTTTTTGCATTGTTGAGACACGAGCAGCCTCCAAAGCCTTGGAGAAGGGCTCTCTTAGCAACCCAGCTAACACAGTGTTCTGGAAAGAATAAATAAACCCACGATTTAAAAATTCACAAGTGAAAATTACTCTCATTCCTTTGCCTGTTCATTCACTAGTTGGTAAGCCGTCTCATCCAGCCCCCTCCCCCAGGTGTCTAGCAGAAGGAACCTTGGCATAACCTTGCTCATACCATAAACAATGTCTTATGATTAGTGAAGGATTTAAATTCTGAATTAAAGCTTTAGAATAAATGAGTCATATTCTGCAGCAGAAAGGTCAGTGGACACACAGAAACTAAACTATTCCAAGGAAATGATGTCATGATGCTGCCATGAATATTAAACTGGCTTCTGCCAAATTTATCTTAGTTTTAACAAAGAATAACATTAAACTTTTAGTAAACATTAGTATTCTAAAAATAATGTAAAGAGAGGGAACATTTTCTGCCTCTGATTGAAGCACACTGTTGAATGGTATTTGTATTCATAAAGTGTCAAGTAGATAACCTATCTGCAGGATAAACAAGCCCCAAAAAAAGGAAGTTTCAGATGACCAATACATAGCTCACTGAGAAATGTGGCTAACAACTTGCTATAAAAAGCATATATGAACACTTGGCATTTGCATAGACATATTTTTACAGGTTGGGTAAAGCTTGTTGTAGCTGGTAAGTGTAACTGTCACCATTCATTTCCGACAGTTTTTTGTACAAGGTCTTTTTTGTTCTTAGGGAAGCAGACAGCTGAAGTGCCAGAGATCTCCAAATACAGGCAGGCACATGCCACCACCTAAAGGAACAGCAAGTCTGAGGCCACTCAGGAATCTGAGAATTTGAGCTATGTGGGTGAATACAATTTCACTGCATGTTTGGTGCATGAGTACGAATATGGGTGATAGAAAAACCATGTCAAGTAGTTCAGAAACAAACTCGGGAAAAGCCAGACACATCCACAGGAGCACTGAGGGACCAGGAAGAAAAGGTTTAAAAAAAATGAGCTTTTACACTGAGGGCTACATGAACAAGATTTGCAACTGTAAGCTTAAAAAAAAAATTAAAAAAACCCCAAACAACAATAACCAAAAAATGTGCCTTCTGTCCTTCATTCTTCCAGTTTTCAGAAGAAACACAGTTTTAACATTCTTTATAGAGATAGTGGGACTTCACTGTTCTGGAATTCACTGATCCCACAAAACTCAGCCAAATACTTTAATATCTGGAATTGCTGCTGCTACTGCCACAATTGTTTTTTGTTTGCTATCTATACTAGAAATGTATTGTTTCTTTTGATACATCTTAGGCCAAATACTCATTTTTTAAATGCAAAAATGCAACCTGCATTTCTGAAGTCTGTTCATATTAGTAAATCCAACAGGGCAGAATACAATTTTCACTCACCTCGAGGATGGGGCACGGTCCAAAAATATTTGGATTAGCATGACTCCAATGTAAAAAAGGACTGGATCAGAGGTAGCCGAGACCAGTGTCTCCTAACTTTTATACAACTCCCAAGCCTCCCAATTTTTGCCTAGCACATCAGGTCAAATGTGGTAAAATAAACACTGAAGTAACACACTGATTGCTTTCTTAACCAAAACACCTTCCTATCTCACAGACAGAAGAGAAACACAGTGAAGGACATGAAAAATTTGAACACAGAGCTAATCTTAAATCAAACTTTCAGTTGGTGTAAATTAGCATTGCTCCACTTCAGTGCACAATGACAATTTACATCAGCTGAGAGACTGACTTGGTGACTCTCCACTCACTGCAAATGCTGTGCTGTGCTTAAAGTGATGGACAGCTGCTGGAGATCTAACTTCCCTGAGAGTCATGTCTCATTCATATTCAAGAATCTGAGCTCTGAATTTCTCTGGAGTGATCATTTTATGTAGCTACCTTGGAAATGATGATGAAGTATAATTTGCAAGTGATGTCTCCAGGAACAATCAAATAGTGTACAGTTGAAACATTGGCTGCAGTCTGTTCATTAAACACACAGAATCAAGACAGCATAATAAACTGGAAAAGACCATTCACTATAATCCCATTCATAAATTTACCAGGGTCTATCTTAAAACCAATTTCTTTTCTTGCCTTCAATATCTGCATTGCAAGACTTCCAGAATCTTACACCTCTGACAGTTAATAATCTATTTTGCATGCCATGTTTATTCATGATCAGCTCATTTTAACAAATGGGCTTGACATCATGGCTGATGAGCATAAAATAGCTTTGTAGGGAAAAGTAACATCTCTTATTAGATCAACAGACATAGCTGAAGTGAGACAAACAAGATTATAGACCACAAAACCCTTCTTCAGGCCTGAAATAGAAGCAGAAAAATTCAAGTTAAATACAGCTTGGGAGCAGTTGTTCTGAATAAAACTTAATGATGTCAAACAATTACCCAATTTGAGGAAAAGGTATCCACAAAATACTGGGGATATTAATAAGGTGTGAGATGACTAACAATAAGATACCATGTGGGCCAAAAGAGATGCCATTAACTGCCAGAACTAAAATGTTCTGTAGGCTCCTATGGATATTGTATTACTTGGGAAACAATCTGCCTATATGGCTCCAAAACCACCGTATATGGGAAAGCTCCACAAAATGTACCCCTGTGCATCCAGGCAGCTGTGAGTCCTGAGGTGTGTCTCAATAGCCTGGATTAGCAACTGCCTGTGATGCTGGAGCTGCACCCCACCCAGCCCTCTGGAGTGATTTTTAGGAATACTCCTTCAAAAATGCTTCCTCAGATTCTTAATGGTTAAATTCTGGATAGGTGGATTTTACCCTGTAACAGCTGAAAAGCTCAAGGGACAATACTTTGTAGCCAGCAAGCAAACAATGGAGGCACTACAAAAAAAACCAAACCTAGAATAGGAACAGCATCCATCTATTCCTTTGAGCACAGTGAATACCACCCCACTGTAACAACAGCTTCTGTATTCACCTTCAGACAGGGGCAAGCCCTGCACCAACACTCATATGCTGCACACACATCTATCAGTACAAGATCACAATGCAAGAGCCAGCTTTGCAGACTCCAAAGCTGTAAAGAAAAAGAACAGGACAACACACACCTAAGTGACACACCTTGTGTCACTAAGTTTTTTACAGTTACAAACTGCTGTAGGACAAGGAATCTTTACATATGCCTTTTAAAACTTCCATAGACTGTTTTTATAAAAAGGAAGAACAAAGGGATATAATGGTTTGGGTGTTTTAAGCTCCATTAGAAAAGATATTAATTAAAAATATATACTATATACTTCACATGTTCATCTGAAAAAAAACCAAACTCCACATTCAGAACTATTGCTAACTGTACCTTCACCTAACATCTCTCAAGACAGCCATGATTTTAGAAACATCTGAAGCAATTAAAGCACAGGTTCCACATGTACACATGGTGAGAGGTATTTACTCAAGGAAGCAGTCCAGCTAAAGTTAACTTACCTTAAAAAGCTCTACAATACATGAGTAAACTGTGGAGGAGGCAGCCCTCTGGAAAGTTAGTATCATTTTATGACTTTGTGTCTATGTATAAAGAATAAACTGTTCAAAAAAGCTCCTCCTAAATGTTCAGAAGATAATGGTCCAAATGGATTCACTCATCAGCTTCTGCATGTTCCTTTTTCTGAACAGCTTCACTAATAGGAGTAAAAAAAAAAAAATTGGCTTCCTTGGCTACCCTATCAAGGTTACAGAAACAAAAAAATTCCTTCTCATGACATTTGTGGATGCATTTCAAATAATCAAATAGAAATTGGGAAAAATTAAGAGGAAGGCAAACAGATAGGTTGCCTGGCTTGAAGGAAAAAAAACCCAAACAAAACCACCAACACTTAATTATATCCTCACACACCTCTGTGCCTTTCCCAGAACTCCCGAAGGAATTGTGAAAAGGGGTGACATTTCTACCTACCCCATTACTAATTTAGGCAAAGGAAGAGCTGGCCAAAAAGCTATTTATAGCAAAGCCGGCAAGGGCAGGGGAGTAGGGGTCCACAAGGGGTGCAGAAACAGGTGCAGCTGCAGCGCGCATGACCCCATCTGCCGAGGTGAGGATTGGCTAACCTCGGGTCGAAAATATGACATCTTGGGCTCATGATAGTCACAGGGCTTTTCAATCAGCGGGCAGGGCGGGGAAAGGGCGGGGAGG
>JANZLQ010000095.1:38816869-38832859 GCA_026212715.1 Elanus axillaris
GGGGGGCCGAGTCTCAGCGGCTCTAACGCGGTTCTCCCGCCTCTGTCTCACCTCTCCGCGCAGTGTCACCAACGGTGGCAAAACCACCTTGACCAACAGAATCATCAAGGCACTCCCCAACTGCTGTGTGGTCCATCAGGATGACTTCTTCAAGGTAAGCTGAGCTGCTCCCCTTGTTTAAAACATTAACTGCTGCTTGTATGTGTAGTGATAGTTGTAGTAGGTCCCCCATGTAAGTTTTATATACTTGTGCATGCTTTCAAAGTAAGTTTTGACAGCTTAAGAGCAGCAAACTTTCTGATTTTTACTCTTTTTTTTCTTTAAATATATGTATTTAATTTTTTTTAAATTACTTTGGACAGGCAAGGTGATGCTGACCTTTACAAATGTATCTGCTAGCTTCCACAGAAAGGGAGTTTGGTGCAGGCAAGCACAGAACAGTTGGAGCAAAAGCTTCCTTTAATTTTAACAACAGATCTAACTTCAGGTCAAACTACTGATTTAAGTTAGAGGTTATTTACTGTACTCTGCACAAACAATTTTCTCTATGTTGGGTTTTCCTCCTTATTTAACTTAAGAATGTTGCTTCTAAATACTACTTTAGGATTTAAGCACCCCTACCCTGCTTTAAATGCAGGACAGTTGTATTGGGGAGCTTTGACAGCTCTATGTCAGAAACCCAATTAAAAGATAGCTAAAGATGAATACAGAAGACCTGTGCTGACCCGGTGCCTTCTGCACCAAGCCTGGGAGAGCAGCAGGGGAAGCGGTCAGATCAGAACCGCATTACTAAATGCTGTAGACTTCAGCAATGTCACAGGAATTACGATATAGCTGGACCCCACCATATGTGGAAGTCCCAGAGATGTGGCAACATACTTGAAGTTGCGTGGAGCTCCATACCACCACACAAGGTGCTCTGGCATCGGCAGCTGCCTGGTCGGTTTGTCCTGCCTTTGCAGGAGCACATGCCATACAAAACAGGATGAGCTTCTTTGCCAGAAGCCTCATGCACAAATTTGGTCAGATGCGAGCCCTTAAAGTAGAGGAGGAATTATAGACCTTTATGGAAAGCCAGACATACCTTCTCACTAGTCAGTTTAGCTGGCAAATGCTAGTGCAAGTAAAGCTGTAACTAAGTGACCAAAAGTCATGCTATGCTGACCTGCATTTTTATTAGAGCCGTTGGGAGTTAAAATAGCTATTCTTGAACATGTAAATTTTAGTAGTTACTTAACACTGTATTTGCATTTTAAGTTCTTATGTTGACTTATGAACGGGGCCTGTAGTATTTTGGCTAATAACACCATATCAAATCATTAACCTAGAACTCTTTGTCCCAAGTGGCTTGACTGAGCAAAGAAAACTTTTTAAAGTTCTTGGGGTTGGTGAAAGATGGGAACTTAAAATTTAATGTAGTCAAGTAGGGTCTGTAATTGTTTTGTTAAGTGAACACTTGCTTTGTTGTGTATTGCAGTAGTGTCCAGGTTGTGATCGGATCTTAGGTAACTGATCACGCTAAGTTTGCAGCAATGTTTTATTGCTCACTATATTTCAGCCACAAGATCAAATAGAAGTCGGGGAAGACGGCTTTAAACAATGGGATGGTAAGAGCAGTGTTCGCTATAGGATGCAGTAATGTATATTTTTCCTAAGTATTTCTTTTTAATTATTAAGATTTAACAGTAAACTTATGTAATTTCAATTTTACAAGTTCATTCTATATTATACTTTCAAGCCTCTGTGGTTCGTGGTATTTGATTGTATACCTTTTTCCCACCCACCCCTTTCTTCTAACTAGTGTTGGACTCCTTGGATATGGAGGCAATGGTGAGCACTGTGCGTGCATGGATTGAGAACCCAGTGAAGTTTGCCCGTTCCCATGGGGTGAATGTTACGCCTGGCTCTAAAGAGCCAGCCTCCAAAGATATCCATATATTGGTCATTGAAGGCTTCCTGCTTTATAATTACAAGTAAGGTTTGGGGAACTATTAACGGTTTGCCAGGGAAGAACACTAGATCCCTAGTGCCAGGGCTAAAACCTCCTTTTTACTAATATACCCTTCCTGTCTTGTTCTGAGGTATTATGTGTAAAAATTTGTCTCATGTAAAATTTACCAGTAAATGCTGGTAAAAGTGAAGTGCACAAGGTGACTTTCTGAAGGTAATGTAGGAAGTTCTTATTAGGGCACACCCTTGAACTCTGGGGCATGGTGAGCTTTAGACCAGAAATTGTAAATACTGAGCCAGCAGTGAAGGCACAGGCTTCCCTCCTGGTCTCCCACCACCATGCCTAAAACTTGACCTGAAAAGGTCACTGATGAGAACAAGGAGATAATCCATTCTGCATTTGCTCCTTGGAATCTCTCCTGGAATTTAAGAATAGGTCTTGTGTGATGCACATGCTTGTTTAACACTGACTAAATTGAGCTTAGTAACTAACTGTACATTGGAGCAAAGATCAACCTGGTTTTGCCTTCTTTTTCCCACAAATAAAAAAAAAATGCTTGGCAGGAAGACGGGGAGACTAGACTAGCAGTGAAGAGAGAAAACTTCCAATAGCTAAATATATAAATGGTAGAAAATTGCATGCTATAAACATGACAAACAAAGGATTCTTGGCTCCAAACTAGACTTTTGTTTACAAAGCTCTTTCAAGAGAAAAAGCTGTGCATGACACTTAGAAAAAAATGGAGTTGTTTATAAGCTGTACCATAAGACAAGCAGTACCATTCTGGCTTTCCAAACTGAATGGAAAATATAAAATGGCAGTCTCGGACTATCGTGCCAAGAATGGCCAACTGGAGATTGTGCTGGCAAACTGCCAGGTGTTCTTGGCCTGTCCCTGAGGAGGTAACTCTCAGTGTCTCTCCTCAAGGTTACAAATACCTCTGAAGCGCCCCGACTTGTTAATGGGAGCCTTTCCTTAGTCCAGAGGGAATATTTAATCATTGGACCTGGAGCTTGCTCAGTTCGTACTATATTAAACATTTATGCAATGCTCGGCAGGCTTTTAGAATTCTGTTGGTCCCACCAGGTTCAAACTAGATTTGCTTTAAGGATTTTTCTGGGTTTATTTTCTTCAGCCTAATAGGAGTGCAAGGCAGTAAGCTGCCGCAAAGCTAACCCCCCTGTGTTTCTGGAAAAGAACATGAGCTGTTGAGTTGCCTTGTACCAAATCTGTGTACCCATACACGTTTTGACAGCTTGCTTCAGCACAACAGGCCAGGTGGTTTGATAAGTCATTTTATATCAAATTGATGAATCACAACTTTGGTCTACTGCAAGTGGAATCTGAAATGATCTAGAAAGAGTCGCAGTTCACACCCCAGGTCTTCCCAGACCAGTGTCTGATCCTCCACAGTAACTAGTAGCAGGTATTTTGGTGGTAAAAGTGCCTGGAATACCATTCTGACCTTCAGAAAACAGCATCCTCCATGTTTTGTAGCTACAAATAAACCTACTGTACATCAGCTTGCATCTTAATGAAAACACACTTCTGTTGTCTACAGTAGACACAAATATGAGATGCAGAAAGATTTTTATGGCTTTCAGGGGTATTTGAACACTTGCTGTCAGAAAAAAATAGACACATTCTTTCTTTCTACCCTACCCTAGACCACTGATAGACCTATTTGACATACGCTACTACCTGGCAGTTCCATATGATGAATGCAAAAGGAGGAGAAGGTAAGAAGATTATTTGATGTAAGTCTAGTCCTTCCTTCCAATAAAGACTCTCTACTAGAGGAAAGCCTTCAGGCCACCTTTAAGTTACTATTAAGGGAATATATTGGAATTATGAATTGGCATTACAGTTGAAAATCTTAATATAAGTGGAGAAAGAGACTTTCACGTGGCATTTTCTGAAACTTTAGATCTGGCGCTTCCCTTTGTGTGCGTTGTATGGAGATCAGCACATCGGTGCAAAACGAACAGTCACTGCATGCTTCCCTGTGAGCATCAGTGGATCCTCAGACTGCATGCTTTGCTTTCATCAGCTACCTGTAGCTTCAGTACCTGTAGCTTCACTTGGGGTGCTAAAATAAACTTGTTGCAAAACACAGACCAGTATCAATGTGTATCATTGTGACGGTCAGCTTTTACATAAATACAACTGAGCAGCTGTCAGATGAACTTCAGGCTTTGGCAGTGTGATCCCAGTAGTCCTAATGTTCTTCCTTTTTGATATTTGCAGTACACGTAACTACACTGTTCCTGACCCACCGGGTCTATTTGATGGACATGTCTGGCCCATGTACTTAAAACACAGGAAAGAAATGGAGGACTGCGGTGTTGATGTTGGTAAGCCTCCCTAAATACAAATACTTTGGTACTGTACTTTGGATTTTAAGGAATTCAGTAATTTAATTCAAGGAAACTTTAACTGTAATGATGCAAGGCACTATTTTTACTACTAAGTTGTAATCCTGGCCTACTTTCTGTCCAGATAAATATATGCAGTTTTATAGCTAAGAACTTCTTCCCTCTGTTTCATATTGTAACCACTTCAGGGGAGCTGGGGGGTGGGGTGTGGAGAAAAAGAAGAAAAAACACATTCTTTATAAGGGGATAGGAGACTTTGTGGGCCATAGCTTTTCAGTATGGTTGTTTTTCTAATTGGAAGATGAGTTGTCATTTGGGTCAATAGAGCATGAAAGATTCTTAAACTACTCTACAGAAATTTTGTTCTGATCGGAAACCTACAGCCTGACTCCATCTTTATCTTTCAGTTTATTTAGATGGACTGAAGTCTAGAGATGAACTTTACAATCAAGTCTTTGAAGATATTCACAACAAGCTTTTGAATCACTTATAGGTAAATACGTCCCTGTTTCTGAGGGGGTGAAACATGAGGGACTGACTGCTGGAAACAACCTGCCCTTACACTTGGATAGTCACACTTTCCTTTCTTGCTTTTCAGGGTCTCAGAAGACCTGAAAGACCCGTGTACAGAATGATGTAAATAGTACTTATTAGTTGGAATGAGGGGTTTATTTGTGTAAACTCTTCGTATACTGTCCTTTGGAAAGTATCTTTTGTATATAATTGAAAAATGAAGATAACTTATTCACAACTGTGATGGAGAGGATTGTTTTGTTTTGTGGCTTGTTTTTTTTTATTATTATTTTGTATTCCACTGGCTTAAACATAAGTTGAAAACAAATTTTTATAATGGAACAAGTAGAGCTGTGTTGGGAGAACAACTGACTCTTCTGCTTACATGCTTCTGCAGATACTAAGTCTTTATGTAATGGCTTGTTTGTAAAGTCATCTCTTTAAATTCAGTAAAAATCAATTTAAAATTGCTTCTTTTTTCTTTGTGGTCCTGTTTTAATATGTCAGTCACCTTTACTGTAGTAGAAATAGGCATAAAACCCCCAAAACACACCAACAGCCCCGCTTTTTCAGATAGTATTTGAAATGTCATACCTATGCGGCCTCAAACCTCCTTTTGTGTGTGTCGCTGCTTTGGTTTAAGTGATGACACTGGCCTGGAAGCCCAGTTCTGACATCCCAATAAGAGTGAGGTGATTATGGGAGGTGAACAAAACTTCAGATATTTTTTAAGTGCTGGTATGAAACCAGGTTTATGTCAGCCTCAGCTTCATGGCATTTCTCACTTCACACTCAAAACAAATTAGCATGTAGATACTATGCCCTGTTTTGCACAACAGCCAACTGCACCCAAGGTGAGAAGTTTGGACAGAAGCCTCTATTTATGCCTTTTGCAATCCAAACAATGTTATTTGGTCTTAAATTCTCCAGCTAGCTGAGCCTCAAGAGGTGAAAATGGCTCTATGTGTGGATCTGAAATCCAGAAGGCAAATTGGTGGGATTTCTCAGGGAATAAGAGCAGCAGCCTCATATTAAAATTGTGCCACCTTGGGAAACTCCCTTCAGGAATTTGTACTGCAAATTCCATCTTAAGTTCAGTTTGAAACAAACAGCATTTAAACATGTCCTTGGAGCACATGTGCAGTCTATTTACCAACAGACTTTTTATTCACTTGTGAAAGAGTTGTAAGGAATCTGTGCTGTAGAGAGCTGTCCTTCATACCCCTGTGTAATCTGCCTTCAAAGTGTGTCCTGCAGAGGAGCTCACACCCAAGCAGGTTATACGCTTTTGGCAAAATCCTGCATTAAAGTGCCAGATATCACATTGCAACTGTAAAATGTAGGTATGGGAGGTTCTGCTTTTTCAAGGCTTCTAGTAAGTTTGTAGAAAGTCCACAGGTTTCTTGTTCATCCATGTCCTCCCTTTATAGAAAAATTTAAGTAAAATATCAGTGGCAGCAGTTTTGCTTATGATGATAGGCTTTTTTTCAGTATTTCAGTGAGACAAAAAAAGCCTCCCACTCCCAAGTAAGACAGCACAAGAGTAATTCAGCAAACACAAGTGGAATACTGAAATAAATCATAACATGCTTGAGAAAGGAATGGGGACATTGTTCCTGAAGCAAAACTGAGTGGTAGCCCTTTATTTTCCTGCTTATCACATACTTTCTTTGAGAACAACACTCTGGCTGAGTTTCCCCCTTTATGAACAGCACAACTGCTATTCTCACCAGGCTTTTAGGCAGAACCTCCACCTGTGAGCCAAGCGGTGACCTTCACCCGGGCAGCCCGGTGGGAAGCACGAGTGGCACAATGGTATGTGCCATAAAAAATGTCATCTCTTCTTTGCCCTGTCCGCTCAGATGGGTCTGTGCTGCCATCAGCCAACACCAGGGGCAACATCTGCACTTGTGTGAGCCAGGGACAACTGCAGCTCACTGTGGCTGTAGAATACACTAGAATAGTTCAGCTGGAAGGGACCTACAATGATCATCTAGTCCAACTGCCTGACTACATCAGGGCTGACCAAAAGTTAAAGCACGTTCTTAAGGGCATTGTCCAAATGCCTCTTAAACACTGACAGGCTTGGGGCATTGACCAACTCTTGAAGCCTGCTTCAGTTTGACCACCCTCTTGGTAAAGAAATGCTTTCTGATGTCTGCTCTGAACCTTCCCTGCTGCCGCTTTGAGCCATTCCCACGTGTCATGTCCCTGGATCCCAGGGAAAAGTGCTCAGCACCTCCCTCACCATGTCCCCTCCTCAGGAAGCTGCAGAGAGAAATGAGGTAGCCCCTCAGCTTCCTTTTTTCCAAATGAGACCAACCCAGAATGAAGACCTGGTTGCAGCATTGTCCTTGGCTAGGGGCTAGCTCTAAGCTAATAATAAACTCTCTCCACTGCTCTGTGCCTGGTAACTAATTGAGCTTAAATACTGTGGTGAGATAGGTGAGCGTGTTGAGATCTGTCAACTCACTATTGAAATACACCAGCTAAAGATAGGAAGTGCCATTAAACTGATGTACTAAAGCACATGCAGCGCACCACGCATAAAAGGTTCACCACGTTGAAGTACAAAACCTCTCACGTGGGATGAGTGTGGTGATCTTTTGGGCACTAAAATAACTTGGCTGTGGTGTTAGCACAGCTCACTTAGAAGATTTTTGAGCATGCCTTAATTAGAAACATTGGTCCAGAAAAGCAGCTGCCACAGATTAACAAGAAGTCACCCAAAAACCCACCAAGCCTATTTCAAGGGCTGTTTAAAACAGCCTCATGAAGCAGCCAGAAGTGAGACCAGCAGCAAGTCAGATCCACTACCTTGTCCTCGTGTTACACTATTTTCTGATTGTCTGGCCGGAACAGGGACGCCACAGCCAGAAACGAGACAGGGATACTGATGGCATCACCCACACTTCCACAAGCTATAAAAAGGCATATTTCCTTGTGTGCAACCCTGTGCATGCCTGGAGAGACCCACAAAACTATAATTACACTGTTACACAGCCGGGCGCTCGTCAATGGCAAAGCTAAGGAATGCCCAGGCCAGGGACAGTGTGCTGCGACTTGTCACCGATACCTTGTAAGTCCATTTGACATCGTTACATGGAGTGTTTCCCACAGATTAGCTGCAGCTCTGCTCGCTGGCAGATGAAAAAGCAGCCCTAGCTCTCCAGCAAGATCTAGCATACCATTTCCATCAGGGTTTCCCCGGTCTTAACAGATAGGTTTAACCCTCACCCGATAAGCTGTACAAAACCATTTTGCTTTCATGAAGACATATAAGGGAAAAGAAATCATGCTCGCTTCAAGCCAGCCTTTAGGAAGCAAAAATTGAAGCCTAAAAAAGGCACTTTGATATTCTCTGCCCACAGAGAATATAAAACCCAGGGCAGCATTAGTTCTGGTGGTAAAGAGGGGAACCAAGGCAGAACATCCCCGTACCTCACATCACTGAAATCTCCTGGGAACCAGCACACCCCCTCACTTCTGAGCACCACCCTAGTTCCTGTAGTGTTTACTAGTGTTTAGCTGACTTCCCACAGTATTTATCTCCTGGACACCTTCTCCCCAGTAAATCCCCCTCCACTGTGAGCAGTAGGTATTTTCCCCCTCCTTTGCTGTGGTACATCGTGCAGCCTGCTGAACTCACACCACTATTCTGCAATTTAAAACCCTCAAAAGCAGGTCACCCTTGAGCGCAGCGTCAACAAAAACCACCCCAAATTCTGCTTTTTAAAAAACATTTTGGTGTTATCTTGTGAATCCACCACGATGAGCTACCACCCCCTCCAAAGCAGCATACCTGCTGGGTGGCTGGGGAGGAGACGGCCGCGCTGGCCAGAGTGAATGGCCAGCGACTTCCAAGAGCCTTTCAGGAGTGTGAAACAGAAACCCATGGCACGCTGAGCATCTGGGAAGCCTTAGCACTATGTGAACTTTGCACAGCTTGAGAACAACTGTTGCTATAAGATTTCCATACATCCTTTCACACATTGGCTCTGGTGACGAATCAGCTCTGTGACAGCAGATCAAATGCCCAGGACTCCAGCTGAGTCTGGACCCCAAAGCTTCCGAACCCCAGCCCCCAGGACGCAGTGCCCAGGGGGAGGACGACGGTCCCAGGCCCCCCCCAGGCAGGCTCTGGTGTCCCCCCACCATGGCCAGAGCCTCCGTCCAGCACCCTGGAGCCACGGCACACATCCTGCTCTGCCCTGGGATGATGCCACCAGCCAGGCAGTCATGTTGTCACCCCTGGATGCCAAACACCCTGGCCTGGAAAAATGGGGCAGACTAAAATTATCCGCGTGCCCGCATGCCCCACGGGTTGGGATGAAACTTACACCTCGCAGGACGTCAGCAGGCGGCAGCTGGCACACGGGGCTGCCTGACGGCTGGCACGGATCAGGGCACTGGGCACGGCCCCTCTGCTGAGGCTGTGCCCATCTCGCTGCCACCCCAGTCCCCCGGGGCGCTGGGGCGGGCCACTGGAGTGACAAATAAAGCCTAAATTGACCAAATCCCCTCAGCCTAGAGCTCGGCCAGAGGAAAACCTGCTGCTGGCTGCCCTGGGTGCTGGCGAGCCAGAGGGATGCCTGCCATCCGCTGGGATTTGGCCGGTGATTCCCCCAGATCAAATTCAGCCGGATCTTGGCTCCATCACCACGGAACCATGAGCAGCCAGAAAGTCCTCGGTGCTCCCGGCGGAAACCCAGCCCTGGGGCTCTCACACATGCTCTGCAGAAAGCAGCGATTTGGGACCTTGTCCCCCCCATCCCCAGGAGGCCAGGGGCGAGGGGACAGGGTCCAGCCCCTGCTGGCCCCAGCCACCAGCTGCTCTCCTGCGCTCGCAGGCACATCTCCTGGTGATGCCAGAACCCAGCAGCCCTTCCTAGCCCTGAAAATACTTGGGCTAATTCTTTATCCACTCTGTTCCCATGCAAAATGGGATCTGGCTGATCCCCTGCAAAAGGAGGATCCCTGGGGAAAAGGGTAGGGACCCCACAGAAACCCTGAGTCCCTCCCTGCACCAAGGGCCTTGCCTGAGCCCCAGGGACCTCCTCAAACCCCACAGACCTCCAATTCCAAGGACCAGCCCCCAACCTTCCCTGAGCCCCCCCAGACTTCCCCCAGGATCCAAGACAAGAGGGGCTGGGGGTCCCCCAGCCCAGGAGCATCCTGCAACCCATCCCCATCCCCAAAGCCCCCTCCAAGCCCATAGGGAGCTCGCCCATCAGCACTGAGGCTGATAAGGCCAAAAAAAAAAGCCTTTCTCCTCCCAAATTAACGAAATCCCTTTGGGATGGGAGCACAAACACCATTTGGGGGCATAGCAGAGGAGCTGTAACCCCCCCAGTGTGTCCTTGCTCCCTTCCCACCACCCATTCTCCCATGGCAGGAGCCAAGGCGGCCACCCCGGTGCACAGAAACCTTTATTTTGTTAAAAGGGAGAGCGCCCAGTGGGACCGAGGGCTGGGGTGGGGGGCAGGGGGATGCAATGCCCCTAGGGAGAATGGGAGACGGCTGGGGTCACCCATGGGGCTGTGGCATGTTGGGCCACGCAGGAATCAGTCCTTGGTCATGGCTCACATGTGGCAGATGCTGAGCTGCTTGTGAGGGTTTAGAGGAGGGGTCTCCCCACCAAGCTCCCCCTACCCAGGCAGGGCACTGCAGCAGCTTGGAGACACAGGCCCTGGGTGGGATGGGAAGAACTGGTCCCCAAGCCCTGCGGCAGCAAGTGAGGGAGCACAGGGAGTACATGGACAGCAAGCCAAGCAAGAGCCACAAGCAGGAAGCCAAAACCCAGGTGAGCACAACTCAAGACCCCTGAAGCAAAGGTCTCCAGAGAGGCGCAAGCCCCTGGCAAGCCACTGTGAGCCCAGCAGAACCTGGGGACATTTACCGAAGGCTGTCCATGGACCGGCTCCTCAGGCAAGCAAGGGGCAGAGCCATCGAGGTCCCTTCGGTACTGCCTGCCACTGCAGGTCAGTGGGGGGGAATTGAGAAGGACGACCCAACCTCACCCCAAGCACATCTGACCCCAGTACCGGCCAAGCTAGCGGATGCTGCCATCTCCCTCGCCACTCTGCAGCTTCTCCCGCTCAATGGACCACACAAGCTCCTGGACAAACTTCATCTCTGAAGCCACCTGCTTGGCCAACGCCTCGTAGTGGTTCTCCAGCTTTCGGTAACGCCTCTTGAGGCCGTTGGCCACCTGCACCACGCTCTTGGTCTCCTCCTGCGCCTGCTTCTTCAGGGCCTCCGTCTTCTGCAGCTCCTGCCGGATCTGGCGGAGGTCCTGGCTGATGCTCTCGTTCTCCTCTTTATACCACGACTCCTTCTCCTCATAGATAGACAGCAGGGCCTCAATGTCCTCCTGGAAAGACTTCTTATTCCTCTCCAGCTCTCGGAGGCTCTCCTCGGCTGCAGCCACCTCCTCCATGACCTTGGAGAAGCGCTCAAAGTTGATGTACGTGTTGTTTGGCGGCATGCTGGAGTGGGACTTGATGGTGTACTCCTTCAGGCGTGTGGTCTTCAGCCGACGGCGCTCGGGCTTCTTGCAGCTGTCTTCATTGCGGACGTTCCTCCTCTTGATCACCTAAGGAGAGGAACAGGCGCAGGCGTGGGGCACAGCCGGGGCAGCAGGAGATGGACAGTTTCGGCAACTACCCACAGTCCCCCAGCAGTGCAGCCACCAGCAGCACCAAACCAGCCCCAGCTGGGGGTTGGAAGAGCAGCGGAGAGCTTCCGGTGCATCAACACCCACCCCCAGCCTCTTGGATGTTCAACACCCAAAAAGTGCTGATTCTTTAACTTCTCACCTTAATCCAAGGGTGTTCTAGGCTTTGAGCAATGGTCATCCGCTTCCTGCAACAACAGCAAGGCTGCGATCGAGGGGCAGAGGCTTTGCTGCCTCTTTCCCTGTTAAAGTCCTGGAAAAGCTGCTTGGATCCTATCACCTTTGGGGCATGGATGAGCCCAGACAAACTCACTGTACTCAGGGACCACCCCAGACAGGGGCCACATCCAGCTCCCATGCCCTCAGCCAGCCTCCCAAGAGCAAATACAGGCAGAATAGCCTGCAGGAACCTCCCAACCAATGTCTGATCATGTAGCACCACTGCTCCTGCCCCAGGCCAAGGTCCCGGGTACTCAGGTCAGCCCTTGATCCCTTCCAAACCCTGTTCCCTTCTTTTCAGTTGAGCTGCTGCACTCTCAGGCTGATCCCAGAATTCACCCCATGCCTGACACAGGGGAGAGACTTTGGTTTCCAGATGTTTCACAACACCAAATCCTACAAGCAGCAGTAGGGAAACAGCGGGATAAATGGGATTTATAAACAAGCAGCACAACAGGGATGGGCAAAGGCCTCTGGGCTGACAGCAGGCAGGCTCAGAGCTAAACCCTAGTACGGGCAGGAGATATGGGAGCTGCCCATACGTGGAGGGTCAGGCAGGACAGACTGTCCTCTCTCCCAGGGTCATCCCCAGCTATGCTCCGTCTCTCACTTGGGGTCCTTGACAAGCAGGCGGCGGATGAAGTCCTTGGCCAGCTCACTGGTGTTGCTGAAATATTCCTCATCGAAGTCGTAATTGACAGCAGATATGTTGGTCAGGGTCTCTTGCTTCGTTTCCCCCAGGAAGGGGGAGGCTCCACTCAGCCTGCAGCGAGAGCAGGTTGTGACACCCCAAAAAGGCAACAGCCCGAGGTGGGGGACTCGGCCTGCAACACCCATATCCCCCAGACTCCTCTCATACTCACAGGATGTAAGTGATGACCCCGATGCTCCTGGAAGAGAGAGGAAGATGAGGCTGAAGCCCTGTGGAGCGCCACTGGTCCCCTCTCCCTGCACTTTCAGTAAGAGGGGAGATACGCCGGCACGACCCCAGTCCTGAGGACTGGCCGCTGGTGCCACTGGAAGGTGCTTGGGAGGGGACTCACTCACCACATGTCAGCCTCCAGCCCCAGGGGTTCGTAGTTCACAATTTCTGGGGCTTTAGAAGGGAAGAGGGGAGAAAACAGGCTTATTCTGGGGGAAAGAAGCCTGTCCCCATGGACATATCCCAGCAGCTGGCAAGCTTGCCACACCAGGGCTTTGGGCATCTCTTTGGGGTTAAGCCAAAGCTTTCAGAGCCTAGAGGAGCCCCACAGGAACACCGCCAGCTGGGTCTCACCTACAAACTCTGGGGTCCCAAATATATTCTTGAATTCATTCCCAGCTTCAATCTTGTGGGCAATCCCGAAGTCAATGAGTTTGATGCGAGGGTTTGGCACATTCTTGTCCAGCAGCATGATGTTCTCCGGCTGCAGGGGAAAAGGAGCCGGCATTTACCCCCACATGCTCACCCATAAGAGCCTTGTGCTGCCCTGGACTCCTTGGAGGAGAACACACACGCCTCAAGTACGGAGAGATCCCAGAGCCAGCCCCACTGCTCCGCAGGCACCTGGATGCTCGTCCTGGCTCCCCAGCTGCCAAGCACAGGGTGTTTGCACCTCCCAGACCTCACCTTCAAGTCAAAGTGGGCGATGCGCTTGGAGTGCAGGTAGTGCACCCCATCCAGGATCTGCTTGAGGAACTGGGTGGCCTCCTCCTCCGTCAGGGACTCCTTCTCAGCCAGGAAATCAAAGAGCTCACCACCCGAGACCAGCTCCAGGATCAGCACCACGTCCGTCTTGTTCTCAAAGATGTCGTGCAGCGTGATGATGTTGGGGTGCTGAATCTCCCGCAGGATGTCCACCTCCCTCTCAATCTCCTCCCGGCTCACGCCCCGACGGCTGGATGACAGCCGACGCTTCTTGATGAATTTGGCTGCATACTCCAGACCTGTTTTCCTCTCCCGGCATTTTCGTACAATGGCAAACTGGCCGCTGTGAAATGCAGGGAGGAAGTGAGGAGAGGATCTCCTACATCATACGTGCCAGTGTGTGCTCAGCAGCAGGGTCAGCACCAGCACAAGGATGAGGGACGCTGCAAGCAGGGATGCTGCGCTGCGCAGGAGGACACATGGTTTTTCCCAGGAGTGTCAGGAACTGGGGTCCTCCCATACACGGCTGATCATGCCTGCCTGCTCCCAACACACGCCCAGGGTTTACATACCCTGGTACTGCCAGAGCAGGTGTGTAAACCCCAGCGCTGCCTGGGATGGAGGAAAGAAATTCTTCCCAGGCACGCAGCAGCTGCTGACGCTCTCTGGGCTGTTCTGGTGCTGCTGTCACTCCCGGGGGTGGGAGATGCCCATCGGCCTCTGTTTCCAGCCAGGAGCCCCTGTGCTGCTCCCAGGACAGAACCCCGGAGCCCGGTGGTCCCAGGGGACCATAAAGCTCTGATGGAAAGGTGGGCGGAGGGGCAGAAATGGCTGAAATAAGAGTAACCAACAGTTCAAAGCATGTTCGGGTCAGGGGCTGGGAGGAGGCAGGGCTTCAGGGAGCCAGGTCCTGCCGACACCGGCATCACTGCTATGGCAGGATCCCAACCCTTGTCCTCTGCTGCTGCAGCCGAGCCCCCTGCGGCACCTCTGCCAGGATGCACAAGGGCCTCTCAACACCTTCCCCTTCTAAAGGACCGGATCTGTCCCACGTCCCCAGGCTGCTCCCTCCCCTCCCTGCTGCCCCAGCCATTGGCCATCCCTGCCAGCACACGGTGACGTGTGGTCCCCGTCACCAGCCTCCGTCACTGGCCTCCGCGCACACCCGGGCCCAAGACTTCTTTGCACGTCCCTGGATCATGGCTGGGGCCACCCACAGCTCCCCCTGGGGCATGGACCAGCCTTGCCCAGATGGGATCCAACCCCCCAGGCACACATCTGTCCCCACAGCTTACACTGGACCACAGCTGCAGCACAGCCCCAAAGGCGAAGAGGACCCAGAGCAAGCCCCTGAAAGCTCCCCCTCTTTTAAAAAAAAATGCTAAAACCACCCAAAATGTTTCTGCTGCACAATTATTTCCCGCTGCCCAAGAAGGAGCACCCCCAGGGAGTCCTGTGCCCATGGTTGCAGCAGACCCCAAGTCCCGGCAGTGCTGGCATGGGGCTAGCGTGGCTGAGGCAGCGCTGGAGGATCCAAACCCAGCCCACACTCCCCCACCGCCGCTGCAGCTGCCTTTGCATCCCGGATGATTAAATCCCATTTGCATGCAGTGATTCACCCCCAGATCTGTCCCGCAGGCGCAGAACCGGGCGGCAGCAACCGAGAAGGGCCGGAAGCCGCCAGCACCAGCCTGGCAGCCCTGGCCAAACATGGACAGGATGGGAGCTCTGCCAGGAGCTGCTAGGCCTGCCCTGATATAGGGTAGAGTTTAATGCTAATTAACACCAGTTTTTTTAATACAGAGCTGCTAGAGGTGCCTGGCTCTCAGCACAGCACCCAGCCACCAGACCCACTGCCAGCAGGTAGCCACGGAGGTGGCACAGGGGCTGTCACCATCACGGGGACACCACAAGGGCTGCAGTAGCTGGGTGAAACTCTTGGCTCGATGCTTGGGCAGGGGGTGCAGCCACAGAACCCCCCCCGGAAATGCAGCAGGATGTCACTCACCTGCCTAGCTCTTCCCCCATCTCATAGAAGTCC
Organism: Elanus axillaris; assembly: GCA_026212715.1. Classification (NCBI taxonomy): domain Eukaryota; kingdom Metazoa; phylum Chordata; class Aves; order Accipitriformes; family Accipitridae; genus Elanus; species Elanus axillaris. The sequence goes on from JANZLQ010000095.1 coordinate 38,832,272, forward strand.
TCCACACTCTCCTGCCGGAAGGTGGACATGGCTGCGGGGCCCTCACGGAGCTAAAACTGCCCCAACTCTGCAAGTGGAGGGGGATGCTGGGGAGCAGCCAGGGATCAGCACCTGCAGCACCAGGAATGGGGGTTTATGCCCTAGGAGCTGCACACCAACACCAACACCAGACCTGCCGTAGCAGCTCGGGGCCAGGATGCAGCACAGGAACCCTGTCTCCCCACAGCGACAGAGGGCAGGGACCCCCAAAGCAGCGCAGCCCCACATCATGCTGCGCCATGGGGCTGAGCTGCAGATTTAGTCCCAGGGACATCCCCCCCCCCCCAGGTCTTATCATGTCCCAAGGCCCATGGGAACGCCCCACCCGCCCTGGCCCCAGTGGGGACACGCTGGGGGGAGAGAGAAGCGAATAGGGGCGGTGGCTGTGTGGGCCCCAAGCTTGTGGGCCATGCTCGATCCCAAACCTCGTATCCCTGCAGCCAGCGACACCCAGCTGTGGTGGAGTGACCCCCCCAAATGTGGCCAGCAATACCCCACTCCCCCCGACCCCAGCCTCCACACACACACCCATCCCAACCCCCCACTGCC
>JANZLQ010000095.1:38846302-38868030 GCA_026212715.1 Elanus axillaris
GCCCTCTGTACTGTTTGCGGGTGGGGAGGGTATTTTTGGGGGGGACATCAACCCCCCCCAGACGAGGGCTGTTCCCCCCATGCTGTGGGGTACAATGGGGAGACGCCAGCCCCCACCCGGGCTGTTGTGGGGCAGGGGACTCCATCCCCTGGGGGCGGCAGGGAGTGGATGTGGGGTGCCCACAGAGGCCAGTACCCCATCCCGTGCCCCACGTCTCACCATGCTCCTCACCACCGTCACCGCTTCCTCCTCCCGCGCTCACCCTGCCGTGGGGCCCCCCCATTCCCCAGGGGCCTCCCTGCCCCAGTGTCTTCCCTGCCCCAACCCCGGGTGATGGGGGTCCCTGCTGCCCCCCAACCTGCACCCAGGCCCCGGCGTGAGGCGGGCAGCCGTGGCAGGGAGGCTTGGGGCAGCCTCTGAGGCTCCTCTGCGGTGGGGTGATGTGAAATGTCTTCCCAACAAACGCATCTGAAGTTGCATTGTGCTTCCAAGGAGTCTTGTGCACCTCATCGGGCCTTCTGGGGGACAGGGTTCCCGCTCTGCTCTGGGTTTCTTCTTTTCCCTCTGGGTTCTGTTCACTGGCACCTCTCTGGGAGCCAGGACTTCTCCGCATCCCACTGCTGGTGCGTGGCAGCGCAGAGGACCGGTCGGTGGCACTTGAGTGGGCTTTACCGAACGGCGTCATGGGGAAGCTGGTGCTGCGGGTGCTTACTGAGCAATGCCATTGGATGGAAAATGTTTAGCGTCTGCAGCATCAGCTCATCAGTGAGGATGTGGCTAGATGGCTGCAAAAAAAAAGATTTGGAAGAGGCTTGTTTTAGGAGGCACTGCCCTGTCCCTGCTGTTGGGCCCCTCTCGGTGTTGTGAGCTGAGCCCAGGACTCTGGGGAGGAGGTGTGCTTCCAAGGCATTGTGGTTCCCCCTGTAGCGGGTGTTTGACGGGCTCCTTGCAGCTCACATGAGAAGCTTCCTTGGGGGGAGGAATAGACCTTAGCATTAACGATCTCAGTAGTTAATGTGATCTCTCTACTGCTCATACTATCATGCAGGTCCAAGCCTCAGTGACAGGTTTTCTTTGTCTGAAGCTTGTTCTTCTGTTACTGCTCAAATTTGGTCACCCTTCTGGATCTGAAAACCTTCTAAATGCAAAGTGCAGAAGTCTGTCAGTTCAAACTCTGCTTTATGCACCAACAGTCCCAAGTGACTGGTGGTGTAGGAGCAGTGAGTGCAGGAGAATACCTGTCTGCTGCGCTCCTGTGACCTCCCTGGTACTGCTCTGTTGATGTGCGTCATTGCCTTGATGTGTTTATCTTTGCAAGTATGCTGTTTATCCTCAAAGTGCCTCAGAGAGGACAATACACTCTCCATTTTGTAGCTGAAGAAAACTGAGACATAGCAACTAGATTTCCCCAAGATCACACAGGTAGTAAGTATCTAGTGAAGCAGGAATATGAATCCAGATCTCTTGTATCCTGACTTTCTGGCAATTAGACATCCTTTCTCTTCTCTTTAAAGTTATCTGCCTTTTTTTTTCTCTCATCAAAGATATTTTGGGACACATCATGACTGCCAAAAATTTTAACTACAGTCAGTGATGTTTGTGTAGCATCTTTTGGGCTTTCAGATTAAATGACAGATTTCATGAAAAAAAGAGAAAATAAATGGTACTTTCTCTATAGTCTAATTCCCACACACGCAAAAGTGGCTGTTTAAATGTTTCTGGAGTCAATAGTAGCTTTAAAATAAATAAATAAATCCATAGCTGTTTTATTCCAGGAAATTACAAGGCTACTATTAACTTCCACAGAAATCTGACTTTTATGCCTTTTTTTTTTTTTTTTTCAATTTAATCCTCAAACAAGAGTGGAATATAGATTAGGGAAGAGAGACCTGCTGGATCTCTTCCTCTGTTTTTGTAAACTGTGGGACAGCTGGGGTTTCTTGAGCTTCTGAGTTTTCCACAAACCAGGAAGCATATTGAGTGAATACGTGTGGGTACCTACCAAGTATATTTTCAGGGCACCTTGAATTTTCAAAAGCGTGTACTTGATAAGCTTCTCTTGTGCACTCATAAGGCTGCTTTGTCATGAGAGAGAACTGAAACATCAGTCTGACCAGACTCTAGCAGTAGTTTTAACAGAAATAATTTCTAGTTCTTGGTCTGATGGAAAGTTGCTGTATAATATAGAATGGTCTTTGAATCTGCTGACAGTTACAGGCCTTCTGAGTCTCTGCAGCAGCAAGACAGTAAATTTTTGAAGATGGAGATAGTTTTTTTTTTTTACTGCTTATCAAAACACTGAAATTGATAATATCAGTGCAACAGCAAAGGCAGCTACTGGCTGTGATCATGGGGGATTGCTTGGCAAAGCACCCAAATAGAGTTTGGAAGCATTGTTCTCATGGGAACATATTGTTCTCGCTAATAGTCTTTTAATATATTGCCATAGTCTAAAACACATGGGTTTTTTTTAAAGATCCTGTATATGTAGGAAGGATTCTGGAGGGTTTTTTTGCGCATATGGATAATATACAGGTGCACTGAAATACAATATGAAAGAATTAATGGCCACGGTTCACATAAATGTCATCTGCCTTCCAGTTCACTTTCATTTCCTTCCCTTGCCTTATCCTAATACCATTTTAGACTAAGTTTTTAATGTACCTCCCTTACCCAAAGGTGCCTGGGAAGTTTGGATGCTTTGAGCCTCTGTGCTAAAGGAATTAATGTGCTCTTTCATGTGTGGGGCCTGCTGTTTGAGATGTTTTCCTTTGTGGTCACTCCTGCTTCCAGTCAACTTGTCTTGAGGATGCTGAAAACTTATCACAAATTATTTTTGAGTGATTTGATGACTATAATGTTGTTTCTCTGATTTTGGCGATATTCAATTGATGATCTCCTCTGTAATTGTGTTGCTCAAACAAGTACTTAAGAAATGGGATGCTAATCAGGTGAGTAACAGCTGATTTGAACAGAAAGTTTGGTGTCTTCTAAGGGATGTTTTTAGTATTTTTGATTCCATTTATAGAGTATAGTGAGAACTGACGCTTTGCCTTTTTATAACTGTAAGAACATTTTTAATTTTTTATCCCCTAGAACATGGTGATGAGTTTCCGAGTCTCAGATCTTCAGATGTTGCTGGGTTTTGTTGGCAGGAGTAAGAGCGGACTTAAACATGAACTAGTCACCAGAGCATTGCAATTGGTCCAATTTGACTGCAGCCCTGAAGTTTTCAAGAAAATTAAGGAGCTCTATGAGACTCGCTATGCCAAGAAGAGCTCTGAAGTCGCACAGCCTCAGCCACCGCAGCACCGGTCTCCTGAGGCACTCTCCATACATTCATCGTATGACCGTGGGAGCACCGTTGCTCGGACTTCTATCTCCACTACTAATATTGACTATCCTGCTCTCTATGGGAAATACCTTAATGGACTGGGAAGGTTGCCGCCCAAAGTTGCGAAGCCTGAAGTTCGACTGGTGAAACTTCCCTTCTATACAACCCTGGATGAACTGCTGAAGCCAACAGAATTAGGTGAGTTTTCAGTATGCTGGTGCCTGTAGGGTGGGCTTGGTCTAGGAGAGAAAAGCGGAACAGGTTTAAGTGTCAAAAAGGTGATGGGTTTTCAAGGATCTGTAAAGTTGTGTGACAGGAGAGACTGATTAATGTGGTGGTGGATGCCCTTCTCTCCCCCCCCTTTCTCCCCTTTACTTAGAGTTTAGAGAAGAATATATATATATGGGTTTCTTCCATTGCCTTAGAACAGGAACGTGGTTGCTTTGAGATGTAATTTGAAAGCCTGTCTTGTTTGGCTGTAGCTTTTATAGCCTTCGTTGGAAATGCTGCTGTGTTGCACATTGCAGTCTTTTGCTGTGAATCATAATCTGTCTTTTATCTTCACAATTTGGCAGTATGTTGATGAAAATCTTTCGGTGTTGCACCTGTGCTAAGCAAGTATGCTGGCATATTCTACATCAATGCTATTTTTCAGTGCTTAAAATACCTGACCTAAAGCCTCCTATGGATGAAAGAGGGTGGTACACACATCAAACAGTATTTCTGACTCTTTTTTTACGCTTGTCACAGTTATTTGTGCGTGATGCTGTGTATTTTGAGGGGCAACTAGGAAAACTGGATGAAGTGCTTTTTCCTGCCCTCGGCCTAGGAGACTGATCTTCTTTTTCATTATTTTAATTCTGAGAAACAAATAGTATTGTTACTGATGTTAAATATAATGTTCTTGTAGCAAAGACAGTATATACAGAGGAGAAATACCATTGTAGTCTGCTGAGCTGCAGTGTCTCAAAGTCAATGTGGTAATATCAGGCTTCGCTAATAAATGAACCTAGAACTTGGGAAGCTGCTCTGTCTTTGCTGAAAAAACACTTGATGTGCATGTGGATTGGAGGGGGTAAAAAAAAAGACACATGAAGAAAGGAATGTGCAGGTGCAAAAAAAAAAAAGGACTAATTCATCAGACTTTATCTAATTTTCATCTTCATTTGGAGGCATTAAATATGTTAATGCTGTGACAATTTAAACAGTCAAGGGGTGGCTGCCAGTGTAAAGCTAAAATATTTTAAAATGCTGTTTGGGGAATGGGTTAGTTCAGTCTTAAATGTGGGGTGGCATTTGTTGGTCAGGGATGCAAATGTAGTCTTTTGAAGGAAAAAATTTTCAAGAGGTAGAAATGTCCAGAGATAGGAGAAAAGCCTGGATATACTTACTGTGATTAACAGATTTTGTTAAAAGTTGACAATAAATCTTCTACATCAGATCAGAACCGAGGTCTCATTAAATTTAGTATCTCACCTCTTGTTAGCTGACACCTCCCTCGGGTCAGCCTGTTCCTTAAAGCATATTTAACTAATTTTGCCTTTTGGTGAGAGTGTTTTCCCCTTAGCAGTGGGGGATTGGTGGTGAGTAGCTGGGTATGAACAGATGTTCAGTCTTCATTGTCCCAGTCAGCTGTTCAGAACCTAACGATGTCTTCTAGACACTTGTTTAATTTTCCCAACCTGGTGACCTGCGACTATAATTCCTTCTGCCTCCGCCAATGTGAATAAAGAAGCATTTGTTTCTCTGTAAAACTGGGGTTATTTTAACACTGCATGGATATCAGCTGCTCCCCGTTGCTACCTGGAACAGCTGGGTGCTGGCATAACTTCGACGTTATAAGTTACAATCGTATGGAGCTCTGCTTAGTGTGGAAGGATGGTAAAACAAAGAGCTCTGAGGAAAATGGAGTGTTTTTCCATGTGGAAGCTGCACCAGTTCATGCTTTGTTGCCCAGATTTCCCATTCTGTGTCTGGACCATGAGCTCCTTGTCGACCTCAGAAACTTGTAATGTGGAAGTACCTGAAATAGATTTAAGATCTTGGATCCATTCAGAAACACCCAGCTGCTGTTGTAGTACCCTGTTTCCATAGGCTACAAAAGAGGTATTTTAAGCATATAGCCATGGCGGGAGTAGGGGAAGCTTAATTTATATGTTCTGAACTTCAGTTGGAAGGATCTTTATTAATGAAAAGGCTCTCTTGCCTCTTTGAGATGATTGCCTTGAGATCAAAGGTGAGGTGGGCGATGTCTAATTTGGTCTGCAGGCAAGCAGATTCCCTGAAGAGCGATCAAATTACTATTATACTTGTAGACAAAGGTGGCTTCAGCCAAAAGCAGATAAATTAGATGCATTGAGAACCAGCTAATATTTCGTATTTGGTAACTGCACACACAATTTCAGTCAATTTAAGTGTTGAGTTTAGCATCTGAGTTATCTACATTAAAACAGCTTCTGCCGCAGCTTTCTGGTTTGGTCTAAGGATGTCAACATGAAAGAATTCTTCTAATTTACTGAAATCACCGAAATTCTCTTGGGTAGATAAGGCTTAAAATTAAGATTGATCAGATACCTTTTAGAGGGAATGAATACTAATATCTTTCCTGCATTGTATTTTAAGTAGCTAACAAGCAGAGTATTTATGTGAGCTCTGTGGTGTCTGAGCACCTTGCTGATAAGTGTACTTATCCTCTGGAACCTTTTTGGGTAAAGCAGTGTGAATGTAGTTTTTGACAGTAATAGTGTGCTGTAAGGAATTCTGAATTATTTGTTTTGTTCTGAATGTTAGCTGTGACAGCCTGTACTCACTGTAGATACTGAGGCTTCTGGTCTTCTCCTGGAGGCATGCCAAAGGAGATCTTGTGGTGCAGCTGTAGGAGCAGAAGGCCTTGTAGGCTGGGAGGTCCTGCCACTGTAAATGTAAACAAGATTTGTTTGGGTTTTTTCCCTTTGATAATACCTCCCTTGCAGGGGTGGCATTGCTCTTTTCGTGTAAGTAGTAAAACTGCTGCTCCAGCCCCCTCCTCTGAAGCTGGACTCAGTTGCTGTAAACAGGGGCACTGATTTTGTGGCAAAGGCAACTGCCTTCCCCTGACTGAAGACCAAACACCACGGTGTTGGAATCCTAGCAAAAGCACACACTCACACTGTTCCTATATTCACCTAAACAAACTGTGGTATGTGTTAAAATGAGTGCTTCCTCCGCTTACAAAAATGAAAGATGCCAAACAGTCAACTTGCCCTATCTCCCCAGACACACACGAACACAACTGATCATCCATCTAGTCAGAGTAGTTCCAATAGCCAAGGGGGTTGGGGGGGAACCAAACCCAATCTATATATTGTATTGTGTCCTGAGGTGGGCTGTTCTGGAGTGGCTGGGATGTGAATGAGGACTCGCAAAAAGCTCCTCAGCCCTATAGAAGCCTCCTGCCGGCAGCTCACCTCAGGATGATCTCTCTTTGGGATCTTCAGCCATGGTGATGACAGTATGATCTCTTTTTCCTGGCAGTATGTGATGTCTTTAGCAGGTTTGACCAAAAAGTATAATAGCGAGGAATGTTACGGTTTAAAAAAAAACATCAAACACCAAACCAAAAAAACCCGCAAACAAACCCTTGGTGCAGGGAAACCCTAAACCCATGAAATCAGTGTAGTCCTTATTTTGCATGGCATCGTCTTGCCTGCCAGATCAAGAGCAGCAGATGAGCTGGCTTCCCAAAATGGGAATCCATTGCAATTATGTTGGGCTAAAGTCTTGAATATGGTTTGCCAAGTTCCTTTGGGTTTTGGAAGTTTTACGTCTTGACTCATTCTAAGGATTGCTGATTGAGCTCAGTCTTAAAAATTGATTTCCTGCTATTGTCAACTGTTAAAATAAATTGATCCCAGCAGCCGTTTTACAAGTCAAGGAGCTGAGTTGTGTGCTAAGGCATCTGTCCTGGAAAAAGGATGAAACTCAATTATCTTAAAATGTTTAGCTTTAAAAAGCAGAGGTTTTTTTCTGGCTGCTCAGCAGAGAAGTTGATAGCTGATGAGGTACCCTAAAAGTGTACATCCTGGAGTTTGGGCTTATTTTCCAGCATTAAGATTTTGAAGAAGAATTGGGTCTTTACAGAGGTCTGTCTCAAGAAAGGTTTTTTTCCTCCAGTCTTTTGGAGAATGTTCTCTTGCACTTTTCTCCAAAGCACCCAGTTTTGATTGCTGTTGGTGACAAAGTGTGCACAGACACATCCTGAGTCCATATCTTTTTGATTTTTGTTTTCTCTTCAGCTGTTTTTTGTTCAGGTAGCATTGGAATGCTTTGTGTGACTCTCCAGCAGCTTTCTGTGGCTACAGTTGAGAAGTACCCCTCAATTCTTGCCTGGAAAAGGGTCTGTCACAGTGAGAAATAAAGAAAGTGAGAAACATGTGCTGCTGCTTCTTATTTCTCTTCACGCAAAAAGAGAAGAGTTGTTAACCAAATAGCTGTAGAGAAATGTAGGCACGTGACTTATTTTTTGTTTTCCTGCACCCACGGTTGCACAGTCAAACAGCCAGGACTGCTGTGCAAACCCACCATCCTATCCCGTTCGTGGTAGTGGTGCTCTTTCAGCCTTAGCCCCAGAGTGGCACTCGCTTCTGGTGTTGTCGGCAGCAACGTGGTGCATCACAGAAGTGAGAAAATTACCTGTTTTGAAATTCAATAGTGTGCTGGTTTTAATGCTAGAATATTTTTCTGAAGAGGTGATAGCAAATTTGGTAGATACCTCACAGGGTTTGACTTCTGTCTCTGATGGCATCCTCCAACAGTGCCAGTCAGTGCTGCTGGCAGCCAGCGTTCAGCAGCCAGGCGCTCTTTTTGTAAAAGAAGGCTGAGCTGATAAATGCAAAATAAACATGAACAACTCTGTTTTCCTAATCAGGTTTGCTTTGTCTTTGTGTAGCTCAACAATCAGGAGGACAGTATGTGTAGCTCAACAACCAGGAGGACAGCATGTCTATAGACAGTTATTCAAGCAACAATATTAAAATGATTTTTTTGTTGCTCTTATTATTCATCACTTTCTAAAAATAACAGTCCTTATGAAATGCTTTACTTCTCAATAGTTGTTTTGATCAAGAGACATTTGGATGGAAACTGATTTTAAAATTTTAAAAATTAAATTAAAAGTCCATAAAGATACCTTGATTTTATTTTTTTTTTTTTCAGAAAGACCTTTTTGCATTTTTAAAGTTGAATTACCAAAGGGAAGTATCCATAGTCGGTGAATCAGCCTGTCACCTTGTCTTCCAAGATCTTAGAGCTGCTGAGGTTTTACTCTTTCTTCATCTCATCTTACTCATACACAGTAAAACACACTTTCCTACTTCTCAAATTCTGGTATATTGGCTTTGAATAATCAAGCAGTTGAAGTGATACAAAGAAAAAAATCCTATTCCTGCTAAAGAAGAAAAATGAAAAGCTGTTTTATCACTTCCTGTTCTTTGTATTTATCCTGTGACTTTCACCAGCTCAGGCTCTCCACTTCAGTTGGCAACATGTACTGACAATAACATTTAGCGTGTTTGAATTTAATAAAAGGTACCAAGCGGAAATCATAATATAAGTTTCCCACACCTTAAGCTTCATTTTAACCATGTTAAATGCATTTGATCTTAAAATTGTGAATGGATAAAAGGCCAATTAATCTGGGTTCTCAGTTAAGTGTTTTTGAAAGTGGAGTGCTCTAACACCCTACCTATAAATGCACCCTCAAGGTCATGTGTTTGTAAGTCGTGTTTTGTCTCATGTTTTTTGTGATGCTTTTTTATTATCTAAGCTGATCTTTTTGTTGTTGTTGTAATTTCCTTTCTTTTCCAGAATCGGTCTGATCAGTCTGGTGGCTTCCTGCTTTCTGTGTCATGCATAGGTCTCTTCTTATGCTTTTTTGCGTTCTAGTCTCCACACTGTGATGCCACTTATGGTTTGTTCTTATATGAACACATGGTTGTTGGCTCATTTGATTATATGAGGGGAGTAAAAAAAAAAGCAGGTCCAAATCCACTGTGTACTATTAGTGTGCTAACTAGCAAAACAAGCAAGCAATAAATGAGCAAAGCTGTAATCAACGGTAGATTTACCAAAATGGATGATGATTGGAGTTCTTGTGCAGCTGTATGGCAGGAAACAAGACTTAAAAATAAACATAGCTCAGAACATAAAAAATCACCTTGTGATTAGCAATGTAAGAAGAGCTAGATATTATCCATTTGATGTCAGCCTTTTTTTTTCCTCTTCAGTTCCACAGAATAATGAGAAGCTTCAGGAAAGTCCATGCATTTTTGCATTAACGCCAAGACAAGTGGAGTTGATCAGAAATTCCAGGTACTTCTCATTGTGCATTAACAGTTCAAGAAAATGTAGCTGTGTAATTCCTGTGTGTTCCCTCAGTGTGGAAGCTTTTGTTATCTGCAAGGAAACACAGTTTGTTTGAGAACATTAGCAGACAGGCTACTTCTCATGTAAAGCAAATAGCTTTGGGGGAGGTGGGAGGTGCAATTGCAATTTTACCCATTTAAGTCCCTAAGGTTCACCTCTGCTCCTCTCATCTTCCTTTTGAATAGTACATTTGGGCAGGAAAAGTGGTATGAAATTGTTGATGACCTAAATTCTCTGTTGAGCTTGTGTAGTGAATATTTGTGGATTTTTCTTTGCATCAAAAGTTCAAAAGCTCTACGAGCAATGCTCTTTGCATCTGAAAGAAAGCTTCCTTGTTGTAAAGGATGCTATAGTAACTGCAAAAGAAAACATCTTGCACCAATTAGGATTTACCCTGACCTCTGTCATGATGCAGTTTTGATTCAAACAATGAAATGCCTAAGAAATGTCAGTGCAGGCAGTAAGGCTTCCTCTTCTGCTGACCTGCTGCCTTGGTCCTTGCTGCCATGAAAGGACAATGATGCAGAAGAGGTCCTCCAAAACTAAGTGCAAAACCTTTAAATATTTTTCTTTATGGTAAAATCATACTGTTGTAGAGTTGAAGAAATATGATGTTTCTTGAATATCCAGTGCTTGATTACTGTTGTGATCCCAGTTGGTCAACAGAAGCAGTGTAGGGGAAGCTGTTTGAAAACTTAACAGAAAGGAAATGATAGACCGCAGAAGTCTTTAAGGGTGATAAAAGACTACACGTGTTGTAGCTGATTCTTGGTGCTCTTTTCTCCATATATTCAGATTTGTGAGAAGACATTTGTTATCAGTAACACAGCTTAAATGTTTCAGTGAGACTCTAGAATGATCGATCAGTGGAGGTCTGTCATCTTCCACTGCTTGTGGGTGGTATCCAGATGTGTCTCCCCCAGATCTAAAACTGCCTCATCAGCTCTTGTCAGTCAGCTGAACTGAGGGTCCATCCCTTCCACTCCCAAAATCAAAACATTGATACTAAAACACTGGATTGGAATGCAAAACACACTTTCAGAGGCAAACCAAGACTAACTTGGGGATCTTATCTAATGCCTAATGCAGAAATTAGAGTATGTTTTGTACCTGTATATAAAGACTACTAATAAAAATACCCTTGTTCTGGGATATGTTGCTTTCCTGATACCAGCTGAAATCCTGTTATGAATAGCATTCCTGAAGTTATCAATATTAACATTTGTTCTGCTGGTGCCATAGTACTTGGTTCCTTGGTTTGCATGAACAGCTTTAGTTGAATAATTGAACAAAGAGTCTTGAAAGAATGCTGTCAGGTAGACCTGACCTTAAAACCTAGTTTCTATGAATGCTTACAAATCAGCAAAAGGATGCCAGGCAAATTGGTATGTTTCACCCAACACCTTTACAGTTTTGAAAACCTAGAGAAAGTCTATAGGATGGTGCATTAGGAAAAAAAAAAATTAGAGGACCACTGATATTTGCAGTGGGAATTGGATAATTGAAATAAAATTCTGTAAAGTAATTCTTTAAAGGTCTATTAAAAAAAAAAAGGTACTAAAAGTCCTGAGTCTGGCAAAAGTGCAGCTGATTTGATTTTGGTTGTTCTGGGTGTTTGGTTGGTTTTTTTATTGTGGTGGTATTTTTGCCTTTTTTTTTTTTACATAATTAATCTGAAGTTTCTGTTTCTTCTTTAATTTACTAGGGAGTTGCAACCCGGTGTGAAATCGGTTCAGGTTGTGCTAAGGTATGTCTGAGCATGGGGTTGATTTAGCATCAGGTGCAGAACAGGGGAGGAGGGAATGCACTACCAAAATATATTAACTTTCAGTGTGGTTTTCATAGCTACAAAGATAACGTTGAGTAAGTTGTTTGTTCACATGCCTAACGCAAACATCTTAGACTCTACTTTCTAACCTCTTCCTACATGTACTGCTTGAGTTAGTGCTGCAATAGAAAACGGCAGCGTGTCAGATTTTGCTGCCCAGGTATCAAGCCTGCATCTGATCTGGGAGAGCCAAGTGAAATTGGCTTTGCTTTGGCCAGATGAGGGAGCATGGGTTGGTGTGGTGATGGTTGGCTGCTGGTAGCTGTTGATGTGCAGAGAGCTTTGAACATGCAAACAGCATGGGGATATTGAGAGACATGTTGTTTCTTTACAGAATCTGTTACACAGACACTAGTTCTCCTCAGGAGGATCAGTACCCTCCGAACATTGCAGTGAAAGTGAATCATAGTTACTGCTCAGTGCCGGTAAGTCAGCTCAGCCAGGAGGTGTGACATTGCAACTTTGGAAGGATTTGTGTGATTTAGAATGAAATTGGTTTCCTGATGAATGCAGACAAGAAGCCAGAGTGTAACAGTGCACTGCTTAGTTTAAAGCTAATTTTCTAATGGATTATCTATGTTGTTAATAAACTGTTCTTACAAAAAGACTCGATCCTTTTTACTTTGTGCTTGGTCTGACTGTTCAGCTATCTTCTACCCCCCTCCTTGAAAACTGTGGGTGAGTAGAATTTAGTGAAGCTGATGAATAGATGTACCCATGTAGAAGCATCTTGGGTAAAAAAAAAGTATATAATCTTTCTGCCTTAGGGCTACTATCCATCAAACAAACCTGGAGTGGAACCTAAAAGGCCCTGTCGTCCCATCAACCTCACCCATCTCATGTACTTGTCTGCAGCGACCAATCGCATCACTGTTACCTGGGGGAATTATGGGAAGGTACGTGCCAAAGGAAATTGCACAGAACTGCACAAACAATTGCAGAAGAGCAGCCTCGCTCATTCTGTCCCTTTCTTCTCTCATTAGAGCTATTCCGTGGGGCTGTACTTAGTGCGGCAGATGACCTCAGCAGAGCTGCTGCAGAGGTTGAAAACCATTGGGATCAAACATCCAGAACTCTGCAAAGCACTTGGTGAGTATGTCTGCTTATGCGGTGGCTCGGGGAGGTCTGCTGTGTGCCTGTCAGACTGCAGCATTCCTAATAGCCAGGCTACTAGAAACGTGCTTGGGAACAGCTGCCAAGTTTTATACAGTATCTTTCCTCCAGTTGTATAAAAAACTTTTTAATTGAACAGACTTGCTAAGCTGTGTGTCAGTCGTGTGAAATTGCCCCAAATCTGTGTGCAAGTGCAGCACTTCTGCAGTGTGCATTTCTCATGGCTCTGCAGAAGCTCTGCATCACTTTAGTTGGATTTAGAATTTGTCCCCAGGTCGTATCGTGGTGAGTGCCGCTGAGGGCCAGTGTCGTTCTGACGCGAATGGCTTCATGCCTTCACCTGAGTAATTATGAGCAGATGAACATTACCACAGCACCTCGGCCTTGACCCGCACTATTTCCAAAGGAGATTTCTGGAGCAAGGGATCCTGGTGAAAATGTCCTGCTGCCCTAACCCCCCGTGAATCCTAGGGGCTGGCAGTGGGATTTCACCACCAGCACTTTCATATGCGTTGAGAGCTTCAGAGAAGAGATGATCCCGAGAGATGCTTATCCTAGACCACTCAGGTAAATCATCATGGTATGAGGCAAATGCAAAACATTACTGGAAATGAGGGGAAGTTACGTTTCCAAGGCAGAATCTGACTTGCAGCTCACGAGAGTCTGGAGGATTACCAGTTATTTAATGTTACGGGGGAGAGCATTCTCTCTATTTGTTCTGCATGGGAGAACTAACACCAAGGATCGTGATGGTTTTTAAAACATACTATTCAGATCATGGACAACTCTTACAGAGTATAAGAAACAATCTTGAGGATAGATTGCAGTTCATAGGGGAGATGATGATTTCGAGCATGTCCAGTCTTCAGATGCTTAAAGCAGATTGTGGGACACACTGCTGCTTCAGCCAAACTTCTGATCTTCATGTTAAGTGCCGCATTTCTGCAGCAGATGCTGAACACTTCTGTATCTGTGTGCCACACCAAGTAGTGTCCATGGCAGTCTTGATTATATTAGACCACTCTGACAGCCAGCACTTACATATTGACATAAGAAATGGAAATTCCCATTTGTTAGACATCCACCGTTCTCAGAAGCCGGAGGCTCTGGCTGTGCTGCCTTTTTTGCGGTTCAGCAGAACCTTAAATGAATTGAGCAGAGGGTGGCTTCTGAGTTACCCTAAGCTGTGGAGGATCCTTGCGTTCTTCTCTGGCACTTCTTGAAACCGAGCTCAGCAGTATGTGCTGTTCCCTTTCAAGCGAACACTTGCAGGAGGGACTCTCGATCTGAGAGTGGCAGGCAGAGGTTCTGAAAGCAGGTTTCTTGCCATTTCCACTCACTAACAAGTGTGTCCCTCCAGTTCTACTGAGTTAGGTAACTAACAGCTTTGGCTGGACTTCAGGGCAGGGATGAGTTGCATTTGGTGACCTTAAATTTAAGCAAATAGGAACATCTTCTTTCAGTTCCTTTAGCCTGTTACTGCTTGGAAGTTGTTTGGACGTCTGAAACTGGCAAGCACGAGTAGCTTGTAAACTTTGCTTTTGTAGCTCTGATCTGTTCTGCAAATAATTCTGTATCATGTTAATTGCAATTTCCCTCAGTACTCACTAAAGCTACCCTTTGACTTCAGTTGCATCTCGGGCCTGACTCATCTTCCTTTGCTTATGCTTCTGTTGACTTTAGTATAGGAACATCATCTGGAAACAGAGATGCTTACATACATGTCTGTGGATCCAAAAGCAGTCTTAAGACAGCTTGATTCTAATCAGGAGGTCCTAGAAAATGCCCATTTCTCCTTCCCATGTATCATAGTAATTGATGCACAGAGAATGGTCTTACAAAGAACTTTACAAAAAATTAAGCTTGGATGAAAAGTCTCCTAATGTGAAGAAAACAACACCAAATCTTGTAATCTCGTGGGAATTTCACATCTGAGAAGTCACTCTCTAATTAGAGCTGTGTGTTGCAAAACTGCATGTAGCCTCATTGTCTGGAGACATCTTGTTATGATCTGAAAAGGTCAAAATAAATGGTTGACTTGCTCCAAAGAAAAATGGTGATGGAAGTGTCAAAGGCCTTTTCAGACAGCAGTGTTAGCAGCAGCTACTCTTTAGGAGTTGTGTCGTAGTTTAAAGCTAATTTTGTGTGTTGATTCCACACCTTGAAGTGGGACCTGCATGTGTGGGACCTACATGTCTGCTGCTCTTTTTGATTTGCCTGCAGCTCCTCTGGGTTTTCCTTTCAGGATGCAGCAGAGGTGGCAGGATTCTCTACCTTCTTTCCTAATGTCTGATTCTTTCCAAATATGTGCTGGATCGCTGCTTGTGACTGTTTTCGCATGGCTGCCTTGCTCTTTGAGCTGTCTGCCCTGGTACTTCTGGGTCTGTTTGTGGTTCCTGTGAAACAGGCTGCTGGAATAAATGAGCTGGCCAGCATATAAGATGAAGAGTACAGCCCAGTAGCACTAAGAGGAGGCTTGTTTATTTAATGGGGAAATGATGTGATGTGGTGTCCTGTCAATTTGACTGTATCCCGTGTTTGCTCACATCTGGGGGGACTTTCTCTGAATTTCAAGGGGCAGTGGGAGGCAGTTAACCCTGTCCTATTGCCACTGATCTCAGAAGGGAATAAAATCCATCATGCTTATGCTAATGACCACATAAGCCTAAATTGACTTTGTTCTGGAAGTCTTGCCATGTGCTAGAGCTCTGCCTGTCCACTCTTTCCCTCCCTGCTGGAAGTCCAGGTATGTGGGTGTCTTACTCCTCTCCAAAGTGGGACAAAGTTAACTCCCAGTTGGCTGCCTTGGTATAGTATTAACATGAAAGAGCTGGTCAGCAGTGTGATTTCCTCCATGTGCCCCAGCCGTCCAGCTTGTAGTTTGTAAATAAGAGGTGGAAGGGTTGCTAAGAGAGCATTAACAGTGTAGCTAGCAGATAGCGTGCAGACAGTTGCCCTCATCCCAACACCTAAGTCCATCCCAGCTCCTTCATTTGGTCTTCCTGGAGGAGAGGCAGCATGTGCTGTTTGGCTGGAAGACCTGGGTCATTGGGAAGGGTGATCTGTAAGAAAAAGTGAGCTTCCTCAGCCAATACATACTTCAGCTGGCCTGTAGACCATGAACTGCCTCATTGTGTGCAAGGTTTTCAGCTAGCCAAGCAGTGTCTCTACTGAGTTCTGCAGGCTGCACAAGCCTGGTCCAATATAACAGCTTTCTGTCTCCTATGTCCTCTGTCCCCTGTGCTACACGTTGTTTCCAAGGTTTAAGTTTGCATCTGTTAAATTTTGTGCTCTCTACTCTTACTGCAGTAAAAGAGAAGCTACGCTTGGATCCAGACAGTGAAATTGCCACTACAGGTGTTCGTGTCTCTCTTATCTGTCCGGTAAGCCTTTGCAACATATTTTAGTCTGTTTTCATCAATAAACCCTATTCTACTGTCAGACCACCTTTGCAAGCTAACAAACTTTTTTGCTTAGGAGGAGAACTGTCTGGTGATTGCTCAGGTGGGTTTTATTGCTGATCATCTGCTTTTTGGTTCAACAGCTAGTGAAGATGCGGCTGTCTGTCCCATGCCGGGCGGAGACCTGTGCACATCTGCAGTGCTTTGATGCGGTCTTCTACCTACAGATGAATGAAAAAAAGCCCACATGGATGTGCCCTGTGTGTGACAAACCAGCACCCTATGACCAGCTCATAATTGATGGGTGAGTACCTACACTTCTCTGTCCTCAACCCTTTTCTTTTCTCTGCTGAGTGCAGCATCTTGTCTTTTGGTCTGTGCATCTAATTGAAGTCCACCTCAAAACAAAGTTGGAAGCTTATTCTGCTGGTGCATAATATTCTGACTTAATTGTCTTGGTGTATTAGAGCAAGACTTGACTGTTTGTCTGCCTTTCTTAATTTTTGGATTACACTAAAGAGTTTTGAGAATCCAGCATTTGCTGCCTCGCTCTTTTCATCAGGCTGATGAACCCAGACAACTAGCTGCCTTGGTTGACTGATACCTTGCTGTGTGGAGTAAACCACTTCATAAGCACCAATAAGGTGGCTTTTGATAGGAAGCATCTTCTTTTGTTTTCTTGTTGGTGTGAGGTGCTCATCAGCTCACAAGCAATTCTTGGCATGCTGTAAATGTGATTGGGGGATCTTCTCTGCCAGCTCTTAAACCAAATGTCATGCAACATATAGCCCCCTGAAACAGAGATACAAATGCAGTATTTGGAAAGATTTTTGTACAGTCTGTGTGACTGTTGCAGTACAATTTCTGTCGCCATTGTGAATATCTTAGGGTCAGGGATGGGAAGGATGCCTCAGTAGACACTATTTCTGTGTTTTGCATGCCTATAGGGGGGAAAAAAGCAGCAGGTTCAGATGCACTGGAGGGACAGAATTAAAATGCTTTGGATATATTGTCCAGGCTGGATGTTTTGTAGATCCACCTGGGGCTCCCTGGGCCTCCCACCCTGGTTCCTCTGGGGACACCCAGTGGTGGTTGATCCCTGCTAGCTGGCTGAGCCTGTGCAGCAGGACCTTGGGATGCTCTGGGGGCTCCCTGCTGGGGGTCACCAGCCCCCTTGGTGTGTGAGGGGACACCAGTGCACTTGTCAGGCAAATGGAGTATACGTTGGAAGGGAACTGGCTTTTGGTACAGCACTTTTAGAGTGGGTTTGTGGAGGGCAGACTGCAAAGTTTTGCACCAGCTGTGCATCTGGGTCTGGCTGCTGTCCTGGGGCTGCTGCCTGCCCCGTAGTGGGCTAGAAGGACAGAAGCATGCCAGCATCCCCATTCTCAGTGTTCCCAGTGAAGGAGCCCCTGTCTCTTCTGCATGAGGGATGTTTTCTTTCTACTATTTCATTTTGAATGTGGCATAGTTGAAATAGTACTGTAAAAGCACAGGAGGGAATTAAAGCAAAGTAAGTTCCAAACAGCATTTGGAAGATGGTGAGGCAAGAAATGCATGCCGCAAGCCCTGCCAAGAGTTCTCCAGCCATGAATTGGGGAAAGGTAGCTTTAGACTTGGCACTCAACTTGTCATCTCGTTTTCAGTCCATATGGGAATGGTGTTTCCCATATCTCTGTACTAGAGTTAGTTTGCTCTGTCTTTTTACCAAAGAGAAGAGCAGAGGGCTCACCATAAGCTAGGAGAGCTGGAGTGCTACAGTTCAGCAGTACAAGAACACTTTGGAGGTGATGCTCATATGTCTTGAGTGAAGTTTGGTACTGGAAAGCTTGAAAAGGCAGCTGTGTGCCAAGAGAAAATACAGATCTCCCTTTCCTCGTTGCAGACCTGGCAGACAGAGTCCTATATGCAAACTGCAGAACAAGCTAGGCTGACAGCAGGGGCCACCTGAGGCAAGCCAGAAAGTTGGCAATGCTGCTTGTCAGGTCCCAAAATATGGGTTCCAGAGGCTATCTCTAGAGTAAGAGCACAGTAAATTGCCTGGCTTTTGTCCAGGAGTAAAGGAAGAAACGATGAGTGAATTAATGCCAACAGTAATCTCCACCCACCCCCCAGAAGAAGCTTTGTTGCCTCAAAATGCAGGGAGCCTGTTTTATGGGCTGGGACCACTGACATCTTTAGTGGTGCTAGCCAAGCTGAGAGCAACCCTGAGGACTGGTGGAGCAAGATGCATGGTTGTTGGCTTCTGGAAAATGATCTCCACCCTCACGGCTTGTATAATTGGCCTCTAATGCAGGTTCCCTCAAAAGGAGGAAGAGTTTAGAGAAACTGTTCAGGTGCATCCAGCTCCCTTGGCACACAAGGCGGTGAAGTGAGCAGACGAGTCTCTTCCTGGGTGGTATATTCCCAGGGCCAGGCTGATAATATTCTGAGCATTGCTGCATTTACAGGTACTGATTTGATACAGGAGTTGTGGCTTTTTTGACTGTCTGAAGCAGCCTAGGCATAGATAACCTGTTTGCTTTGTCCTCTGGCCAACACTGACAGGAAAATCCAGTTCCTTTGAGATCTCTAACAAGGCTGCTGAGACTGAAGGGGAAGGTATGAGGGGTTGGATTATGAAATCTCCACAGGTCAGCACTGCACATGTCCCTCCTGGATGAGGAGGAGGAGGTCGTCACTGGTGAAGGCTCAGCACATTTCTTTGTCTCTGCTGTGCAGTGCTCAAGACTGGGTTTCAGTGCTAGTTCTGTTGGATGAAGGTAGTCTTCAGACCTCTGTGAAAGTAAGCTGGAGGGAACCTGGCAGTCACAGCTGGATGTTGGTAGTCCAAAAAGGGGCGTAGGCTCCTGAGGAGGTAGTTGGTTGGTCAAGTCTAAGATCCTCTGGGTCCTGTCAGCTTTTTTGGAATTGCAGCCTTGGTGGTTGCTCTGCTGGGTGACAGGACCGTCTGTGGAAATGCTTTTCCTACTTGAGCTGGGAGAAAGCAGAAACTTTCTCCCACTAGTGTGCCACAGATAGTTATCTTGAGCTTGTAAGATTTTTGTTATTAGTTCTCCTTTATACAGAAAGGAAATGCTCAGATCCAGAAGTCACTAAGGCCTTGCAGAACAGTGGTTTCAATAGCGTGTCCAAATAAACATCCCAGGCAAATGGTGGGACATAGCAGAATAAAGCAAGTCCCCAGTTCCTGAAGCACAGTGAGCCAGAGTAAGGGCCTTGTTCTGGTTAGTTAGTGTCTCTGCAATGAGAGATGGCTGACACTGAGGTATCTACACCAGGTCTGTTTCCAGTGGTTGAACATGGGGTTTTTTTCTGTTACAGGAGGCTGCATATATATTGTTTTGGGGGCTGCTATGGAGGCTTTGAGAAATAGAACTAGGAAGGAGGTGAAGTGCTGCTTGTTGGATTGCTTATTTCTTAACATCCTAGGATATTTTGTCTTTCGTTAATGCCTTGGTTTGAATGTGTACCTGCACCAGCCCTGACATAGCTCTAGATGGGGCATCAGACGTCTGTCTGGAAGCAGTACCACACACCTGGGAAACTGGGTGAAGAGGCAAGACGGTCTTCTAATTGCACATAATTAAAATGTTAGTTCATGGTTTAGGTACATTGTCAGAAAGGACGGGGATGGCTTGCACTGTCAGAACCTGTACTTGTTTTATGGAAAATAAAACAAGCCCTTGACTGAAAGGGCTATCTGTTTGGCAGCCTTCTGCTAACACCAAATTTCTTTTAAATTTAGGGGTGTTTAAGGTGAAGATCCGGGTTGATGGCCCATCACTAAATGCATTCTGCGGATTGCCTTGAGCTTAATAGGTTGCATCTTTTCTCCTGTCCAGGCTCCTGTCAAAGATCCTGACAGAATGTGAAGATGCAGATGAAATAGAATACTTGGTGGATGGCTCCTGGTGTCCCATCAGAGCTGAGAAAGAGCGGAGCTGCAGCCCTCAGTGTCCAATATTAGTTCTAGGTGAGTATCTCTAGGGCTAAAGACTTCAAATTACTGTAGGAAATGTGCACAAATTGCAGAACTAGAGTTCCCCAGCTGCCTTGGGAAAAGCTGTGCGATACCTTAATGTGAGTTTGGCACTCGGAAAGCTTCCTCTGGACAGGCCCTTCATTTTCAGCCTCTCCAGAAATGAACAGCATCACCAAGGTGCATCGCATCCCTGCAGAGGAGGTCCCAGTCCAAATGGGGTTATTCGGCAAAGCTGTGTTGTTGCCAGAATAGCATCAAACAAGTTTATCGGTACATTCACTTCTGCAACAACCCCTGAAACATCATCGGCAAGGCCAGCCTGGAACAGCACTGTTCTACTTTTGTGGGAAAAGAGGATTTTGACTAGAAGGGCTGTCTGTTGGGCAGATCCCATGAGGCCAGGTCCTCTCACAGCGGTGATGTCTATTGACAGGGTTGGCAGTGTTGTTGCTTAGCTTCTCGCTTTGGCCAAGCCAGTTCTCAGGCAGGTGCCGTTGGGCACTGTAGCAAGTCCTGACCCCCGAGAGAGCATCAGGTTTGTGGCATCGGCTCATTTTTAGGCAGCTGCTTGAAGGGAGTTTGTTTCATGCACCCCTTTGCCTTTTAGACTTGACATGGGGAAGCGTTTCTTTACCAAGAGGAGGGTGGTCAAATACTGGAGCAGGCTTCCTCAAGAGCTGGTCAATGCCCCAAGCCTGTCAGTGTTTAAGAGGCATTTGGACAATGCCCTTAAAAATGTGCTTTAACTTTTGGTCAGCTCTGAAGCGGTCAGGCAGTTGGACTAGATGATCGTTGTAGGTCCCTTCCAGCTGAACTATTCTGTTCCAAGTACCACACAGCCATCAGAGACCAAGAGTATCGGAGCATCCCTAAACTGGGCATGAAGTGTCTTAATTAGTCCTCTCTTTCCCCACTCCTCTCAGGTTCTTCAGATGTGAATGGGCTGTTGCCCACTCCTAACAGTAACGGTGAGAATGGCAAGGCCACTGCCGACGTTGTGGATTTAACACTGGACAGCTCATCATCAGAGGAAGAGGAGGAAGAAGATGAGGAGGATGACGACGATGATGAGGGACCCCAACCAAAACGACGCTGCTCTTATGAGAAAGGTTTAGTTTCTGCCTGCTGACTGCGGAAGCAGCTCTGAATCTCAGAATGGACAGACTTGAATACTCTGGTGCTTATTAAACTGGAGGAGGGGGGAGACTGTCTTCTCCCACCTCATCTCCCTTCCTCCCTGATCTCCTTTGACTTTCCTATTCCAAATTAATCATTAAAACAAGAGAGAAAAAAAAAACCAACAACAACAACAAAAACTCAACAAAACACCACAAATGAAAAAACAAACCATTGAGCTGCTTCTTGGTTGGAAAGTGACCCCACTCAAAGCCTGACCCTGAACTGGAGCCTGAAGTAAGGAAAGTGTCTTAAGCCAGGCAGTCAGAATCCACAGCTCGCTGGTCTCTGCTGCCCTTCACCAGGACGGTTTGAATCGGTGGAGTTCACCTGCAGATCTACAGGACATCTAACTCCCGTGCATCTCCAAAGCTGTGTGCATTTTTATTGTCTTGTTAAATAACCATTCCTTAATTAATCTAAAAGTTTTTGCTGGACGTGTGAGTCCGGGGCGGGGAGGGAAGGGAGTGGGGAGAGGGACAGGAGGTG
>JANZLQ010000095.1:38876415-38894969 GCA_026212715.1 Elanus axillaris
CCCAGCACACACTCCCCTCTCACTCCCTCTCCAAAATACATTCGGCCAAACCTGCTCTTGCTTTGAAAGTAAAAACAAAACACTAAAAGGAAAAAAAAAAACCAAAAAAAAAAAACCAAAAAAAAAGGAAGAGAATCTAAAAAGTGCTTTCAAAATAAAGGGCTTAAAATCTCTTTTTCATTTAAAAATGTGCATTTAGAAAACAGGTGACCAGCTGAAAGGTGCCTTTTCTTATCGTCCTCTGCTAACCCCGAGGGTTATATACCCGCCTGTAGAGCCATATAGCGCATATATATATATATATATGTATATATATATATATTTTGGGAATGGGGGCTGGGGAAGCTGGGGCCGCTGCAGCTCACACCGCCCCCTCCTGCCCAAAGGCCTCCTGCCCCTTTAAGGGAGACCTCAAATAACCTTTTTTAAAAGGAATTTGCCATTTTTAGGCGCTTTCGGGGCATATGGGAACACTGCTGTGCTGACCCAGTGCCTAAAATAGCCTGGGGGGAGGGGGAGGGGGAGGGTTCCCCCCACCCCCAGCCCCAAATTCTGCCAGGGCAGCAGGTGCTGGGAAGGGGGTGGTGGGATCCGTGCTGTGCCGGATCTATCTCAGCCCCTTCCCGGGAAGAGCCGGACACCCCGGGATGGGGACAGATGCTGGGACAGATGCACCCACGCCCAGCGTTCCCTGCTGGCGATGACACCGGCGTGGCTCCGGCTGAGCCCGTGTCCCCAACCTGGAATGTCCGACATCCGCTGCTGACAGCAACCCTGCAAAATCCTGGTTGTCCACTCACACGACTAGGCAATTTTCGGCAATTTTCTACACTGAGCCACTGCCGTCGGCTCCCCTCTCTGGCAAATTCGGCTTTGCACTGGGGCTGGTGGGAAGGACCCAGGCCCCCTTACGCCCAAAAAACGACCCCCATCTCCCTGGAAGGAGCCATCTCCACCTCGGGACGCAGCAACGACTGAGCATCTTGCACCGCTGGAGCTTTAACTTCCCAAAAAGCGGAGGGGGGAAGGCTGGCCCCGCTCCCCCCGGCCCTCCGAGGCACCGTGTACCGCCCGCCCTGAAAGAGCCCTTCCACTCCTACCACTTTTTTTTTTCTATTTTTGCTTTTTTTTTCTTAAATAGATCTCTCTCTGAAATAGGTTTGTTTTTTTTTTTTAACGTGTGTTTGGACACAAAATAAAGCTTTGGATTTACATGGAAGCTCTTTTCCATGTGACAGAGCCACTTTCCATCCCCACCCTGTGCTTCCTAGCATCTGCCTTTCCAAGAAAAGGTCCTTGGCTACTGAGGGATCCTCGGGGGAGCCCTGCTTACGATGGGAAGATTGGAAACATAATATATATATATATTTTTTTGTTTTTTTTTAAAAAAAGGGAGAGAAACATCTTTAAAGAGAAAAATCGGAGGAAAAGTACTAACTAGATTTTGTGACACTTTGTTTTTTGGTTTAGGAGAGTCCTTGCGTGTTACCCTCAGACGACCCTCCTGCTACATTCAATCCTGATGCTTCATTATTTGAATTATCCTCAAAGTGCTGCTGCTCCTGGCCGTTCCTCTGCAGGGTGTCCTCTGATTCTTGACTCTCCCCACCAGCTTGAAAACTTCCATCTTCGGGGTTCCCCGTAGGGGTGGTAGGCAGACCCCCGGCATCTCTCACCCGGGGTTTACGGCCCCTCCTGGATGGAATACCGTTGCATCCATCTTTTTTAAGGTGCCTGTGCAAGTGGTCGGAGCGGACGAAAGTCTTGAAGCAGCTGTCGCACTGGTAGGGCCGCAGGCCGGTGTGGACGCGCATGTGGTTCTTCAAGTCGTAGTTGTGAGCGAAAGCGGCGCCACATTGCTGGCACAAGTACGGCTTCTCCCCGGTGTGTTTCCTCATGTGAACCTTCAGCTTGTCCTGCCTGCGTGGGAGAGAAAGGACAGGGAGGTGGAGTGCAGGTCAGCCTGGGGGTCTGCCTTCGTCCTTGCACCCAGCACGGGGCCAAGCATCACTACAGGGCCGAGCATCGCCTGGTATGAGGTCAAGCATCACCCTGTACTGGGCGAAGCTTTGGTACAGGGCTGAGCATTGCCCAGTACAAGGTTGAGCATCGCCCAATACAGGGTTGAGCATTGCCCAGTACAAGGTCAAGTATCGCCCAATACAGGGTTGAGCGTTGCCCAGTACAAGGTCGAGTATCGCCCAATACAGGGTTGAGCATTGCCAGTACAAGGTCGAGCATCACTCGGCACAGGGTTGAGCATTGCCCGGTCCAGTGGCGAGCACTGCCTGGTATAGGGTCAAGCATTGCTTGGTACTGGGCCAAGCTTCAGTTTAGGATTGAGCATTGCCTAATATGAGGCCAAGCATCGCCCGGTACTGGGCTGAGTATCACTTGGTATTGGGCTGAGTATTGCCCGGTCCGGGGCTGGCCAGCTCCTGGCCCGGCCCGCGCAGGCGCTGCTTGCCGGAGCCCAGGGAGGGCAGTTGCAGCAGCCAGGCCAGGGGCCAACAAGTCCACGTGAGCCACAGCGTCTCACTTCTTCCTGAAGGAAAAAAAAAGTGAGGCATGAAGCGCGTGGTGGGGCAGAGCAGGCAGTGAGGAGGCACCATCCCTGCCCGAGCAGAGGGCAAGGGAACCGCTTGCCTCTTGCCCCATTCCCCTCTGCTGTCCTGTACGGAAAAGGCAGGCTCCTGCCCCGCACACCCCATTGCAGCACAGCCACCCCTGCCTTCACCCATGTGGGGTGGTGGGGGGGGAAATTTTGGCAGCACCAGGCCTCGAGGAGTCCTAAACCTTAAGGGAAGGATAAAAATATCAAGGACGTGTCCACCTCTGGTTTCAAGGCAGCTCCCAAAGGGGCTGTGAAGGTGGGCCTTGCTTAGAAGAATGTGGTAAGCAGCAGCACATGAAACCAGCTTTTATAAAAATAAATTTTTATAATTTAGTAAATTTTAGAAATATTTCTGATTTTTACAAAATCACTCTGCCTTTCTTTCAGAAGATTATTAAAGGGCCACCGCCACTCCTCCCCCTGTGAACGCAGAGGAACCAGGAAGCACAAGTGAGCAAAAATCAGCATAAAACAACAGGCTCTGGTCCCCACCCAGCAAGGGGGTAGCATGGAAACACCCCGTGTAAAACAGTCCCAGCTCGTCCTCCTGCCTTTACCCCAAAAAACTCCTTCCAGAGCAGGGACTGCTGCTCTCCAAGCAGGCTCCCCATGCCCCAGCTTCCCCAGCCTACTGTGATATGCGGCTTTTTTAATGGCAGAGGGCTTTGTTTTCAAGCAATGCACCATCAGCCGACATGACGAGGATGAGGCAGGAGAGCACGGTGAAGGGATGCAGAAGAGTAACAACATCAGGGGGAAAATAAGGATGACTGAGAGCTTGGTCACATTTGCACCCATTTTTACATTGGGAGTCTCTGAGATATGGCTTCAAGCACAGCCCAGGTGACAGGGGAGAAACAGCAAAAAGCAACTCATGGACACTGCTGCCGAAAACAACCCAGAGCAGATGAGACATGGGCTGACAGTTTGAATTTATTACTCCCTGCCATACCCCATGGCAGGCTATGCTGGGGGGACGAGGCTGGGGCACCCCTGGAGAGCCAGCCACGAGCAGAGGAAGCTGGAAACCAGCTGTGATTTTGAGCAGCAGCCTCACAGAAGATTCTTCCACAGTTGGTGCGAACGCCTGAGGCCAGCTCAGCAGCTGCTGTGGGGTGAGACACGCCATGGGGCACAGCAAGGCCGAGCGTGGCTCCCTGTCCCCATCTGGGCTTCTCCATGCCCAAACACTGGCTGCAGGAAGAAGCAGGGGGATGTATTTTGGCTGGAAAATAGCACAGCCCTGGTATATTGTGAAAGGGCCTTGTTTATAAGGGCTGGGAGACAGAGTTTCCACCCCATTCTCTTCAGTGTCAGGCCCTCCCGGGAGCCCACAGGGAGCAGGTCCCCATCTGAAACCCAGAGGAGGAGGGTGAGATCGAAAAGCAAGGAGGCAGTACTGCCCCACAGACCTCCTTTTCCCCCAAAAAAGCCCCACTCCTCCCCTCATCTCTCCCCCTTGCCGCCACCCACAGTGCCAACATCTGCCAGGGACCCCACGGCGTTTCTGCATCCTCCATCTCCTAGCCATGCAAGGACCTCGGACCGCTCGGGTGCAGCAGTTGGATTCTCCAAAGCACCCCAGGGCCCCCGGCACACACGGGACAGATCCGGCACAAGGAAGGAGGTGCCGCGTGGCAGGGCCCAGACGCGCAGGGCCGGGTGCTGGGGGAGCGGCAGAGGGCTGGCATCCTGCCCCCGCCATTATCTGCATTCCTCAGCTATCCAACGTGGGGCTGGGTGCGGCCATGGCCATGGGGAGGGGGCTGGCAGTGCCGTGGGGCAGGACACAGCCTCCTGCCCACATCCCAGCTCCATCGGCTTCATGCTGGAGCCACCTGCCATGTCCACACTGCCTATGGCGGGGAGCAGCCCCATGGACCCCCTCCAAGGGAAGACGCTCTCAGGAAGGGCCAGCCTTGGCAGCAAAGCAGTCAGCACTCGCGAAGCTGGGAATATTTCAGCAGGCAGAAAGCAGGCAGGGCAGGCAATCTGGCTCCTCTGCCAGGCAGCCCACGCAGTCCCTCAGCAGGGCCGGGGGGAGACCGGGTGAGACCCCCGCCCCAGCTTAGCCATCAGAGCCACAGAGACCAGAGAGAGGAGGCGGTGCTGCAACGCGTGGACTCGACTGAACCAGAGGAATCCAAACAATATCCCCTTTCTTCAGCGTTCCCGTGGTGGAGGGAAGGAGCAGAGGAACCCTGATTAGAAACAGTGCCGAGGCGAACGCCCCCAGGGAGCTGAACCAAGGCACCAGGCTTTGCGTGTTGTTCGAGGGGGCCATCGCTCAGCCCACCATGGTTCGCTGTGAGAGGACACGAGCGAATGGGGGGGGTTTCAGCCTCTTCCCAACCCAACAACAAGCCACCGGCGCTTCAGTCACCCCACGGAGCCATTTCTAAATGACTCTCTGACTCTCGCCTCAACCCTGGGCTCCTCGGCCATGATGGAAACACCAAGGGCTGCAGCTCCATTTCATCAACCACGTTATTTGGCCTCTGCAGAAGCCTGGGTCCGGCCAGGTTTCAGGCAGAGCTCAGCAATTCAGGACACTGGGACTGTGGCACTGGCTATCAAGACAGGCCCCTGGAGATATCTCAAGATTCAGACGCCCAAATCACTCGTCTCTCTGGAAAACTCTGGCCTTCATATCCAACTTACCTGTTAAGATGGAAATTAGCTGAGCAGGCAAGATAAAATTGCACAAGACCAGCCCCATGACAGCCCCCGGGGAAAGCCAAGAGCCGGTTTTGTGTGACAGTTCCCTCTCCTCCAGCGTCCGCCCGCCCCTTACCTGGTAAATCGGACTTTGCAGATGTTGCACTCGTAGGGCTTCTCCCCAGTGTGGGTGCGGATGTGGCGCGGCAGCTTGCCAGCCCCCTGGATCACCTTCTCGCAGATGGGGCACTTTTGGAATGCTTTTGCCCTGATCTTCTTCTCCACCTTCTGGGACCAGGACGGATAGACATCGCCCTCGTTCGAACTGCCGAAATATTTCAAGTAATAATCCATGACCCCATCATCATCCTTTCGGTCATCCTCCCCGAGCTGCTGTCTCCCCACGGAACTCATCATTTGCTGCAGCAGGGCACTAGCAGCCAAGCCATCAACCTCCCTCACATCATCCTCTGTCTCCGCTCCAGCAGGAACGAAGCTGGGGGAATCGCCGGCTTCCTGCTGGTCCAGAGGCCCCCCCGGGGTCCCCTCCTCTTCTCCCGGTGTGGGCAGGCCACGTCCGCTGTAATGTCCATTCTGAGAAGGTGAAAACAAGGAGCCAGGAGCTGCCTCCTCCTCCTCTCTGTCCAGCCACATGGCTGAGTTGCTGTCAGGATCACAGTCATTCGGCTTTGGTCTTTCGTTTAGGGGGGCTTGCGAGTAGAATTCTATGCCATTGCAGTCCGGTTCCTCCTCCTCCTCTTGGCCTCGGAAATTCAGTCTCTGAAGGTCTCTCAACTCTGGGTTGGTCCACGGAAAGCTGCCTTGGTGGCCATTGACGGGGTTGCTCTGGAAGAACTCCAGGTACTCTTTTGCTCTGAGATGGTTCCTTTGATCAATTTGATCTACTGTATCCATCTGGTCATTTTTGGCCAGAATCTTCCTGTCCAGGAGATCCGTGCAAACATCCCTTACCGCCGGGATCTCCAGCAGTGTGGCGGCATTGAGGATGTCATTGACATTTGAAGTGCTGACAGTAAGGGTCGCGGTGTAAGCGAACTCCAGCAGAGCCGACAAGGCATCCGCACTCACAAAGTCTATCTCATACACGTTTTGCTGGTCCACCACTAACCCTGAGGTGAAGAGCTTCTTGAAGTACTGGCTGCACGCCGCCAGGACGGAGCGGTGGGTGGGGAACTCCTGGCCTTCCACCAAGATGATCACGTCGCACAACAGCCCGTTGTTTCTCTGCTCATTCAGACTGCTGAGGATGTCACTGCTGTGATCAGGGAACGGGATCCCTATGGGGCCATCCACGCCACCCGCCATCTTCGATGCAAAAGGCTACGAGAGAAGAAGGAAAGCGCAATGAGTCACAGGGGCCTTGGCTGCTTGGAGGCATCACAACGCATGGGAAAACTCCCAATGCAGAGCAGGTAGCTGTCTGCCGATGCCAGTGTGCTCTGCAGCAAGCACTGGCTATTGGCTGGCACGTCCTTTGCACCTCTCCACATCACTGTCGAGTCCGCCATCCTGCCCAGCATCTAAGACATGCCTCCATCAGCAGGCTAGGACAGACCCATGCTTACCTTCACTCTGGGAAGGAGGAGGAGAAACACAGCCCAGGTGCTCTCAAGATAGAGTCTGGGAGAACGGCTGAATTAGCATGGATCTGGGCCAGAGCTAGCAAGCCTTGGCGAGGACCAGGGTTAATACAGTCAGACAGCATCTGGACTGAGCTGGCAGGTGTGCCCGGCATTGGGCTACAGTGGCTTGAGCCTCCCCAGTGGACCCCAGTCCACCTCTGGGGGTATTTCCCAATCCCACCACTTCTACTGGAAACATCCCCTGCTCATTCAGCCTTGCTCTGCCCAGCCAAAGTCCTGATAAAATCATGTAACCATTGGGAAAATCGTTCTCATCGCTCATCCCTGGGCTCCTGGGGTCTGCTATCGCTCTCAGAGAGATGCAGGCAGGGTGCTGGCAGCGAACACCCTTTGGAGAGGGCACAGCAGCGAACTCAGCGCTCGAGGGCACCAGTGTGCAGGAACAGGGGAGCACCAACCACCTCAGCCTGCTGCTAAGGGCATTTTACAGACAGTTGAGCTTAAACACTTAAACCCAAGGCACCCACTGCACCTTCCCCAGGAACAAAAGCCTCTGCAGCGGCTGGAAAGGAGACTGGTCTCACGAAGCGCCGGCAGCAGACCTGGCACCAGCCCCTCGCATCTCAGAAAGGCTTTTCAGCAGAAGCAGCAGTTCCTTCCAATGCCGAGGGTTTGTTTGGGAAAAGATAAATAAGTCACTCCTGATGCACTAGCACGACAGAAACAGATCCACTTGACTTTAAATACATCCTCTCTTCAAAGGCTGAAAAAGCCAGAGTGAACTGAGCAGCCTGATGCTGGCTCACCTCTGTTGGGAAGGGATCCCCTGTCGCCGGGAGAGGGGCACTGGGGCCAAACACAGGCAAGAGCAAAACCTTCCTGGCTTCACCACGCTGCCTGCCCTGAACGAGGCCCTGAATTCTCCCAGGCCCAGCCTTCTGATCCCCCAAATCAGGAATAATATTTCCCTCCTCTCTATCTCAAGCAGCAAACCCCTCTACTCCTTGCCACAGAGATGCCGTCTGCCTATAAATCAATGTATTTCCACACCCGCCCCCAGCAAGCGCTGCATCCTTAGGGACTAACACAACCTGCAGAATATCCACACATAAATAATTTCGTTCACAAAACCACTTGGCACGAGTATAAGTATCAAAGTCCCCAGTTTACAGATGGGGAAACTGAGGCACGGAGGGAAGTGGCCTGCCCCACGCAACGGGGGGTGGGGCGGGGGGGGATGAATGACTCAGGGGCACATCCAGAACAGAAGTAATTACACAGGAAGCAACTCCCAGCACCACGTTATAGCATGGGGAGCTAGCAACCAGGTTGCAAAACAACGCTCGCTTCCCGACATATGCACCCACCCCCATTCTGGGCTTGCTAGCAGATTTCTCAGTAGTTCTTCCTTATTTTTAAAAAGCTTCATTAATCCAAGGGGGGGGGGGGGGGGTTTTTCTGCACCTTCTTGTTTTGTACAAAGAAAACATAGGAGAAGGCAGTTCTGAGGAAGTTCCGACTCTGTGAAACACCAATCTGAAGCAAACGCCTCAATATTAAATAACAGTAATGCATAAACCAGCCTTAAGCTCACCACACCAATGTGATGGAGGGGTCAGGATGGGAAGGAAGAACCAGAGGAGCCAAGCTGGATGTGCTGGGTTGCTGGTGCAAGTTCTGTCACCAAGACCAAGTGCCGAAGCGAGGCAGTTTCCCAAGACGCCCAGAGCGAGGGCACCAACTCCAGAGCCACCTCCTAGGCTCCTGCAGTGGCAGGATTTGAACTCAAAGCCGTTATTTCACAGGGTTGGTTTTTTTTAAACAAAAGGTCCTTGCTAGGGAAGAAAAGGCTGTTTGATGGCTAAGCACAGCATGGGGAGAGGAAAGCTAGCGCTCCTCCAAACTGGGGCACTGACTTCAGGTGTGACCTTGGGCAAGGTCACCACATCTCTCCATCCACAGGGGGTCCAATGGGACCCCCCCCCCCCAGCCTCCTGAGAGCCTGGGCTACAACAGGGGACACCTCCACTGCCTCAGAATCGCTTGCCCCATTCCCACCATGGCAGTCCCAGAGTTGCTCAACCCCCCTGATCTGAGCCACCACGGCACCCCGCTCCCCAGAAAAGTGGGTCTGATACCCCCGTGCCCACCCCCAACACCTCCTGGCCCTGCACATGACATCAGAGCCTTCTCCCCCCCACCTCCCCTCCAAATCAGATGCTTTACAAAGCTTTTTCCCTTCCTTCTAAAGAGAATTTGAGCTGCGTGAAGCATTTTGAAGCTTCAGGCAATAGTCTTCTGGGCAGCCAAGCTTCGTCACCCACACAACCAGGCTTTGTCGGCTGCGGTGCCCGGCTCCGGGGACTGAGGGGGCCTGGGGGAGCAAGTCAGGCCGTGCAGGCAAGGTCACCCCCCCCTCTGGCCAGGGGGACGGGACAATCGGCCGGACAGTGTGGGAACGGCTGCAGGGTCATGAGACTGCTGAGGGCTGGCATGGAAAGTTGTACAACTTCGCAGCTCATTCTCCTCGCACAACACGCCCTTTGTGTCCCTCATCTGCGGTGGCCGAGAACGTCGAGGGGCAAATGGGCTGCCCTGAGCCCCCCAGGAACGGCTTCGGCACCCGGACGCTTGAGCCATGGCCAGAGACTCAGCCCTTAAAACTCACTCCCTTTTCACTTTTCAGGGGGCTGAACAGCCAGAGTATTAAAGCCTGAGGATTAGTAACAAGAGACAGAGCTTTCCACCTTTACAGGTTCAAAAAAAAAAAAAAAAAAAAAAGAAAAACAACCAACAAACCCCACCACCTGCATGTGGTAGGACCAGGCACAGGGTGCAACACCACAACGACAGGATGGGTGAAATCCACTTAGAAAGGTCCCAACGGCCAGGTGACAAGTGACAAAAGCCGCTGGCACGACCGCCAGCTAGTCCCCTCCTTGGCAAGAATAAGGTCTGAATGGGCCACCAAGGGGGAGCTTCAACTACTGACCTAAATTTCCCAGGCAGCTCTTTTCTCTCTCTACACCCTCCGACCGCCGAAAAGGCATTACACACTTGTTGTCCCAGACTGCGCGTCTCTGCAGGGTTGCAAAGATGCCACATTTCACCCCAAAGTGGCTGGGTTTGAGAAGTTAGGAAATTGTCCTCGCATATAACTCGTAGCAGCTGAGGGAGCACCATCAACTTAAAATACAGTCCATTTGAAAGAGAGAGTTTACAACAATACCAGAGCTCTCAAATTTATTTACAAACCTTATTTACAAACCTGGCGTAACACACATGTGTCCCTAACTACTCAGCTAAGTCTGCTTTCATTCGTGCTGAGCCTGCTCTGCATTTCCAAAATACCAACGCAACCGAGCTTCAGCTATCCCCGGCTGCTCAGGTCAGCCCGACAGAAACGCAGCCCGATTCCGGGCCGGAAAAATGTAATTTTTTTTGTGTGCAAGAAGTGCTGCTAAGCACTGTTAATGAGGGAAGCCCTCTGCCTCCCCGAGACGCTGCTCGCAGCAATCTCAGCTGTTCCACATCCAACTGGTTTTGCACTGAGGCCAACTGTAGTTTGATGCTGCTCATCAACACTAAAAGGGTATTTTCTTAAGCTCAAGTTATCAACTCACTCCTTTCAGACCTACCAGATGAACTGCAGAAGAGCAGAACAGAGCGTTAACCGAAACCCCTGAGCTTGCACTTTACTCACCTCGAGTCCAGCCGGATGTCACCCAATCGCTTTCCTACAGGAGTTCTGGAATTTAACATTTACATTCAAATGAGACGACCACATTAAGATGGGATCACAACCAAAAGTGCTGACAAAACACTGCTTAATTACTAGTTTTCCACATAACCTCAGTGGGTTGTTTGGGGTTTATTTTGTTGGTTTTGGGGTTTTTTTTCCTTTTGCTTCTTTGCATTTCTTTAAAATTTAGCTGGGTGAACAGAGGAACCTGAGCAGCTTACAACGGCTCTGAAATACACAGGTATCAGGTGTGAGAGCTAAGTCACATCTGGTTAGCCAGGTAACAGAGAATGTTTTCAATGTGCTCTTCATCCGGAAAAGATCCCAAATCACTTTACAAAGGCAGGGCTCTCCTCTCCCGCAGAGGTGCCACCCACTCCAGCAGCACAGATGAGAAGCTTGAGCAACACTACACACCTGCTCAGGGCAGAAAGGGAAAATCATCATCGCCTTTTCCACCAAGCACGAGGCAAAATGGCTTTAGGGCACTGCTACGATGCACAATGCAAGGTTTCCTGGGAACAACTGTGTTTTGGGCTACGGCACGTGGTTATTTAGCCTCTTGAAGCTCAAGGTACCAAAGGAATGGAAATCATAAGTTGCTACGCCCAGTTTCTTAGAGGAAATACACACATGACAATGTCAGGGCAGACTGCAGCAGCGCTGCTGTGTGCTAGAAAAGAATTATTAAAATAATGTTGCTATAAAAAAAAAAAAAGTCAGTGGTTTGCTGCCCAAGGCCTAAACATTATCCTAGTCCTCACTCACCACCAACTGGAGAAATGGGCATTTTTTCCCTATGAATAGCTCACCCCAATTATAGGTCACACAATGCAAGTCCTTGTCTCTTCACTTTATATTTAGGGAGCAATCATCCCAGTGCCCCCCTTCCTTCTTCCAGCTGCATGGACACATCTGCAAGCCCGGATCCCTTGAGATAAAGTGCAGCTCTCCGGCCATTTGGAGCATGAGCCATCATCTCTGCTGACACCAAGCTCTGCAACATCCCAAGGACAAGCCCAAGCAGGTCTCTCTCTGCCCAGGATCCACCCTAAACTATGCAGAGGCCTCAGGAAACACACCTAGCACGCAGCAGCATAAAGCCAAAAAGGTGGGAAGATGGTAGGCAGGAGGAAATGAAGGAGGGCGTTTTGCCTGCTTGGGAGAAGTCACTATTTCAACCACTCTATGGTGCTATTAAAATTCAACTGCTCTCTAAAAGGAATGCGCTGTCGGCAGTTTAGTGCCAAACTATCCGAATTATGTGGACCTGCAAAACAGATGCATGTTCTTGAGAGGAAGACCCTGCACATCAACAGGAGCAAACTGCACTGTATGAAAAAATTAAGATAAAATAAAAGCACGCTGAGGGTTTTTTAAATAACTCTAAATTTTGATAATGCAATGGGAAGAATTTTTTTGTCTTTAGCAGGTGATTGAGCCATCAATGGCAAAAAGAGTGAATTCAAGCTTTCTTGTATCTTGACTGGACATCGCATCTGGGGTAAAACACCAGAGGACAGATATGGCATGACCAAGATCATGCAGCCATTGAAGTGAAGAGATCAGAGCAGAACAAGCATCCTGCAAATATCTGTGGCCTCTCTGCGGACAATATGGCTCTGTTTTCTGCAAACGGGCATCCCCTCCAGCCCCCTACAAATCCCCATCTGAAGGCACTGACTCTGGGAAGCATCTTATCCCCCAGCGCCTCTGCCACAGCTCTCAATACAGGTCTCTGTTACCGCAGCTCTAATCACTGAGTTCACATGAAGGCTCATCTAAGGAACAAGACTGACCACATCATGAGGATTCAGTTGGCTCCCAAACAGGCACTGGGCTCCTGATCACACAACCAGACCAAACTACCACTCCACTGGTTCCTCAAAGTGGGGTGGTTGTTTTGTTCTGATCTTTGGAAGGACAAGCTTTCCAAGCATCCCGCTTCACTGTCTCAAATTTAACGTTATGTGGAAAAACGACCAAGGTGCTATGACAACACCTGACAAGGCAGCCCAAGCTCCTCAGTTACAGCAACCACCCCTCGTTTCAGTCCAACTCGATGAACTCGCACCACTATCAGGTAAGCAAAACAGCTGGGGCTTTCCTTGCCGCTGCCAGGTCTGACCTGCCAGGGAGGTTTGCCTCTCCCTTCTGTCTAGAAATATATGCCTGGGCAGCATAGGAAGCTCCAGCACAGAGTCAACACTCATTCTAGGACTGTTTCATACCAAGCAGCTGCCCAAGGTGAAAGGAAATCCACCCAAAAACCTGCAGATACATCAATGCCGATCCTTCAGCACTGATCAACGCCACATCCCCCATCTCAGAAGAGCCAAAGCACTTTACAAGCCATGTATTGACAGGGAAGAAACACATAATACGCCACAGAAACACCAGTATCTGGGGCAGGACACACAATGCTTTAGCAGCACAGAAGTTCAGACAGGAAAGGAGAATCCCACATCCTGCTACTGCTGCCAAGGGAACTCTGGTAGGAAGAATATCTGGTAATTGAAGTTTGGACAGAGCGCTGGAACTGAACGCCCCTCGGACCCTCAATGAGCATCATGGGAACTTTAATGACCACAAGTAATAAAGAACCTTGATTTTCCTTCATATTAAAAATAATAATAATAATAATCCCCTTCCACAGCAGAGCACCTCAGAGGTAGGAGCGGTGCCAAGAGTTGCCTTTGCTGTGGTGCCTTCCTCTCCTTGGGCTGGCCAAAAGGGGCAGATCTGCAGAGCCGGTGGAGCAAGGACAGCCCTCCCCCAGACGCCAGCCAGCCATTTCCTCGCTCAGGAACGGCTGCATCCTGTGCTCATTCAGAGGAGCCTGCGTAGGTCTGATATATTTGGCAGAGAATCTAAATTAGGCTGGAAGAGCTGCATTGAAGAATTTGGATGAAGAAGTCCCAAGCCCATGTTACACCAGTGTTTCAGCTCAGGTATCAAACCGGGCTATGAAGGGATGACCACCAAGCCTCTCATCAAGGTGACACATCGCCTAGCAGCTCCTGGACAGACAGGTTTTGGGGGTAATTCAGCAATCTCTCTGCTACCTCAGGCAAACCATGGCAACTGATTGAAGGTATCCCCAAGAAACCAATTTAAATTTTACACCTCAACCCATTTATAATCTTCTCAGTATTCAAAACTGCCGCCTTCCCAGCCCTTACCACTGTGCCAGCAGTGGGAAAAAGTGAAGGAGAACTTCACCAACACTTTGGTGGTGTAACAGTGACTGCTCATGCCACGCCAGAACCAGAGCAAGAGCAACTGCAACCAGGCTCCTGAAGTCCTCTGGCAGCACTGGGTTGCAAAGCAAGCAGCAGAAGAGATGGTGTGACCAGAGCAGAGCAGGGAGATAATGACTGCCCCGGTGGAGCTGGTCTCTGGTGCTGTTAACAAGATGCTAAAGGTCTGGGATTCCTCATCACACTAAAGGAAATCATTAGGGACACTGCTACAGAGCATACCAGGAAGAAAAGGACTTGTTGCTCTTCATTTTCCAAAACTGCTTGAATTTAAGTGGTTTTTACATGTCAGTCCAGAAGAGAAAGCACATGCCAGGTGCAGCTTTTTTCTAGTTGCACAGCCAGCAGAAGGACAAGCATTGCTGAGGAAAGGCCCCACAACTACCAGCTTTAACACCAAATCCAGGGTCTGACCAACCAACTGACCCTTCAACAATCCCATCCCTGTTTCCCTCCTTGCCTCCCCCATTCAGGCTCCATACTTCGATTCAAACTCTGACCTCTAAGCACAACCACAACACAGAGAGCGTTACTACTGCTGACCAGGAGAACGAAACCAAAACCAGCAAAGGGAAAGTCACCTGCAGCAGTGCACAGGGCCCACTCCCGAAACATCCCAAGTGCCTGGGGAGGGGGGGAAGCACTCTGCATCTCCCAGGACAAGGTCTATGGCTTTCACGTAAACCTGATGGCATTCACCGCCCAGAGAAGAGACACAGTGTGGCTCCATCTCTAAAGATGCTGGTAGCTAACTTCCGCAATTAAGAAAACAGACAAGGGATGACCAAATGTCATGCTCTTCAATGCTGCGGATCCCTACCAATGTCTGTTACCAGGAAGGGATTTTCTTCCAGAGCATAGCACAGCCTCGCACTGCGCACAGGGAAGTTCAGTTTCCGCTGCAGCATCGACTACTGGCAAAAACCAGAAGTCAACTTAGACCCCGATAGACGGCAGTGGTCTGCTCCCGCCTGCCATGTCACGTGGAGAAGCACCACGACCCAACCTCCACCAGACCTGTTACGGCACATCCGAAAGAGGCAGCCGCGGTG
The DNA here is from genome assembly GCA_026212715.1 of Elanus axillaris. Classification (NCBI taxonomy): domain Eukaryota; kingdom Metazoa; phylum Chordata; class Aves; order Accipitriformes; family Accipitridae; genus Elanus; species Elanus axillaris. Next base: position 38,891,346 of record JANZLQ010000095.1, read on the forward strand.
CAGAGCCTCCCCATCCTGCCACCCCTCCAAAGCTATCCCGTGCCAGATCAACACAGGGCCCTCTTCCCCACTGACAGCAACAACCAGGACGTACTAAAACTTCTTTTATGTTGCAAGGTTAGCTTGAACTGGTTACTCCACCCAGACCTCCTTGACAATTTTCTCCTTTGTCATCAGAGACCGTATTTAATCCAGGAGGAATGTGCCTTGGTTCAAGCCCGTGTAGTCACAGACCCAAGGCCAGTGCGTGTCACTTGAACTTCGGTGCAAGCATGGGTTTACTTCTGTGCCGGAAGCTGCCCATCACCGGCACCATTACTCTGCCTCGGGGTTTCTCAACATGATGGTCCTGAGTCCATCACAAGAGGTCTTTGTGCTGGGACTGCCTCTGGGCAGCACAGATTTCTCTGTATGGAGAAGAAATGAGCTACCACCATCCACCAGGGAGGCTGAGAGCCGCCCAGTGACCCTCAGACCCTACTGCAAACCCACCTTCACTCCAGCAAGGCTGTGTGCGAGTTGCTCCCAAGCCTCCCTACTCTCCTCAGCTGATCCACCGCAGCCTATGCACACAGCCCTCAGCCTGCTGAAAATGTCCAGGCATGGTTTACGGGGACAGGAAGGACAGCCACCCTTGCGTTAATGGAAGCTGCTTGTTTTGCTGCTGAAACGAACTCTTCAAAAGCCAAGCCCAAATGTGCCCACACGCTTGTTGCCGCAGCCCTCCGATGGGTTTTCTCCCACATAGCTCTGCTGTTGCCGTAAAGCAACAGAGCAGCTCCCTGCAAAACCACAGCGGGGTTTTCAGGAGATCCTGCAGAACACCAAGCCCTTGCTATTCAGCCCCTAGTTCTGAGGCTTTCTAAAGTATTTAGGAGAAGTTATACGCAAAGGGAAAAAAAAAAAAAACCCACACAACATGAAAGTCTGTGTGTTTCAATCCTGGCTAAAGGAGCAGCCCTTGCCTAGGAGCACAGCGTGCATGGAAGGGGAAGGTTTCTTTTTCAACTCGAAAGCCTCGTAAGCCTGGAGGCACCGAGATGCACGCAGAAATAAGCCACCAGTATTTCAGAAAGGCAACATTTGGCCCTTTTGCCAAAGGGAGCAACTGAAGACTTGTCATGAAGAAACGAAGCCACTGCCAATGTTAACCCAGTGCTCGGCAAAGCACAAGGGCGGAGCGGGGACTGCCGGACCACCGGCACGTCCCAGCCGCTCAAGGCTGGATGAAAACGAGAGCTTCTGTGGGTCATATTTTTACACCCTCCTCCCCTTCAGAGACCAGGCATGACCACAGACCAGCAAGAGGCCAGAGCTGGCGCTCCCCAGACTGGCCAAAATCCCCCCAAGTCGCCACCAGCATTTCCCCCCACTCCGAGAAAGGCTGACAGCATCTGCCCCCTTTGCACCACGTTCCCCCTCCCCTGTCGCAGCTTCTCTCTTTCTCCTAAACTGAGAGAACCATAAGAACGGCTCAAATCCCAAATCCCCCCATTCCTGCAGCTCCCCCACAGCACCCACCTGTTTCCTGACCTGCTCCCTGCACGCCTGGTTCTCCAGCCCAGCTCCCACCGAGCCCTAAAATCAACCCGTCCCTCTCCTACCCCGCAGCCATGTCACAGGTTCCCTCTCCCAGCCTCCGTGTCCTCCCCCTCTGACAAGCCTGATGTTTCCTGCCCCGCTCCTACTGCCTTCATCGTTCGATGTCGGAGGTATAGCATTAAACTAATTGCTTCAAATGGCACCTCGAAGAGTGGTTGCCTTTTCCACACCAGGAAGGGGAAAAAAAAAGGGAAGAAAAAAAAAAAAAAAAGAATAAGATTGGAGTTTACTGACAAAGCAGAGCATACCAGGCAGGGCAGTCCCTTATGTAATTCCTAGTTTGTGGATAAACAGACAGCTCGTCTCGCCGTTCTCGACTCCACGCGACGTGCAAAAGCGAATCCCGAGAGCAAGCATGCCACGCGCTTCATCCCTGGCAATGCTGTCCTGCCATGAAGCTCTTTTCCTTCCCTCCTCAGCGCACGACTGGGCAGCACAGGGATGAAGGGAGGGAACGCTGAACCAGTACCGCATGTACTCTGCCTGTTGGGGCAAGAGGCTCCGAGTAACTAGAGAGCAGCAACCTGTAGCTACAAGCCTACCTTCAATGCTTGCCCAGCTCCTTGTCGGGTAGGCACTCAAGCAAACAAAAAAAAACAAAAAAAAAAAAAAAGAAATCTACTTACTGGTTTCCAGTTTGCTGGTGGGAAATAAGTAGGTGCACAAACCAGGAAGGAAACAGGGCACACAGCTGCAGTTTAAAAGCAGGCAAGAGGGAGTTAAAATACAGCGCTGGTACGCTTGGGAGCATCCCCTGCCCTTATAAAAAAAGCAGGGCAACAGTCCTTCCTGCAGCAGGGAGAGGATCTCACACAGTTTCAGATGGGTGTTACAGAACCGCAGGGGTGGAAAGCGGGAGGAAAAGGGTCCTGAAGGTGCTAACCCTTCACAGGCAAAGAAACCACCCAGCAAGTACCAGCGCCATGTCTTTCTGTCCAGGCCCTGGCACCCCGGGAGGGCACATGGATCCATGCACAGCTTTGAGGAGATCGGCAAAAAGTATTTGAGACAGCAAGGCTGTCGTCAGGGAGATCGCACTCCCGACGGTCCGGCTGTACGCATTTTTTAAGGGGTCGGCGAAGCAACGGCATCGGAAAGCTGCTGACTGCCAGGGGATCTGCGGCTCATCTCACCGACGTGGCCTTGGCTCCCACCTGCAGCCACGGGGCAGTTCGCACCAGTTTCCAGTTTCTCGCACCTTGTCACATTAAGAGAGGACGCTGATCCCTATAGTTTCCTTCCACCTGCAGCCTGGAGCTGCTGCCCGAGATCTCACAGGAAGATTTACAAGTCCCTCAGACGGCTGGGTCTCCAGGGGTGGGGAAGGAGCTCCACCACAATTCGAGGCACAGAACAACTTTTGCACCGTTTGCACCGTGGAAGTCATGTCCGGACTCTGCTACAGGAGCCAGCAATGACACCGGGGAGGCAGGGAAACTGAAACTATGCACGGAGGGAAGATGATACGGCCAGGGAGCTGGGCAAGAAACAATTGTCCCTGGATACTCGCAGAGGATCCCGACGCCTGTCTGACCTCGTTTACTCTCACTCTGACGTCCTACCAGAGCTCCTCCAGGACCAGCAGGATGCTCCAGGCACAGGTATCGGGACAGACACACAGCTAACACCAATCGGGAACACAAACGTGCACCAGTTTGGATCAAAGGGTCATGGGACTGGGTATAAATGCTTCTCTTCGTCCTAGAGACTCACTGTCTTTATCCCTTTCCCAGAGTTTTGCTCGTCAAAAGGCTTTTAATTACAGATTGAACCCAGTCTCTTTAAATTTGAGGTTAAGGCTGGTTGAAAGCATAGTTAAGAGCAACTGTTTATTGCTTCGACTATGCAAGATAACCAGTAGGATTCTAATTGTTTGCCACAGAAGTCTTCTCTTTCAATAAAGGCAGGATCCTCAGACTGGGAAAAAAACCTGAAATGTCAGTTTTAATCAAGATTAAGCCACAGTTCTCAAGCATTTAGGCTCCATCTCAAGTGCAGACCAGGAATTTCACAGCCCCCCCC
>JANZLQ010000095.1:38900504-38912745 GCA_026212715.1 Elanus axillaris
GGGGTGGGGTCGACAGATGGGCAAGACAGGCGCCCAGCATCACCTCCCCAGAGCCCTGGCATTGCTAATGGCACAACAACTCTGCAAAATAAAAGTTATTTTTCAATTCTGGGCCTGATTTCAATTTTGTCAAGTCTGCCCCAGGCTGGCAGAGCCCACCTTCACCTCTCCCTGCTTCTTTTCACCCCAAATATTTCAGAGCTGATCCCAACTCCCCTGGGCCAGGATTTAGGGCATCGCACCATCCTCAGACCTTGCATCTGTTCCAGCTGGGGCTGCCTCCTGCCAAGATAATTCCGTTATCGCCTTCTTCCGCCGGAGGCAGCCGATGGGCAGCGTGGCGAGAGCCACTGGCGCATCCTGGCGTGGCCGTGTCCCCAAGCACAGTCAGTGACATCGCTCCCATCCAGGGAGGGCCCGCTGGGATTCCGGCTCTGCTCAGGGGTTAAAGCCTCTTGGGGCACAACCAAGAAGAGAAAAGGCCTGTAAATGTAAAGTGCCATTTATTTTTTTTTTTCTCATGATGAAAATATCAAGTTTAAAAAAAATAAATTGCACCAACAAAACGCTCGATACGCTTTCTCCTCCTCCTCCAAAGCCCAGCACCAAAACCAACTGAAAATATCCTAAAGCTTTATGAACTGTCCCCTTCCCCACCTCCCACTTAATTTAAGAGGCAAAAACCGTAACGATGAGCATCCCCGCAGCTCCGGGGCAACTTGCCCAAGCATGAGCTGAGCCAGCAAACACAGACATCCCCCCCCCAAATCTGGGGTCTTCCCCCCGGGTTTGCCCTGGGAGGACACGGCCACCCTTGGTGCTTGCCCCAAGCAAGGCAACGCCATCATCCTTTGCTGGGGACAGGGAAAGAAAAGAGTATGAAGGGTTTGGGGTTACCATGTCTCAACACTTGTTTTTGGGGGGCTGTCGTGGTGGGACCCGAGTGCAGGCAGAAGGGATAAAAAACCCAGCCCAAAGAGAAGGAAGACACCCCAAAAATATATCCCACCAAGCTTCCAAAAATCACCTCCTCACAGGGGGCTTGGGGATCGCAGATCCCCCACATGGGGGAGGGGAGCAGGGGAGCAAGTCACCCCAAAACACATATATGTGATGGAAAATGAGGTGACAGCAGGGAGCTGCCATCCCCAGGGCACAGCCGCTGCTGGCAGGGATGGATCCGGATGCTCTGCCAGGGGCTCGGGGGGTGTTTACCAGGTCCTTCCTGGGCAAGAGGGGGACGCGTCAGCCACGGTCAGGCTGAGGCAGCCTTCAGAAAACCCCATGGCCTCAGGACAACGTGGTTCTCGCTGGGTGGGTTCATCCCCTCCCAGCAAGGCCCAGCCTAGGCACCCCACAACTCCTAGACGAGGGAGTGGGGGGCTGTGGGGGGGGCTCCGATGGGGAGCTATAGCCACAATGGCCAAGGCCTCTCGTGGGGTGGAAAAGAGACAGCCAGAGGGGGAAAACCTGCAGCTTCGAGGGGTTTCATCCTTCCCTATATCCAGGAGATGGCGGGGTCAGGAGAGGGACCCAGCTCCCGGGCTAGCTCGGCTCTGCCTTGGCCACAGTGGACAACTGGGCTCTGCCTCCCACCTCTCTGGCTGGAAGAAGCCAAGGAAAGCCTGTGCTCTCCCCTCACCTCGGCACTTAAAGGTAAGAGCCACAGCTTGCCAGGGAGCCACGGCCCTGGGGGGACCTGCTCACACACCCACCCCACAGCACCCACCTGATTCCCTCCTGCTGTGAGCTGAGAACTCGGCCTGCACTCAACAGGTCAAGACCCTTTGCTAAATATCCAGTGCATGACAAGAACAGGCTTTAAAACAACTGTTTAGAAAGAAAACAAAGAAAATACAAATCTCTCCTCCACCAGCAGACAGGCTGGGAGGGAGCTCACCGCTATGCTCTTCTCTAGCTGAGCCATAAATCATCCTGCAGACCTCCTGCCCGCATCGGCAGGGTGCCCACCTCATCCCCAGCCACCCTGGGCAGAATGGTGACACTGTTTCAGGCCACCCTAGACAGGGTTTCTCCAGTTCCCAGACCCATTGACTTCTTCACCCCAGAGCCCACATAAAAACCAGGGAGGAGGTGAAACGTCTGCTGTGCAGGCCCTTGTCCCCATCCCCTGCTACCGTCTCACACACATGCAAGCGTGCACACATACAATTCTTTTTTTTTTTTAACCCAAGTGAACATGTTTAAAAAAAAAAAAAAAGAGAAAAATTAACATAAGCAGCACCACATTTCCCAAGTGTCAGGAGCTCCAGAGCTGGAGCAGAGGCCTGGAACACCCCCACATCAAAAGAAACCAACCCCGCTTTGGCTGGGGGACGGCCGATAAAGACGCTTCCAAGGGGATGGTGCTTTGCCGCTGGGACGCGAGGCAAGTGGGGGCCGGGGAGAAGGAAGGAGGGCAGTTCTGTCATTTACTGAAGGAGAGGAAATGGTGACAGAGGCAGATGTACTGACACCAGGCGGTCGGCTCGGCCCTCACATGGCAGCACGGGTGGGTGTGCTGGGCTGGTTCAACCGCAGCGTTTTGCACAGCCAGCCGGCGAAATCCACCTCCTCCACTTCGGAGCGTTTGATGAAGGTGTGACTCTGAAAGCGAAGGGAAAGAGGGTTAGGAGCACCGTTGGCTGCTCCCCAGCTCCCAAAACCCAGCTGTGCCATGGGCTAGACCCCAGAGAGGTGAAAAGATCCTGGTGCCACAGCTCAGGCTGCTCTCAGGCAGCAAAAGCAGGTTTTGAGACAGTATTTGCTCCTTGCAGCCCCGTGGCTGGGATTTTAATCTGTGCTGGTCACGTAGTCAACACACAGGCATGGGAGCAATGAAGATTTAGAAGACAGCAGAGCCTGCATGGCCCCTGGCTGTGAGCAGACAAAACCCCTGCTCCTCTGGGGCAGAAGGTGACGGAGAAGCACAGGCAGGACAGGACAGCCTTCGCACAAGGGCATGGAGCCACAAGGACACAGGCCACCTCCTTTGCAAGGGCTATGTGGGAGCACCCAGATATAGCTCAGGGGCTCAGCATGCTGCTGAGAAGGAAAGCTGAGGTCAATGTGGTTAAACTGGGCTCGTAGAACGGTTTGGGTTGGAAGGGACCTTAAAGATCATCTAGTTCCAACCCCCCTGCCCTGGGCAGGAACACCTTCCACTAGACCAGGTTGCTCAAAGCACCATCCATCCTGGCCTTGAACACTTCCAGGCACGGGGCATCCACAGTCTCTGTTCTGTGCCTCACCACCTTCAAAGTCAAGAATGTCTTCCTAGTATCTAATCTAAATCTACCCTCTTTCAGTTTAAAACTGTTACCCCTTGTCCTACCGCTACACGCCCCGATAAGAGTCCCTCCCCATCTTTCCTTATAGGGCCCGTTAGGTACTGGAAAGCTGCTGTAAGGTCTCCCCAGAGCCTTCTCTTCTCCAGGCTGAACAACCCCAACTCTCTCATCCTGCCCTCATAGGGGAAGTGCACCAGCCCCCTGATCATCTTCATGGCTTGAGCAGGTCCATGTCTTTTACATTGGGGATGCCAAAGCTGGATGCAGTACTGCACGTGGGGTCTTGCCAGAGTGGAGTAGAGGAGAACAATCCCCTCCCTCCAACTGCTGGCCCTGCTGCTTTTAAGGCAGCCCAGGATATGGTTGGCTTTCCGGGCTGCAAGCGCACATTGCTGGCTCCATATTTTCATATTCATCTGCCCAGATGAATCGGGAGGCAAAGGTTTATCCCAGGCACCTCCGCAGACACAGGGCAGCTGGGTGGTTCCCATCCCAGACTCTGCATGGGCTAGATACCATCACTAACTTTAAATCAAAGGTGAGTCACTCCCTCTCCCAGGCTCTGTTTGGCTCATCTTAAACTCAGCCTGGGAGTTTCCAGCCTTTTGAGCAGCAGAGGCACAGAGGGACAAGGCAGCAGCTTGCAGATCTGCTGCCACCCCACCATAGAAAGAAAATTGCTCTCCCCACTTACCATCAGCATCTTCAGATCTGCCCGTTCTGCTGGATTTTTAATTAAGCTGAAATGAGAAGAAGAAGAGACCAAAACCAACACTGAGACGTTTCTTGTGGGAAACCAGTTATCTGGCTGGAGAAGTCTCCAGCTTCACCAAAAGCCACTTGGCCTCCTGGCTGCTTTCCCCAGGAGCCTGGCAGCATGGAAATGGCTCACAAAGCATTATCTCCAACAGCCCAGCTCCTAGGGAAAGCTGAAGGATCTGTCTCTTCTAGATTGTGTGGATGAACTGTGCCCTGCAAATGGAGACAAGGACCCAATGCTTGGCAGGGGACGAGTGATTTTTGTAATGTCCAGCCTCTGCGATTTTATGGGAGCTGCAGCAGCATCTTCAGGTGTCCCCCCACCACATCAGAAAGTCTGGATGTTGATGGTGTATGCCTAGTGCCTGCAAGGCTGTGGGGTGACTCACAGCCCCAGCAATCTGCTCCACCATCCTCCTGCCATGTTCATATTTAGAAGGTGCTGGGATACTGCTAAGCATCACCACAAATAAACTGCTTTTATTCCAACCCTTCCCAAGGCAGGAGTTCCCAACACAATGCAGGATCACACTGCAGCCAGGGAGAGATCACCTACAGAGCATGGAGAACATTGCATTACACTGAATGTTTTGGGTGGAGCGGCAGCCTGCAGAGCTGTCAGGGAGTACATACAGGCCTCCACCTTCAGCCATAAGATGAAATCCTTACCATTTATTTACAAACTCCTGGAAATCTTGCGTGAAAACTCCATTCGGCAGCTTGGGAGGTGGCTGTAGAGAAAAGAAATGGTTTCTGCATCACAGTGTGTTAATGGGTCAAAAACCAGAGTGTCACCTGCAGTCTTTAATGAGCTGCAGAAAAGCTGTGCTCTACAGCTATCCTCCTCCTCCAAGCTTCCCTTTACAACTAGGGAACCGCTCCCTGCCATTTCTTACCCTGGCAGAACATGGCTGGGCTGGCAGCAAACTGCTGCCCCAGCATGACACGCAGCTGGGGGGGGACCCCACACTGAATCACTGCCAAAGCTGGGAAACCGAAATTGCAGCATCGCAATTCTGGATCCAAGCTCGCAAATCCCAGCTCTGGCAACGCCTACAGCGACCGAAGCCGATCCAGAAATGACAACTAGGGGTCAATTCCTATCACCCTGAAAGGGGAAGCTGCTCTTTCCACTTGCTGGTGGAATGGACCCTACCTCTCAAGTCTGGTAAGACATTTCAGCCTAGGATTTTAGCACTGGTCACCCTCATTCAAAGGGCTTCATCTGAGAAAACATATACAACCTCAGCATCTGTGCAGGGGGAGTGTTCATCCTTTGCTGATCTAGGGAGAAGCATGTTTGAAATAGCCAGTTGCAGAAGGAACAGGTCATTACAGCCAAGAGCTCCGCTCACTGCTCTCCTCTTCCAAGGGTATTAGGAACTTCCCCCTGCAGAGCCTTATTCCAAAACCAGAGGTTCTTTTGTGATACAAAGAGGTAACGGGGAGAAGGAAAGGACATCAGCGCAGCTCAGAGGGGCTCTCTATCAAAAAGCCCCTATTCAAGCAAAGGTTTCAGAGCCCATCCTGACTCAGCAGTGGACATGACACTGTGGTACCTCAGGGAAGCCCAGCAAAGCCAACAGTATATACCCACCTCATTAACTATATAATCCAGCAGTTCAAAGATGGCCATCGCAGGCCGGCTGTCCATCCCATGGCCTGCATGGTTAAGATGACAAAAACAGCGGTGAGAGGCTGTTTAGGGACAGCAAGGGCCCTCATTTTGTGTGAAAAGCACATGTGCTGTGGGACTTTAGCTGGGAGCGGCAGAGGCAACCCACTTGGGAATTGACTCGTGGTTAAAAAAAATAAAATGGAGAGAAAACCAAAACACATTCCAAAATCTTGGATTTTTTTTCCTCTGTGCCTATAGTCCAGATTTATTTCCTAGCTTGGAGCATTTGGAGAGCACCAGACCATCTGCTGTGGCAGGCTGGCAGTGCTTCTAGAGCCTTCTGCTTCTGAGCTAATGGCTCAAGCAGAGCCTTCTTCAAACACCTGTGCCAGTCTGGTACCTCTAGGAAAGGTCCCAGCAAAGCTGTTCCCAAAAAGCTGCCCCTAGCTTGAAAGGAATCTGTTAGCAGCATGGGTAGAGGCTGAGGAGCAACATAGGCTGTGACAGTGTCCCTCAAAGCATCTCCTCCCAAGGGTCCACATCCCAACAGCCTGCACCATCCCCAGCACAGGGTGATTTGCTGCATGGCTTGAGCCTTCTCATGGGACACAGCAGGGTCTAAAGGTAGATTAACTGAGCTCTTAATAGACCCTTAATAATAAATCTTAATAGACCCTGGTTGACATCCTGAGAGCAATCTCCTCGCCTCCCCATGCAAGACCAGACTCCTGCCTGTGCTCGTGAGGAATTACAAACCTCTGTGGTAGAGTGGATTCTGCTGGAGCATTGACATGGCTCCATCTGCTCTGCAGAGAGGGGCCTCTAGAACCACTCACCTCCCCACTACAACCTCATCCAGAACAGCCTTTGGCTAACCCAGCCACACCAAACACAACCCGACCCATTCGCCCCTATGTCTGCATGTTGTTTCCAATGCATACGACAGCCCCTACCACTGACAGGGCGTCCTGGGGGCCTGGCCCGCGGCGAGATGCTGTGAGACTCTCCCTCTGCTCCGTCCACCACAGGACGGCCAAATATTGCTTCCAGTTCCTTGGAGTCTGGCGGGGGGATTGGGTACCTTCCGATAGACAGCTCCACTAACGACAGACCCATGCTCCAGATGTCAGACTGGACTGAGTAGTGGGTGCCCTGCAACCGCTCAGGCTGGAAGGAAAGGCCACAGAAACACACACTGATGCAAAATATCAATATGCAAAGTCATAAACATCATGCACTGAAATTAAATAGATGAGACTCAATATCCTGACAGCCTCTCCAGCTTAGCTTTCCACCCCTTCAGGGAAAGGACTGTCCCAAAGGGGTCATGTGCAAAGGGGATACAAATGAAAGATCATGTGCAAACATAAAGCACTTGTATGCAGCTAATCAACAGCTACAGTGGAGCAGCATTTACAGCTGCTTATACTTAGGAGTCCAGAGTACACAGTAGGAATCTATTGCTCTGTATGCTGAGATCTAATGAATTCAATTTATTAACAAAATTTTTTGTTTTCCTGCTCATTCCTGTTAATACCCAAGAGGAATACCCAAGAGGAGCAGAAAATCCAGTCTAGGCTCTTACCATTGAAAGAGAAATTAAAATTAAAAATAAATAAATCAATGCAAGTCATCCATACTGGCAGCTTTGAGTCAGCTGTGCAGACCCAGTGGCTGAGTGCAAAGGAGATATTATTTTTAAATAGCCACTGCCTAACTATAACTGTACTTGAATAACCATTCCCAAAATATGAGAGCAGCTCAGACCTAAGCACAGAAGTGAGGTCTGATGGCTTCCCTAATAACCCACCGCTCGTTCCCAGCCGCAACCACACATGGTGCGGTGAGAAGACCCCCACCTACCCTCTGCCTTTCAGCCAGCAGGACCTGGGGACTCAGATCCAGCCAGGAGGTGATTTTATTGTCATGGACACCATATTATCTGCAGTTGAGCTAACACTGATGATGATTCTCATTTAAAGGAAGAGAGGCACAATCAGCTCTTCCTGCAGTTCACTCTCACTGGCTGACTCCAATTTGGCTTTAATTTCCCATTAGTCTGTACAAAAACCCAGCTGTACTAAACTGGTTTTATCCCAATTTTGCCAGCAAGTGCGCATGGTCAAAGCAGCAGAGGAGGTGCATGTACCAGCATCTGCATCCTCTCCATAATCATTTTTTTGCGCAGAGCTTTGCATATAGAAAAGAGAACGATGTTTTTGAACCCATAAACGCTTGCCAAAATAAAACATGGAAGTATTTGTAGGATCTGAAGCATCTTTCCCTGCAAGTCTCTGCACTTCCACATGCCACCACCACTAGCCAGGCACCAGCTGGAGTCGACAGGACACCGACTCCTCAGGAGGATGTGGAGGCATCTGCTTCTCCAGCACAGGACAGTGCCTCAAAGCACTGGGCTCACCTCTGATGTGAACCAGGAATGGGGCAGTCCAGATAAGGAGGGAAACATAGAGCAAAACCACGAGTGAATCAGACACTATGTGCTGATTCTGTAAGAGCTGAGTTGAACCCAAGTTGTAAAAAAAAAAAAAAACAACAAAAAAACCCCCAAAAAACCCAAAACAGCCGAAAGTTGAAAGGAACTTACAGACATGTAGGACCGAGTTCCCACAAAAGAGTTTGCCATGGAGTCAATGAGTTGACCGCTGACCCCAAAATCACACAGCTTAATCTCTCCTCGAGAATTAACCAGGATGTTAGAAGGCTTCACATCTGACAACAGCAAGAGAGAAGAGCGTAAACGCAGCTCCAGGTAAAATACAGGGCTCTTGTACTGCAGGCAGTTATTTTTAGGTTCCTCCTCTCACCTCTGTGCATGATTTGGTGCTTCTCTCTCAGATACGCCAAGCCTCTCAGAACCTAGAAGGAAACCAAAGACAGGATGAGATCAGAGCTGGGAAGGGCTTTCCCTTCAGCAGGACACATTGCATAAACTCTGGGTGCTGCCACGCTGCAGCTTGGTGAAGAAAGCCACCCCATAGTGTCCACATGTTTCAGTGTTTGCAATTTATCATCAAGTCAATCACAGATGTTGGGTTTACCGCCCGAGAAAGCCTCTCCCAAACCTTCTCCAGGAGAGGCAAACACCAGCTGGTGCAATGCAAGGGGTTGGAACTATGAAGAGTGGTTAGGAATATGCTTTCCCCCTCCCCTCTTGCACCCACCACTGCCTCTTGCCCTGGGTCAGGATAGGAAAGCGCATATGGGGAAACGAAGAAAGCCTCCTAAGGCAATACCAGCATTATTCCAAAACTGTGTCCAGCAAATCCTTTCTGGAAGCCTGAAGAGCCACCGTAACTCACCGCTATACTGACTTTCCCCAAGATCTCCTCAGGAATTCTTTTGGCTTCTTTCAACACTTGATCCAAAGAGCCGCCATCCTAAAATAAAGAACACTGAAATGACCAACATGCCAATCACCAGCAGGAAAACAGAGCAAGTGGCTGTACAGGCAAGCATGCCCAGGGAGGACAAGTGGTATATAAGCAGTACGTAGCATCCCAGCTCAGCTGTCTGCAACAACTCAGCATCAAGCACACTCCTTTTACAGCAGAAAAAAAAGATAGATGGTAATCAGAGCTCAAGCATCTTTCGGAAAACTATTTTAATGCTATCTTCTATCAGCTCTACTTCTTGCTATTAGTTCTTAGCTTCCTTTCCCTCAGTGGTAAATGTGAAGATGATGCTGTCAGCACTGATCCGGAGGAGCGACAACACTATTCACCACCAGAGACAACAGAAACTGCACACTGTGCTTCACTGCAAGCTCTGTAGAGTGGCAGGTTTACAACATTTCCTTTTGGCCAACCCCCAAACCTCTGCTTCCGCTTTCCAAAAAGTCAATCTCTCTGTCATTTCAATGCCTAAGCAGGAGCGTGCATCTCCTACCAGGTACACAGTGGCCTTGCTGCAGCCAGAGCAAGGAGCCATTGTGGCTGCCACCACCCTAACCCATTTCACCTGCAATTTCAAGTCCCGGGGAGATGCAATTCAGAACACTCCAGGGAGCAGCAGTTTGCAGAGGAGGAATGGGGACTCACCATGTGCTCCATGCAGATGGAGATCTCTCCATCACTGTAGAAGGCTCCATAGAAACCCACGATATATGGGGAATTACACTCATGCAGTACCTGCAGCTCTCGGATAATCCGATTCCTGATGGCTGGTTTGATCTCTAAATGAATCAGCTGCCAAGAAAGAAAACAATATTAAAGGTGTAGTGTCGGGAAAAACTTACAGAACCACATGAGCAAGTCCTGAGTTTTGGAAAGAATCAAAAAAATATCTTCAAGGGAAGCTCTGCTTTAGCATAGACTTTTTACCATTTGCAGGCTAACATTAAGGATAAAGGGAGAGGTAGAGCCCTGTGCAGCTTGTTAGCAACTGAAGCAACTGCCGGCCATGTAACACCCGGAGATCACACAAGATACAGAGCAGAAAGACAAGTCAGAAGTTTGATGCAGATCTGACTCAGCAGACAGGAACATTTTCACAAGTTCTGTAGGTGTTGTAAGAAGAGGTGCTCTGATATCAAGGAAACCACAGAAAGTAAAAAAATCCCATGAAGATTATGCACATGAAAGAGCAGTTGCTTTATTCCTTGGGCTCCACATAGAGTCAGTTAACACAGCTGTGGGTATAGGCTAGAAAATACAATGGCAGGTCAGATAAAAGAGCCACTGTTACTGTCAGCTCTAGGACACCCTACCCCAGGGATGTCTGTCCTTCCTGCAGACCTACAAAGGCCAGCATCTGCAGGAAGGACAGCAGCTTGCCTTCACTTTAGTTTCTGAACATGGAGCTCCCAACAGTCTCAAAACCACCCAGCGACAACCAACACTCCCAAATCAAACACCCTGGAAGACTCCGAGAACCAGAGTGAAGCCACCTAGAGAAGCGGGTTTGCTCATGAGACCCTCTAAACCATCCCAACAGCAGGTGAGATCAGACTTTCAAGGAAGCTGTCCTACAGATGAGCAGTTGCATTGTTCTCACTGAGCACTGCCCTTTCTAATAGGCAGACAAAGCATCTCCTAGTTTTCTACTGTAGGGCACTACAGTAGGAGACATTGCCCATAAACCTACATCTCAGAGGAACCACTGTCACAGCTGCTTGGAGCTTCCTTGGGGATCTGTTAAGCGGGTGGCGAGGAATGTGCGTATGCCAAACCCATCCTCTACCAGCCATTTCCAGTCCTTGTTAGCCACAACTTAGGATCCTCAAGAGATCTGCTTCCTACTGCTTCTATCCAGCTTAGCAGAGTTCATTAAAACCAGCTTCACTGGAAAAAAAGAGTAAACGTATGTTTTTACACAAGGCGCTCCAAACCCCAGGGACCTGTTGCCAAGAGCACAGCCTCTCCCAGGGGAAGACTTGGAGACAGGCAGAGCAGCTCAGAGATGAAGCGGGAGAGGCTCCACGTAAAACCTAGCTGGGGGCAGTAAGGACCATGGTCCTGACCCAGGCAAGGTGGTTAGGGTGCAGATAGGTCACTGCAGAGAGATCCCAAAGGAAGCTGGCTCTCCCAGAGCCAGGGTGAGTGCCAGATGCTCTCTAGCATGACACCACGCTCCCACTCTTCCATTACCTTCCGTGCCATAATGAGCCCTGAGGGTTTGTGCTGCACTTTGGTGACCACACCACCATTGCCAGCCCCCAGTTCGGAGATCCTCTCAAAGTCATCGTCCTTCAGCTCTCCTACTTTGGCTTTCTGTGTGAGGAAAGCTTCCAGGCGCTTCTTTTGCTGCTCATCCAGCTCCAATTCCTCGAGCTTCTTCTGAAGGTCGACAAGGTTTGCCCTGGAGAGGGGAGGAAGAGACAGAAGGGATGGTCAGGAGACTATGAGGGCAGCATCAGAGAAAGAGGGTTGGGGTTTTTTTAGGGAAGTGGAAGGAAATAACTGAAAAGCATTGTCTGACATACTCAGCCCCTGATACAGCAGCAAGACTAAAGCAAAGCTCTGGAGAGAGGCAGGGCTCAGCTCTGGTGCAGACAGGGTCACACGGACAGTGAGACCCATGGTACAATATCTGCCCAACACACACATCTCCTCTGGAGAGGAACTTTAGTGCAGTCAGCCGTTTTGGGAAAGCCAAGGAGTAAGGAAAATACTTCAATCCTTAAAGAGGCAGCACAGCTCAGCCCGGAGAGAACAGCAGCACCAGCAACTTCTCCCTCTCCCAACAAGGGAAGCCAAGCTTGGGTTTTGCTGCGAAACATGAGAAGGGCTTTCCACGGTGTCCAGCAAGCCCCTGCTCCATTACTCCCCCCCTCTCGACCACCCCCCAAACCCACCGCTCCCGAGCACAAAGGGGTGTCTGTGCTCCCCCAGCACCTGCTGCTGAGATCCCATCACCCGCACAGGCTCCAGCTGCTCTCTCCCATTTGCTGCCCACTGCCTTATCCCCCACCACCCATACCCTAGGGCAACGGTTTGGGACAGTCTCACCGCACCCCTTCCATCCAGCACCCCCCATGTGATGCTCTGCCTCCCCCTAGCACTGCCCATACCCCCCTCTCCACCACCACCCTTCATCCCACACGTCCTGCCCC
>JANZLQ010000095.1:38918656-38928745 GCA_026212715.1 Elanus axillaris
CCCCCCGCAACCTCATCCCCCTCTCTCTGTCCCCCAGTATGTCAGCGTGCACAGCCCAGAACCAGGAGCTGCAGAGGAAGGTCCTGCACCTGGAGAAGCAGAACTCGTAGGTGTTCCCTGGGGCAGGATGGGGCTGGGACTCCCCCCCACCTGCCCCAGCCAGACCTGCTAGGGGCAGGAGGGGCTTGGAGATGCTAATGGGCTCTCCCTGTCTCCAGGTCCCTCCTGGAGCAGCTGAAGAAGCTCCAGGCCCTCGTGGTACAGTCAAGCAACAAGGCAGCGCAGACGGGAACCTGCATTGCGGTGTGTGGAGCCCCCAACCCCCTCCACGGCCTCCTTGCTTGGAGGGAGGGGGGGACGGATGCTCAGGCCCATGGAGATATGCTGGCAGGGGTGGATGGAAGGATGGACAGAGGGATGGATGAGTGCTGAGGCAGAGGGATAGATGCTCCAAGGTTGGATGGATGGAAGAAGGGATGGAAGCATGTGAGGACAGACGGATGGATAGAGGAAGGGATGGATGGAGGCACACTGGCTGGGGCACATGCACTGGGAGGAATGGAGGGGCGCAGTCCTGGTTCTGACACCAGCCCCCTCCCTGGGAGCTGTGTCATAGAACCTGGTCCCCCTCTGCTACTGTACACAGTGACATCCCCCCTCTGCCCCCAGGTCCTGCTCCTCTCTTTCGCACTCATCGTTTTCCCCTCCATCAGCCCCTTTGCCCCCAGCAAGGCCGAGGCAGACGGCGACTTCAGACCTGTGCGAGGTGAGGGCTGCGCCAGGGCTGTGCTGGGAACTCGGGGCACTGGAGCAGGCCCTGACCCTCCTTTGCACTCAGTTTTCTCCAGGTCCCTGCACAACGCAGCCGCCTCCCGCGTGGCTTACACACAGCCCCAAGCTGGGGATGAGAAGCTCCCAGAGCCGCTGTGGCCTGACCACCTGGGCAAAGCCCCTGAGACTCTGCACGAAGCCTTCGGTGGCCGCACATTCACCCCACGCCTGGACAAAGTCTCCCCCCGTAACGGCACACAGCTGCTTGCCTCGGAAGGGCTGAGCAGCAGGGATGGGGATCAAGCTGACAGCATTTTGGGGGATGGCACCACACCACATGATGGCCTGGCATCGCTGGCCTGGACCGAGGCAGGCCACAGCAGGCCCACGGTGCTGGAGCCAGCTGAGGAGCTTTAAGCAGCACCCAGGGACCACGGGGGATGCGATGGTGTGGCTCAGCACCTCATCCCCTATGGGACAAGCCCTTGGGGTGACCCCTCTAGGATCTGCTTCCAGGCACGGGCAGATGCTGGACCTGCTTGGCTTTGCTTGTATCTGTGAACTGGGAAGATAAGACCGGTTCCCATTGGCCTTACTGGGAGGGAAGGGACTGCTCCTGCCCCCGGGGTGCAGCAGGAGTTGCAGAAGGGACACAGGGTCGCTGAGGATGGGGACGAGTGAACTGGAGGGGCCCTGGGCTGGTTGGCTATTGATGTTGCAACTGGTTGGTTTTGGTTTGGGTTTGTTTTTTTTTTTAAGCTTTATTTTCATCTCTAAATACAAGGTATTTTGGAAAAAATTCACTTGCTTTAGTTTAATATGGGGTGATCAAGAAGGTTTCAAGGACCCTTGGGCCAGGGATGCCTCAAGCCTAGCTGCCATGAG
Source organism: Elanus axillaris (assembly GCA_026212715.1). Lineage (NCBI taxonomy): Eukaryota > Metazoa > Chordata > Aves > Accipitriformes > Accipitridae > Elanus > Elanus axillaris. The sequence goes on from JANZLQ010000095.1 coordinate 38,920,313, forward strand.
GCAACAGGGTCCAAAAGAGCTGGGACACATGGCCAGACCCAGCCTACAGCTGCCCTAGGAGCAGTGGGCACAGCAAGAGGCAGAGGGGAGGGGAGCAGGACCGGGACACCATCCCACAGCTCCCAGCCCTGCACCAGGCCAGGAGTCCCCTTCCCTTCCACAGCCCAGCAACATCCCCCAGATCACCAGCACGCACAGGACCAGCTCTGCTGGCAGATTTCAGCCAGGAGATCACAGCAGTTCATCCCAACCACTGCCCAGCCCCGGCTTCATCTGAGATGGCATCGGCTGCCCCAGTGATCCCCTTGTGTCACTGCCCCAGTGCTGAGCACCCTCATCCCTCTACCCCTCCAAGGTCTGCTGGACCCCACAACCATCTCCTCGCAGAGAAGGAATTAGATACTCAGTCCGTTTTCAAGCAGGCAACACCCTCCTGGGCCAGTGGGTGCAGCTGCACTGACACGCGATTCAAGTGTATTTAATACTTACATAAAAAAAGGGACAATGTTTAAGGATGTAAAAAAAAGTCGGTAGGAAAAGCGGCACAGACGAGTGTCTAGACAGACAAGGAACAGTCTGGGTCAGGTGAGGAGAGGCTCCACCTTCATCTTCTTCACCGCCGTTGGCCCCGTGTCTGGGCTGGGACAGTCCTGCTTCAGACTGTCACGGCGCTCCACCAGCGTGGTCCCAAGGTCAGGGCACAGCCCACCCGTGCCATTGTGCTGGGAGAGGGGCTCCTCCTTCAGCACCCCGCGAGCCCCGGGGTCAAATTTGAAGAGCTGTTCAGGCTTGGTGAGCTCAGCGTTTTCCACCACCACTGGCCCTGTCCACTCCGGGACCTCCAGACCCAAGTGCTTCATCAGCTTCGTCATGACATCATCAACGTAGGCGTGGATGCGCAGGTCAGCCTGTCTGTCCTAGGGCAAGTGAGGGCAAGCACGGCGTTAGGGGACAAACAGTGTGTGCGGAGAAAAATGTCCCCTCCCAGGGAGCGCGTAGGGACAAGGCCTGGGTGATGGCTGAGCTGCACACGGGCTCCAGGGCTCCTGTCCCTGAGACATCATCCTTGGCAGAACACAAGCTGACCCCATCTGACACCGCTCCCTAGCTACGCCGCGGGCTGACAGGGCTCTATCAGGGTATGGGTAGGCAGTTGCACCTTGAAACACAGCCCAGAGATAGGGACGTGGATGCAGAGCCAGGCTAGGGAGCCCAGGACAGAATGGGACAGGGAGAAGGGAACTCTAATGACATCCCAGAACCCCCCTACCCAGGTCTGGTTATTTTGAAGACTTCGGACAATTAGAGCACCAAACCCAGGGCTGAACATGAACTGAAGCCCTCTGCCCCGTGGCATGGGTTACATGTGTGCAGTTATTTCATCAGACTATAATTCACCGAAGGATACATCAGGCTTTGGGCTGAGTTTTTATTCCATTCTTAGTATTTACCTTCCATTTCTAGGTGCTTATTGGGAGTTGCAGGTTTAAACCCTCCAACAAGAGAAGCCCAGCTTGTTTGCTTGCTAAATGAGGCCACTCTTCTATCTGGCTGCCTGGGAGGGGACGATGTGCAGGGACTGACCTCAACTGTGATGGGGCTGAAATAAAGGACGCAAGGGGAAAGGAGCAACACAGAGCAAATTGCTCTGAGCGCAGAGCAGTGAGGACGCTCTCACTCACGTGTTTGGTTGCTTGTAGGTTGACTATGACCAGCTTCCCTCCTCTCTTCTTCGTGATCAGTGGGAGGTTGCCACTGGGTTTGATCTGCAGAGAGGTCCCCAGAGTGATGGAGAGATCAGCTTTCCTGCAGGGAAGAGACAAAACATCCAGGACAGAGAACAAGCTGTGGCTGTTTGCAGGCTGCTTCTCCTCCCAGTCCAGTGTGGACTCTACAAGCTTCCCAGCCAGGAAGCAAAGCTGTGGGCAGAATTTGCAGTGGTTTCCCTCTTGGCCACTTTCTGGTGAGAGGGCTGGGCGTTGCTCTGCTGTGGGTACAGCCTCAAGGCTGTGAGGCACAAAAACACAACGAACAAAGCCAGGCAGGGTCAGCCCAAGGGCCGCTGTGGTGTGGGCAGAGGACGGGGAGCCCAGGCAGCCTCCCGGAGCACCGCAAGCTGCAGGCATCAGCAGCTGCCATGGTGTGAAGAGCCCAAGCGCAGTACCTGCAGGCTTCATCCGCCAGCGTGAGGTCGCGGTCGGGCAGGGAATCTTCCCAGTCCAGAATGGTGTCTCTTAACTTCCCTCTAGAAAACATACACAGGGATCATGGTTTCCCCTGGCAGGCAGGAACGGGCAGCAGAGCTGCCCTGGGAGAGGGGACAGCGACCCAGATTCTGTCCCACCCTCCCTGGCCCAATGCTGCAAAGGGACAGAGAAAGCCCAGACAAACAGAGGGGACTCACCGGCCGGTGAGGAAAGGCACAGAATTCACCTGCATGAGGGACTTTGTGGCTGGTGCTGCAATGCCACCAAAACCCCAGCTGTTTTGCTGTCCTAGTTGAGAGCTGGGGATGTGCCTTTCACTCCCCAACATCAGAAATGAGCCAGCAGAGCTCTGCCCCACGGCCCAGAGCCCCCGGCTCCACTGTACTAGCTCTGCAGCTGGCCTGGATGAGAAAAGCAGCTGGGCTGGGCCTGGTGAGCTGGGGTGAGGAAGCACAAGGGGCATGTGGAGCATGTATTGATGCCAGATCACCTCAGGGTACCTCCAGCTGCAGAACTGGAAACACTATCTATGCTTCACTACTGAAGGCAAGCAGCACCAGGGCAGTGCAGTGGCCATATCCTGCTAGAGGGGAAGGGGGTCTCTAGAGCTGCCATCCCACAGCAGGGCATTCTCCAGCACTGGGATATGCTCAGATTATTGGTGTGGGGAGAACCCCCCAAGGAGGCTGGGACTGCTTGGAGATGTGGCTCCTATCTGGGCCTTTGGAGATCTCCCCTACACCCTCTGCTTTTTCACCTGAGCTGGAGGGACTGTCGGCCCAGGACTGCAAAGCCAAGTCTGCGCACAAGAGCCACTCGCTTGGGTGAACATGTCCCTGCCACCCGACGTCCCTACGGGAGCCCACATCCAGTGCCCCAGCAGACATACCTGCAGGCCCGCAGCCCCCGGGCTTTGGTGACGCTGCACAACCTGCCCGTTGGCTTCAGCCCCATGCTGCCCACGACTGTGTCCCGCACATACTGCCTGCAAGAGACACAGTGCCATTCAGGGCCAAATACGCATGGAGGTGGCACCTGCTGCAAAATGCCCCCTCCCCACCCCGATATGGCACACCTCACGCCACAGACCCTGCACTGGAGGAAGCAGGTGATGGCTCAGAGCCACAAGCAATTGACTGGAGCACCTCAGTCCTTCATCGATCTCTGCCTGTGTCTCTAACCAAGCGCTGCTGACAGCAGCTCTGACCAACAGTCCCAGAGGTCTGCCACAAACCAGGATGAAAAACACAGCTTGTAGCAACCTCCTCTTGTCTCTCCAGCTGGCAGGTACAGACTCTGCTGCAGGCAGCCCTGCTGGCACATCCACCTTGCCACGAGGAACAGGATTTGCCGAGGGCCTCCCAGGCAACAAAGAATTCCCAAAATGTTCCTTTCCCACCATTTGACAGGGTTTAGGATTCAGATGGACAGATCTGTCCATGATCCCACCACACACTGTGCTACAGACCTGCCAGGCAGACAGACCCACAGCATGTGCAGGGCCTCCATTGTTCCCCAGGGACAGCAACAAAGCCCCCAGCCCGCTGACACTCTCCCCAGGCTCAGGGCTCACGTACTTGCCGCATTTCACACACTCTTCCACAAACATGTTCCCATGGAGCTCAGCCAACTTGTCCCTGTGGGAGAAATGGCAGATGTGAGCTGGGGAGGGGTTGAGAGCCCTGGGGCAACAGATAAAGATGCCCAAAACCCCCTCCTCACCAGGGGCCCTGTGCTTCGAGGGCTTCCCTGCTTCCCAGCTCTGCCGGATCAGATCTGCCAGGTGATGTGGAGTGGCAGGGACCCTCTGCCATGGCCTGGGGACAGTGCACCAGCACAGGGTCAACACTGAGGGGAATTACATTAGTTATAGACAAATATGGCTGCATCACTCTGATGGCAATGACTCTGAAGGCACCAGTCAGGCAGGCTCTGGGGGCACTGGGTGCCACAAAATTACATGGCCTTGCTGCTGGGAGGCAGTTGGTCCAGTGGAGAAGAGCGTTGGTCTGGCCATGGAGTGCAGGGGCTTGCCTGTGTCAAGCACGGCCCTCACATGCAGGCCAAGCAGGTGCTGGCAAAACTACGGCAAACTGAGCACTGCTTTGTGCATTTAACACAAGAAATACTGTTCTTAACAAAAGAAATGTCTTTGGGTCAGAGCTGTGCCTCTCATGGGGCAGGGGAGACCCAAGGGACATGTTCAGCTCCTGGCGAGAGGCCTTCTGTGCCACTGTTTTATCACCACCATGAAAGCTCTACGCTATGGCCACCACAACTAGGACTAAGGGGAGGGACGGCATGTCCTGGCTTTTTAATTTTAAATGCTTCTATCTGCAGCACCAATTCTAGCTCCTGTTCTGATTCAGCCTCAAATCTCTGCACCTGGTAGTAACCAGGCTCTTTGCTTTTCTCAGCACTTACTGGTCCTCTCTGCCCTTGCACAGTTCCAGCCCTTTGCCAGTTGTTTTGAGTAAAACTCCCCTCAAGCCCAGCACCAGCCTCAAAGCACAGAAGCTAGAGGAAAACAAGGCTGCACTCTCCATACGTTCCTATGAGCCCCATGGTGACTGGGAACCTCCTCCAGGGTGGATGGAGACAGGACTGACTTGATTTCCCCCATTTTGGCCCCAGTTCAGTGGCACGCACTTAAGCACATGCTTCGCTTGGGCAGAAATGCTGTGCTAAACCAGAGCGGGAGCCAGTGGCACTAGGCTGCAGGGAGCACAGCTGAGTTCTGGTCATTATTTCCTATTCTTTTTCCCATGGTTGTTTAGTTTAAAAAGGCAAATGTGGTGCTAGGAGCAGGAACTAGTATTCAGGGCTTTTAATAATAGAAAGTACCCCCTGGAGGCAGCTCTCTGCTCAGTCAGTGATGGCTGAAGACATTTGTGAGACATCTTCTCCAAGGTCCCATTCATGCTCCTCTTTCTCATCCCAACTCCCTTCATTTTACTTTCTTACTCCAATTCAGTTGCTTTCCCCTTTCCTTTCCAGGCAGCTCGAAGCAGTTTGCCTCACAAGACAATCACTCACTGGTCTTAAGGGCTGGAAATGGGTTTTATAACAGGCTGAAGTTCCCAGAAGGCAAAAGAGCCTGTTGCCGCAAGTGCTAATGGAAAGGCAGGTTCCTTTGAGGACAACTTTGAAATGGCCACTGAGCTGCTAAATGCACTTCAGTCCCCACCCACGCAGGGAGTGGGGATCTTGCACTCCCAGCTCCGACACGTCGCAGTTCCCCACGACACGTCGCAGTTCCCCACGGAGGGAACACGGCTATGCAGGATCCCTGGCCTCATCACCGTGGGTGAGGAAATCAGAGACCACAGCCAGTAAGTCAGACCAGTTCCAACTGTGGGACTCTCTCTCTGTCTCGGTGCCCTTGCAGTTTTGCAAATTTATTGAGAGGCAAAATACTTTCTAAGGCTATCTTGGGCCCAAGGATGATTTCATCACTGGGGCAGCACCGCCTCTATTTTCTCTCAAGAAATTCAATTTAAGCAAACTGTAAAATAGCACAAGATCCTGTGCTCTGAGACAGCTCTAGCAATGCTGGTAAAACATGGCAACATGCATCTCTGTGAGCAGCAGGAGCAGTTTCAGGTGCTCTCCTTCTCCCTCCAGTCCCTTCACCCCTCTGGATGGGTACAGAGGCAGTAGAAAGGACCATGTGCCCTGAGCACAGCTCTCAGCCCAGTTCCCAGGAGCAGGTGCCCTACTTGAAGCCGACATCTCACGCCCCAGGCCACGAGCCCTGTCCTGGTTTCAGCTGGGGTAGAGTTAATTTTCTTTCTAGTAGCTGGTATAGTGTTCTGTCTTGGATTCAGTATGAGAAGAATGTTGACAACACACTGATGTTTTCAGTTGTTGCTAAGTAATATTTATACCAAGTCAAGGATTTTTCAGCTTCTCATGTCCAGCCAGCAAGAAGCCTGGAGGGGCACAAGAAGGTGGGAGGGGACACAAGCCAGGGCAGCTGACTCAAACTGGCCAATGGGGTATTCCATACCATGCGACATCATGCCCAGTATATAAACTGGTGGGAGTTGACCAGGGGGGATGCTACTCAGAAATTAACTGGGCATCTGTCAGCGAGTGGCAAGCAATTGCATTGTGCATCACTTGTTTGGTATGTTCCAATCCTTTTATTATTATTATTGTCATTTTATTATTGTTATTATTACCATTATTATTTTCTTCCTTTCTGTCCTATTAAACTGTTCTTATCTCAACCCATGAGTTTTACTTTTTTTCCCAGATTATCTCCTCCATCCCACTGGGTGTGGGGGAATTGAGTGAATGGCTGCGTGGTGTTTAGTTGCTGGCTGGGGTTAAACCACGACAAGCCCCCCGGCAGCCACACAGTGCAGCTACAGCCATTCAGCTGATGGGTGGTAACATGCAACAGCCCAACATCATGACCTGTTCATTTTTCTTGTGAACAAATGGCTTCTGGGTGTACTTCTAGAGAGGATCAACAGAGGCCAACTTCATTTAATCCCATTCTGAATTATTACCATAATGTCTCTTCTCTAAATTCAAGCTGGTTTATGTACCCCTTCCCACACCAGAAAATCCCAGTTTCCGCTCCCCCTATCAGCGGGCAGACAGAAATCAAGCCCCAGCATCAAATGCTTGCATGTGAGGCCACACTAATCAGGCAGCAAGAACAGCCACGTGGCAGCAGCTGGGAAAGGCATGAGGAACCCGGAGAGAAGGCAGGAGAGGCAGTACCGTGGGAATCCTGAACGCACGTGAAGGCCGTCCACGTTCTGGCTGACCAGGAATTTCAGGATGCCAACTCTCTGCAGCCCCAGCAGTGCCATGTGAGTCTTGGAGGGCCTGGCATTCTCAAAGGTGGTGTCAAATTTTGGGGAGAGCCCCTTCTCTTCCATAGTCCAGACACCATTGGGCCCCCTGCAGCAATGGGGACAGAAAGAGTGAGAATTGAGAGCTCAAGCTCTAAGAGGACAGTTGTGAATGCACCACAAGCCCTGTCAATGGAGAATGAGCAAGGTACTGCTAGATGAAGGTCATGGGTCACCAGTAATTTTTGTCATTGATGCAAGCAAAGCGCACGTAGGGCTTCTGTGTGTACGGCTTAACATCAAAGGGGTGTGCAAGAGGGAAAGGGTATTTTCAGCTGGATCCGCGACCAGACAGGAGGGATGGAGTAGGACTGGCTGGGGTAGCAGGAAGCACAGTCCAGACCTTTACAAGATGTGAGATGGACTCAGAGGAAGTGCCATCCTCCCAACACCTCACCTGCTGCCCACCATCCTTACCTGAAGTCAGGAATCCCTGAGGCGGTGCTGATTCCAGCCCCCGTGTGAAACACCACATTGGAGGAACTCCTGATCAAGTCTGCCAGCTCCCGCACTTTCCTCTCCAGTTCCTCCGGTGGGTCAAAAATCTGAGAAGAGACAAACCACCATGGGAATAGAGATGCAGGGATAGATCCTACACACCTCCCGGCAAAAGGCCCAGTTAACCACAGTTCTTTCTTATCCACGAAAGGAAAGAAGATTTTGCATTCCTTCACGACAAAAGCATTTAATCAGAGAGAAACAGCATTGTATAAACCATCTCCATGCAGGGTAAGCGCTTAAAACACCTAATGTAGAACGAGGGTATTTATTGCTCTCCCTGACAGGCAGCTGATACCCCAAGAAGTGGCTGGGCTCCAGAGCACTGCCAGGCAGCAGGAGGACAAGGAACAAACCCTGTGCCACCCCACATGCGCTCAACTCCAGCTGTCACCAGCACAGCCACCGGCTCTGCGGACAGGACAGGGCTGAGGGATGGCGAACCACATGGGAAGCCGTGGAGGTGGGGGATGCTGTAGCTGGACTGGATGGTGCCCCTACCCAGCTTTCTGGCATGGCACAGGATTTCATTTCTGTGAGATGCTTCTCCAGCCCAGCCACCCTGGGGACAAGGACTGAAGACAGGGCCCTGCATGTCCCCGTCCCCTCACTGCCCCTAGGCTCAGGACAGGCCCCTGTGTGTCCCTATCCCCTCACCCCAAAACCTGTTTTAAGCTTTCCGAGTAACACTGGGGCCATGGGGCCTGGATCACCACCCAACTCCTGGGGACCCCCCCTGGGGAATACAAAGGGTTCCCATATGGCTGGGAGCCCCTTTGGGGGGGGCACAAAACAGAGAGAGGGTGCTGGGCCTGGAGGAAAACGACAACAAAAAGGAGGGAGCCGTGGGGTGGGCCTGG
>JANZLQ010000095.1:38943317-38986263 GCA_026212715.1 Elanus axillaris
ATGCACAGAGCATGGGACTCACCTTCCTTGGCTCTGCCCTCCCACCCCAGTCCCGTGCCGTTGGCACTGGCATCGCACACTACTCCAGTTCTGACCTCAGACACCGGGTGTGGGTGACCCACCCGGGGCGCCCGCCGGGCCCGGCCCTGTCCCCCGGCGACCTCCCGGGGTCCCGCTCTCACACCCGGAACCTCCTTTCGGGTCTCCGAGGGAGGGCGGGCTTCTTGGCGGAAAGCACAGCTCGCTGACGGGCGGCAGAGATAGCCAGTAGCAGACGAGGATCCGCCGGGCGTTGGGCCCGTCTCACCAATGAGCGGTGGGGAGGGCGGGGCTATTTCCAGGAAGTGGAAGGAGGGTCGCAGCGGGGCTCGGGGGGGGTGTGGCCATGTCGGAGCGGGAGGTGTTGGACGTGAGCTGAGGGTGTGTGTGTGTGCCCTGGTCGCTGTGGGGGGGCTATAGAGGCCGGGGATGCTGGGGGGGCCCTGCTTATTGTGGAGGGGTCTCTAGGCTGAGGGAATCTTCAGCGCTTCCCAGGTTGGAGGCGTTCCTGATGGCTGTAGGGGGTTCCCAGGCTGAGGTGGGCCTTGTGGGGGGTGCCTGGTGGATTGAGAGGGGGCCCGCAGGCCGGGAGGGGAAGCTGGTGGGTGTGCGGAGTCTCAGGCTCATCGTGGATCCCAGACTGGGGGGCGGAGGGTGGCGGCGACTGGGCTGGGGCTCCTGGCAGCGGTTGCCTGGGCAAGAGGGTTGGGCCCTAAAATCATGGCAGGGGGTAGGGGGGGGCTTGAGCTAAGGGCTCAGGGAGAGGCAGACACTGCTGCCAGGACCTGGCAGGGGGTAGTGGATGGGGTGTTTGGCCCCTGAGACCGTACCTGGTTAGTAGGGACACACTGGCTCCTGCTGCGTGGAGCTCATCCCTCAGGCTGATGTGGCAGCTGGGAACCTGCCTGCCAGGGTTCACACTGCTCTGGGTGACCCTGCGCCCAGCACATGCACGTCTCTGCTCTGTCTCTGTAGAAATACTACCCGCTGGACTTTGATCCTGCTAAGATCCCAAAGCTTAAATTCCCAAAGGACCGACAGTATGTGGTGTGGCTGATGGCCCCCTTCAACATGCGGTAAGAGGGGCTGTGCCACTCAGAAGGGAGTGGCTGTGGAAGAGCAGAGTTTGTTTAGGAATTGTTTGGCTTTCATGCGCTGCAGGGGAGCTGCTGCCAGCAGCTGTTAGAGGTGACACAGACCAGGAGGAAAGGGATGAGGGAGAGGGAAGAGATGCCGTGGGTGATTTTGGGGTTCTTTGAACAGTAGTTACTGAATTTCCAAAGGCGAAAATAACCATTGCTCAGAATCTGGGCTGACACAGCCTGAAAAATCACTTGGACTTTTATTGGTCTGTTTATTCTTTTCTTTTGATGTGTTATGGACTTCTCTTTCTTCTTTTTTAGTTGCAAGACGTGTGGTGAATACATCTCAAAGGGGAAGAAATGCCCGTAAGAAGACCGTTCAGAATGAGATGTACTTGGGACTTCCCATCTTCTGCTTCTACGGTGCCCGGCAGAGATCACTTTCAATGTGAAGTATTTTCTGTGTTTTCTGAGGAGGCTGCACGGTCTGCAGACTCAACTGAGTCTGGAAGCATGCAATCTGCCTGTACCTCATCTCACAGGAAGGAGGTGTCCTAGCAAAGACTCAGTCTAAGCATGTGCTTTTTGGTGTTTTCCCTTTTCGTAGCAGTTCATAGTGCTAAAGTGTCTTGCGCAGCCGCAGGCAGGGAGCAGCAGCACATCAGCTGGAGGAGAATGAAGGGAATGTGGGTGTCGAGGTCTGCCCTGCAATGTGAGTGAAACTGGGAAATGTTTGCCTGGAGCTACAGAAGTGGTGACAGGATGGCTGGAGCAGAGTTGTCCCAACGCAATGATGTTGCTGTTCTGCATTTTCCTTAGATCTTGGGAACACCATGGAGCACTGAGCCACTCAGAACTTGCAAGCTGAGAAAGTCTTGGAGGAAGAGGAGAAGATGATGTAGAAGGAGAGGGGGAAAGGAGGAGAGAAACAATCCCTGGCAAAAAAAATCCCCAGGGCACTGTGAAGGGCAGCAGGGCCCTGCCCAGTCCCCTTCAAAGCCCAGCTGAGCCCCTGGGGAACTCCGCAGTGCAGAAGGGTCTTGCCTGGACCCCTTCAAAGCCCAGCCCCAGCGCCGGGGTCTCTCTCCAGAGGGCAGAGGGCGGCAGGGCAGCCTGCGGGGCCCGGCCCCGGCCTCCGGGGCTCTCTCCAGGGCGGCGAGGCAGCCTGCGGGGCCCGGCCCCGGGGCAATGTGGGGCCCGGTGCTGCCCCCTCGAGGTATGAGGCTGTGTGGCCGCTAGAGGGCGCTGTTCGCACATGCGCAACGCGGAGGGTGAAGCTGGTCCCTGCAGTTCCGTGGCGGTAGGGCAGCTGGGCGCATGCGCAGTGTAGGCTGGCCGCGCTTTGCCGCCTTCGGGTGGTGATGGTGTAGGGGGTTCCGCACCACGCATGCGCACTGCGTCCGGCGGGGCCGAGACGGCCGCCCTCAGGCTCCCGCATGCGCAGTGCAGCGCCATGTTGGGCTCATGGGAATGGCGGGAGCTGTAGTCCTCTGGGACTGGGCTTCCAGGATGCCATAGAGCATTGCACACCATCTTGGGAGCTGAAGTGTTTGGCATAACCTTCTTCGAACTCCTCTTGTTCGTTCAGATTCCCTCACCAGGCCCTCATTTTTGTCTCTAAGCCTTCTTTTGTTCTTCTGGCCCCTTCAGAACCTCCCTACTTCTGTCACAAGTCCTACTGAATTATTCTTTGTGCTGTGCAGCTGTCTTTTAGCCCTTCGGATCCTTCTTGTTCCCTCAGAAGCCATCATGAGGTCTTCTTTTAGTGCCCTGCAGCAATTTTCATCCCCTGTGCTATATAGGATGACTGTATGCACTCCCTCGCTCTGTGATGACATCTGTACTCTGCTCGGATCCCATCCCGAGTTCTTCATTGTGTCCCTAGGCAAGGGAAGGTGAGGGCCACCAACAGCTTTCAGTCCCAGCCACTTCTGTGTGGGAGCCCTAGGTGGCGGGTCTCCATTTTGGATCCAGGCTCTGGCAAGGGTGAGGGGCTTGGTGAGGGTGAGGATTAGGTAGTAGAGCAAGTGCAGAGCCCCACAAACACCCTCCCCCTCCCCCAGACGCTCACCCCAGCACAGCCCTTTTCCAGGGTGCTGACCTCCAGTGTTCCCCAGGGCTTTTACTGGGCATTGCCAGGGCGTGGGCATGGCCCTGCTGCCCTCCAGAGAGCCTCAGGGCCTTTGCTGGGCTTTGCTGGTACCTGCGAGGAGCCCTGCTTCTCTTCGGAATTCCCTGGGTCCATGTCCATGTTCAGCCAAAGCCTGGGCAGGGCTCTCCTGCCTTCCAGAGGGCCCCAGAGCTTTTGCCAGGCTTTGTCAGGACCCGCAAGGAGTCGTGCATCTCTCCAGAGTTTTCTGAGTCCTTTGCCAGGGCTCTGCTGCCCTCCAGATTTCCTTGGCACCTTCACCAGCCTTTGGAGGGGTCTGGGCAGTGTCCTTCTGCCCTCCAGAAAGCCCCAGAGCCTTCAATGGGCTTTGCCTGGGTCCGGGCAGTGCTTGCTGTCCTTAAAGGGCGTTTTGGAAAAGGACTTGTTCATCTCATGCAGTGAAGTTCCATCTTGCTCCAGCTGATGGCACGATTGGGAGCATGTAGAGCAGAAATTTTTCCCAGGAAGATAGACGGCATGTTGGACAAAGTCCCAGTTCTCCCGCTCGAGTATTTGATATTGTACAGCGTGGGTCTCAGCCTTGCACCGTGCCAGTATTCCCACCAGTAATGTGTTCAGAGAAGAGCCTGTTTCTTATAAAAGGAGAAAATAAATACAAACCAGGGCAAGTCACTAGGTCAGAGATGAGACAAGAGTTATCTGCAGGACAAGCAACCAGCAGTTTGAGGCTGTAAAGGAGTTGAAGCCATAGGAACGGGCTCCCACCAGCAGGAGTTAATGGTATGTCAGTCCACAGGAGAGCTTCCTTCCATAGCACATGTGTGTTTGAGGCAATAATCCCTCCAGGGTTTCAGCTCCTTCTGTGTCTGACTTACAGCTGTGTAACCTTCCAAACACACAGCAAAGGCATTTTTCTCTGGGAAAGTGTCAGCTCCCTTTGGCCTCATGCTGACAATCAGCCATTGTGTGTCCATTTGGTGATCCAAAGTGCCCTACAAGAGACTCCAAGTTGGCTGGGCTGAACACCTGGGTTTTCCTGGTGCAATTGTATACAGCAAACAGCCTTTGAGTTAATACTGTGGAGTATGGAGTGATATCGGGTCTCTGGGATGGGAATTCTGTGCCATTTAGAGCAGCTAGTGGCTCAGTAACGTGTAGGTTAGGAATGCATGTTTACAAGGTCTTGCAATGGCAAAAATTGATTATACATATGGGGACAAAAGTCTACCTTCTGATTTTCTTTGCATTTTGTGGATTCTGCTGTTTAAGCAAGAAAAAAGTTTATTTATTTTACTTATTTCAGGGAGGCAGATTTGCCTAATCCTTTTTTTCCTGGCTCTGTCACTCATATCAGAGTATGACCTTAGGAAGGACATAAGCTTTGCTGTGAAATTTCTGTATCTTTAGCATGGCAATAATAACTAATACCTCACAGGATGCTGGAGCGAAACTAGTTAATAATCAAAAAGATCTTTAAGCTTTTGTTGATTCAGATCTTAATAAAGTCATTGCTTGCAACACAAGGTTTGCTTTCTAAAATAATTTTAAACCAGCATAAACTCCATATTCTTTCTAAAATGTGATGGAAAATTCATGAGAGCTCTTACAGGATGGTTCCTGTCATCTGAACATCATGTGTAGTTTTTGTTTGTTTTCTCTTCATACCTTCTTAATAAGAAATCTCTGAATTTGGATTCTGATTAAAAAATGTCCTTGGCAGGGCAGTTTTTTATTGTTGCCTGGCAGGTCTCAACACTTTCACAGATGTTTCTCCATCATTTACATTCAGATTCTATTTCTGCAGTTTTCTCTGTAACCAAAGTACACTGCTTCATTAATTTCTTTATGGAAGCTGAGTTTTTGGAATACAAGGCAGTGACCTGAGGCAGTTGGTGTGTGCTCGGTTATCGTATCTCCGTAGCTGGAATAGTAGCTCTCTGGGAACAGGAGAACATACGCAACTACAAGACCAGTCGTCTTAGTCAATGAAACTGTGGACCAAAGTTTCATGAGATCCTTTTCCAACAGGTATAGATATCTCTGAGCATGTTGTGGAAGGGACCTGCATGAAGGGGATCACTAGGGTCACTGTGGCAGTGCATGTGCTTTTTTGCTCCTATGTCATGATGTTATTTAGCTGGGGTTTTGTAGGCCAGCAACCCAGCTGGTGGCAGATAGGGAGTGTGTAACTAAAACTATGATTTGGTAAGAAAGGAGCCTGCATACCCTGACTTTCCTGGGTGGAGAGCTTGGCAGTGCTTAGATAGTTCCTTTCCAGCTTGGGTTTTTCTCTCTTTGGCCTCAGGAGAAGGGGCCCACTGGGGAGCTGCCCTTTACAAACCTTGTCTCTATCTTCTTGCACCTTCACAAGGCTCCTGTGTTTAGTCTGGGGCTTGCTGTAACTTAGCAGCATTAGGTAACTTAACAATTACAGTAACCTGCAAGAATGCCTGACTGAAAACCCCTCTGTGCCCGGCAAAGGGGCTCCAGTGGGGAGGTGAGTACGTTCATGATGTTGTACCCTCCCTCTATTCCTTTTACAGCACTTTGCAGTCTAATAAAAGCTGCTGATTCCCATTTAATGGATAATGTTGGTTACTAACAAGCTCACCTCCCTCTTAAAAAGCCAGTGTCAGTCTCAGGAGATCTAATTTAGGAAGCACATGTAAGGCAAGGGTGTCCTGCAAGGGCCTCTGGGGTGGAAGCCACACCATGCAGTACTCCAGGCTGGTTGGCTGCCAGAGCTTGGTGTATTTTTAGCCACGAGCCAAGATGCCAGAGGCTGTCCTCAAGCTCAGCACCACCTGAGCGTTGTGGAGGGCAGACTCAGCTCTACAACAGGCATTAATTCTTCCTGAGTGGTACAGGGACTCCCTGATGGCAGCAGCCATCAGCAGGCACTGGTAGTGGAACAGACTGGTCATTGCAAACAGAAAGGCTTGAGCACAAGCCTTGTGCTACAGAGCTTTTCTGGTGCCAGCTCTGGTACAATGTCAGCTTACTCTGTTCAGTCTGGTCTACTGGATCTGCAGTCTTCTTTTGTGGGTCCTCCATCCTCCCGCTTCAGGTGACTTTCTCAAGGCACTGGTACTTACTTACCTGAGGAACCAGTGGATTCTGCATTAGTTCCCATTTGTCCTTTGCCATGGGGCTCAGTTACCACCTGCTTTTTCTCAAAGGTTTTGCTAGAGGATGACATAGTGCTCCAGAGCTTAGACATTTTGGTCCCTTGTTGTCAGACTGTTGGCAGAGGCAAGGATGTATTTCACTAGAGCAAAGCAAAAAACTATTAAAATACAGAGGGGAAAGGCCTCTTTCTGAATGTGTGGCAATGTATGGATGTGGAAAGGTCTGAGTGATACAGACAAATCTGTTTTCCCAAAAATGACATTTACTTTCAGTGATATTTTGCATAAGGCACCATCTTCCTGCTCCAAGTGGTGAGTGATGTTGGAGGACACGTGCATTGTTATATTTAGTAATATCGAGAGGATGTAAGTGTTAATATGTTCATACCACTGGTATAATGCAAGTGTGTATGGGCAGATCAGCAAAGATTACCAGTGTATGTCGGTGTGCGCTTATAGTCATTGTAGCCACCTGTGCTCTGAGCCATCTCAAGTATTGGGTGCACACAGCACCTTCCCTGAACATCACATAAATTTCAAACCTGCCATTCTCTCTCTACAATAAGGCAAATGAATCCATCTATGGCCTGTTGCTTGCACGAGTGACAAGTCTGTGTCAGAACACCACAAACGCATGACATCTGTACCCATGAATGCTGTTGTGATGTGAGTGACATGAAGCTAGAGGGGATCTTGAGTATCCAGAGACAATCAGGAGACATGAAAGCAGACAGCTTCACCCTGTTCAATATGGTCTTCTTTAAACTATGTTTTTACTTCAGATTTGGGCTGCCAATAACTCATTCAAACAATGATCTAATGCCTATGTGAATGTTTGTAAAACCTCACTGCTCTGGCAGGTTGAGCGCTTGCCAAAAAGCAATCACATGTAATTAGGGAGAAGGAATTTGAATATACTGGCCTTTCAGTGCAGCATATTTTCCAGTTGTGTTTGTACCATTTTAACTATCTCATTAACTGGGGTTGTGCTCCCTGTTGGGGTCTGTGTGACTTGCTCCTGTCTTCAAAGGAATCTTCTCTGCAGACAGCACTGCCAAAAGCTGTCTAAAAACTGCCTGGGATGTGGAGATGAGATACCTGTGCTGGACTGTTCCTGCAGTTGTGCCCAATGGCATCACTGGCTTGACTTTTGAGGGAAGTAAGTATATAAGGAACCCCTTATATACTTCCCTGGGGCTGCCACAGTTTTTGGAGGGAATAGTCATAGACTACAATGTGATCACTTAATGGCCATACCCTTTCTGGGAAGAACTTTGTTCTCGTGTGAAAGCAAGATGGAGTAAAAGCTTTTCAGCCAAGCAGGGTAATCAGCATTACAACCTTAGGACAGTTAGAAATGGCTCAACTAGTTTCCCTTGCATTCAGCACTGACACCTTTTCTATCAGTCCTTTTCCTTGGTCAATGACAGAGTGAAGAGGAGAGAGCCTGGCACAGGCAGTGCCCCAAACGGTCTTTCAGGTTCTCAGCTCTCTCCACCTTCCAGTACTTCCTGCTGTGCAGAAGGTTCCTGAGGAGGCTTTTCAGGCATGTGAACCCTGAATGAGCATTGGGAGCATCTAAAATCTCATAGTTTTTCGAGGGAACACCCAGGAACAACCTTCCCCTGTGACGTTGTTGTGCTGTCCCTAGCATCCATTCCCTCATTCTACTGTGCAGGAGTTCTTTCCCCAGGAGAAGGGGGCCAGGCATGCAGCTTGACATGGCCCCTGTAGCACTGGCCAATAGAACTGTTAAATGGTCACTGCTCATGTAAAGAGAAGTTCCCAGCTCAGGGGGAAATTAGAACCCATCTGGGACAATGGATCCCTGAGAAAAAGGGCAGAGGTTTCTTTTGCTCACATGGGGTTAAAACTGCAGTCTTCACACTCTCACCATGCACCTGAGGCTCCAAAGGACATTTCCAAGCAAGTTGGGAATTTGGACATGGAAAGTTTGATGAGAAAACCGTCCTTGAAATTCCTGCAGCCTCCTGGAAATTCTCGTCACTCCTTTGTCTGGAGAACTAGACCTGTTCTGCAGTTCCATGGCAGGGTACAGAGCTTCTGAAGACACCACCTCTCTTGTAACTCAACAAGCGCAGCAGGAATGCCTCAGATATAGGCTGCCTCAAAAGCAAGGGGAAGCTGAGCAGTCAGCGTAAGCACAACCTGCCAGGCAAACCCTGCAGCATCAAAACAGTCTGTGGGACCGGCTCAGGAAGAGACTGCTACAGGCATGGGCTGCAGCTGCTACTGTCCTGCTCTGTACATTGGTAGTGGGAGGCTGGTGCCTGAAGCAGAGAGGACAGGCAGGGTGGAAGTGTCCCTGGTTTTTGCTTGATACCAGGAAGATCTGTCCATGCAGCAAGTCAGGAGAGTGCAGCTGAAGGAGACTAGGTAGGACTAGCACTGCAGGTCCTGCCACTACTGCCAGATACAATAATGCTAAAGGACCCAGACAATGACACTGCAGCTCATTTCAACACCTCAGGGTCAGCCAGTGGCAGGTACAGAGCTGGGACATACCCTGCTCCTTATATTTTCCTACTGGCAGTGTCTGTGGCTGCTCATCCTGGGTGGGATGCTGAGGCACCACCTCCTCCATGCACTGCACACAGGTCAGCAGCATGGGCTTGCAAGAGGGAGTTCTCTTGGGTGCCAGCATCCCTTAGTGTCAGCGTGGTGCTGAGCCCTTTGGTAGACCTACCTGGAGAGTCAAAGACATCTTTTAAAGCATTGGGCTTTCCAGGCCTAGGTAACCCAGTCACACAGGTAAACATAAGCGATACTTAACCATGAGGTTTCCCACTCTGTGCTGACCTTGGAGACAATGCTGGTTTCATGGATGATTCTTCCTCTGTGGCCCTGGGCACCGAATTTCACATGAAGCTATGCGTATGCACAGAGCACTGCACAGATAGCATTCTTTTGTGCAATCAACTGATTTGCCTTTAGAATGGAGTGTCCGTGTCCTTGACCCAATGCAGAGCCTTTGTAGTCACACCTGCATGGCACACACACTCGTCCCCGAAGGGATTTGTGGTCATCTGAGACTTACGGATGTCTGAAATGCTGGGACTCAGGACTCCCTTGCAGATGAACACCATGTAACAAAGGTTGCCCAGTGAAGAGGTGCAGCAAAAACTCTCTCCAGGATTTTCCTGTACTCAGAGGGTGAACACTGACCTGTTTGCAGCTTCTGTAGTGTGAAGGCCCACCTTTGGGTGGCCCCAGGTGCCCACCAAGCTGCTTTATCACTCCACTCCTCAGCGGGACAGGGGGAAGAAAATAAGATTAAAAACTTGTGTGTTGAGATAAAGGCAGTTTAATAAAGAAAAACAAAAGCCGTGCGCAGAAGCAAAGGAAACAAAAAAACCCCAAAAAATCTATTCTCTACTTCCCATCAGCAGGCATTGTCCAGCCACTGCCTGGGAAACTGGGCCTCAGTATGCGCAGCAGTTGCTTCGGAAGACAAACACCTCTAATAATAAATGCCCCCCCCCCTCCTTTCTCTTAGCTTTTATTGCTGAGCGTGGCATCATATGGTACGGAATATCTCCTTGGTCAGTTGGGGTCAGCTGTCCTGGCCATGTCCCCTCCCAAGCTCTTGCCACCCTCGGCCTCCTGGCACTTGAGGGGGGGTTGGAAAGTCAGCCTTGATGCTGTGAGCACTGCTTAGCAGTAGCCAAAACATCAGTGTGTTACCAGCACCCTTCTAGCTCCAAACACAAAGCACAGCACTATGAGGGCTGCCATGGGGAAAGTTAACTCCATCCCAGCCAGACCCAATACATGCATTCAGCAAATTGGGCACCTCCTGTCTTGACTGCCCAGGCTATGCTCATCTCTCCAGGTATTTAGCCATTGATGAGGAAGGGTGTGCTCTTTGTTCATCTGTTGGGTCCCACTGCGCTGCCTGTCATCTGTTCTCACCAGTAATTCTACAGGTAAACTCCAAAACAGCTGAAGGGTTTGTACAAAACCATGGTCGCTAACTCATCTCAGGAGGACAGGGACACACAGAGGTCAAGTCCTGTGAGATCAGGACCTGTTATTTATGGGAGGAAATCTTTTCCTGAATGTGAGAGAGGAGAGGTGAATTCTGCTCTCCAGTGACCACTGGGGTTTGAAAGCCTAATTTCCAGGAAACAGTCACCACACAAACTTGTGCTGAAGAACCTGACCTAGTTTGAATAATTAGAGGTAATTGTCAGCTCTTTCCAAATGACAAGACCCTTAATCATCAGCAGATGCTTAGCCAACTTCACAAAACAGTCTGGAAATCCCTAATGGCATGGGGAGGGTTGTTGTCCCAGAGGCACCAAGTTTCAGGAATGGGCAGGAATCTTCCTTAGGGGTTTTTCCAATACATGGTCAGATGCTCAGACTGGGGCACCAGTTCCAGCTCATGGACTGGGCATCTATCCAGAAAATCTGTAAATATGCCATGAGCACATAGCTGACTGACACTGAAGTATCATGGAACAATTCGAGATAGAGCAAATTTGAAATGGGGGGCTGAAAGTTTGGGTTGCTCCAGGGGTTTCTGTTCCAGATCCTCGAATCTAGACTCTCAGATTCCTAAGCTAGTTTGGGGTTTCCTAAAGCTTTTGGAGCACTAGGCATGGAGGCTCTGACAGGTGCCTGTGTGCTCTGTGGCAACAGATCCTTGGAGTTGTCTGCAAGGGCACTCCTGGGAAGCTAAGAAGGCCCCAAATTCAGTGGAAACCCCAGAAGATCTCTGGAAAACTGTTCTGTGAACTGGATGTGGGAATGTTTGACTTGAAAGACTTGGTATTTTCCAGTTCATTTTGCTGGAAGGGGCTGGACTCCCAAGTCCTGATGGCAGTGAGGCAGAGCTGAGGGGCAGCCGGGAAGGAAAAATGCAAGACTGCAGGAAGCTGGGAACTACTCCCAGGTCTGTCTATGCATCTCACCTGTCTGTGAACCAACTGCATTATGAACATGCCACCCTCTGCCCTGCACACAGTTGTTATCTCAGTGTGGGAGGAGAGATTGCTGAAATAAGAGGGTCCTTGGAGAGCTGACTTTTTTAAAGGACACTGTCTGCAACATCTTCCCTGCTCTGGCTTGACCTGCAAAGAGCCAACCCTCTACTCTCCTGCCTCATCCACTCTCCAGAGGAAAATACTTCTGAGCCCCATGATCCTGCCTTGGTGTATCCCCAGGCCTTCTCTCTCGCCCAAGAATGTCTCCCTGACTCCTGCTGCTTCTTCCCTGCAACATGCAACAGGTCACAAGCTGTGTGTTTCTATCCTTGTCACTCAGGGATCTCAGACCAATGTTGCATTCTATGGCTTTCTTAACCTCTTCAAGACTTAGCTTATTCTTCCAGGGCTTAGTTTCTGTGGCACTTAGAGATAACAGTGGCACTACTTCCATCTTTCAGAGGATGAGCTAATTGAGTTTAATGTCAGTGTGTGACATTGGCTACACTTACATAAAGCTACACCAAGTTGCCTCAGGTTAACCTGTAACTCCCACCAGAGAGGAAGTTATTTGCAAATAGGTAAAGCCCTGAAGAAAGGAGACAGTATCTGACAGGGGTGTGGGGGGTAAGAATACTAATGGGAGGAGCAGGACACATGGCACTACCTGAGATATCCCAGTCTTAGCTGGGCACCTGGGTGTGTATAGACACTCTGTATAAGTAGTAATGGGTGCCTCTGGAAGGGTCTGAACCCACCAGAGAATTAATCTGGACTGCTCATTCCTTTATGTTGACTGCATGTGGTGGCTAGCTGAGACCTGACTCAGAGTTATGGGAAATTTAGGAAAAGGAACACTCCAAGATGATGTGAAGGAGACTGGCCGAGGGGAAATGAAGGGTTTGCTGGTATAATGCTACCAAGCAATGCTAAAACAGAATAGATGGACAGGGAGCAAGCCAGAGCATTTGTGGTACTCCAGGAACCAGGGCTCCCAGGGGTGTTTTGCCTTCTGAACAATTAGATGGTGAGAAGTTTAGCAAAGATGGGAAACCCCTGGAAGTGGTCAGAGCAAGGAGTTGTCCTCTTACCCAAGTAGAGAGCTGTGACAGATATACTTTCCATAGACAGTGCTGTAATGAAGCATTAATATTTCTCTGAAGTGACTCTCAGCACATTTGGTGCATTTTATAGCACACTAGTATTCATCTATTCCTGTATAACCTCCTGCAGTGGGACTAATAATCAAGGATCCTGACTCTAAACCAATGACTCCCTTGGGAATGTGTCTGGGACAAGACTTATTCTGGGGGCTTTGAAGTGGGCAGTAATGTGGAAACAGTGACACCAGTGCAGATCCCATGAACTAGGGGGTCTCCCATGTGGGCATGGGTGTGGAGCTCTTCAGCCCCAAAAGGGTGAAAAATGAATCATAACACCTTTGGGGAGAGGTCAGTCTTCCCATGATGTGTTTAGGGCTCGGCTGTTACTGCAGTCCTGCCACTGCAGGAAGAAAAAGCCCAGAGCAGAGGCACAGTATGTGGTGATGGGGGCTCATAAGAGGGGAGATGGAGGGGATGAAGAATTCTCCTCCAGTCACACAAAGAAGGACAGCAGAGAGGCACTTTCTGCAGTTTTGCAAGGACATTCATAGACAGCGACTTGTAGACTGGGGAGATTGCAGCTCTCTTAAATCCTTTCGTACGTATGGCCTTCTCCGAGTCTTGCTGATGGTGTGGCGAAATCCCACTCTGTCCCATGGGGTCTGGAGACAACAGCAAGAGCCAGAAGCTGTATAGCCATGACTCTTTCCTAGGGCAGTGCCCACAGCTCCCTTGTCACTGCTGATGCCTTCCCAGGTCTAGTGAGTCTCATCCGAGTGCTTTGCTCCCTCCCAGCCATGCTCACTCCTAGGTGCCAGCTTTCCCATGCCCTAGTTCTTGCCGAGCCCATTCAGGCTGCCTGCTCTGCACCTCCAAATTGCTCGGAGCAGGGTTGGCTGCTCCCTAAGGTACAGAGAGCTGGTAGGTGAGAGGGAGAAAGCAGCTCTCCAGCCAGGGTCCGCACCCACCAGGGCCCGGATGGAGATGGTCACCAGAGTCCAGACCACCGGTGACAGAGCTGGGGACAGGCTCACTTTGGACGTAACTCAGGCAGGACGGAGCTGAAATGGAGCTCCTGGCCCAGAGGCCCCCAGTGAGGCTGGTTGGGGGCCATCAAGTCCTATTAGTGCACTCAAGACCCGGACAGAAATGCATCCGTCACACAAACTGTATGTGGCCTCAAGCAAAGGCCATTTCTCCACTGCTGGCTCCTGCCAGATCTTCCCAGCCCAGACTCAGGGCCTCATATACCCTTTAAGATCTGCTTTTCATGTGTCTCTCCCCAAAGAAGGGCTGGGACAATGCCAGACTCCAGCAAAGCATTCTGACCCGTCACCCAGTGCTGGCAGGTTACTTTTGCTGGAACAAACTCCATCTATTGCCTCTCTACAATTCTTCTAGCCCAGACATCCTCCTCTGCTCTTACTGCCAGCATTGTAATGAAAAATGGCTCTTCTATTATGTCTGCTTCCATTTGAATCCCTCTAGGAAAGATCTCGTGTTCTCCAGCTCTTTGCTGCTGAAATTAGCACTGGCATCCTGCAGGATTTCAGGGCTTGACTCACATCTAGCAGTGGGAAGAGTTACTGAGACTGCAGATACAAGACGTATCTGAGAGCCAAGTGTCCAAAAGTACATGCTTAATAATAACACAGTGAAAAGGAGGTGCTCTGGGAAGGCAGCAAAACGATCCTGCTAAGGATGTAAAAAAAAAAAAAAAGTTCTTGGGGGCTTGCACAATCCAGAAAGGGTTAAGCTGTGGCACAGCATTTGGGACAGCTGCAGAATGCTGGAGTGGGCACTGGGATTGGAACCAGAATGACAGTTTTAGGTCACTCACAAAGCTTTCTAATTACGCTTTTTTGGAAAAAAAAATGGTGTGTTTTATTCTGTAAGTGCTGAACATTCCACAATTGCTGTGTTTAATAAATACAGCGGGGGCTCCTAGGAGACTGAATGGGGCTGAATGAATGAAGTATGTGAGACATCTGAAACCTATTAGTTGGAGCAAACTGTTAGAGAGGCAGGAATTCTTCTCTTTTTAAAAATATTTATACATTTTACTTTAATGTCAGGCCAACATCTTATTTGGGGTTATGTTCCAGTGGAAGGAAAGGTGTGTCGGGGGGAAATGCAGGGGGAGGGGAGGTACATTTTTGGTTCAGTCCCAAAAGGAGCAGAAGGGCTGTGTGGCTTTAGTAGCATACTTCCCTTTCGGAACTGAACCCAGCACATGGAAACATAAGGCGACATTGCCCCAGCCTCAATGGAGGATGAATGTCTTGGGACTCAGTTCATTCTGGTGTGCATTTTGGGTAGCAGACTGGGTTCATCAGACATGGAGCCCCTTGCCTGGGGCACTGGGAGAACTCTGCAGCCCTCACAAGATTAGGTTTATGGATGCCATGAGATTTAGCTTGTTTAATCTGGTTTTGATATTTTGAGAGAAATTAGAGTGCACAGCCAGCGTCTTCTCCAACACATGGACAGCTCCATGAAGTCAGACCGGTGTCCACCACCAGCAAGAATGACGCCACATCCCTTCCTGCTCTGTTCAGCGCTCTCTGACGCAAGGTTTCCACCCAGGCTTTTCCTTGTAGTGCAGAAATTAGCTCATCTACTTATTAAAAGGCAGAGAAATAGGGAAGATGGATGGGAGGAACACAGAATGTTCCACCAGAGAATAAGCACAGCTAACAGCTTTTCAGGACCCACTTCACCTGCATGAATGTCTCTGGAAAGGGGTTCAGCAGAGAAATAGTTGACAACACCCAGCTTCAATCTGGACATACTTTGAGCTGGACTTTCCCTTCTCTAGTGGCAGCCTGAATTGCTCAGAGACCAAAGAGACCCTTGGGAAGCAGCAGAAAAGGGCAAGGACCCCACTCAGCTCTGTGTGCTGTTCAACCCAGGGTGTGCCGCACAGGGCTGCCAGCAGAAGAAGGGAGCCCAACAGGCCAACAGACTTCCTTGACTTTTGGGGGGCATGGCTGCAGGACTGGCTCTGCTCCTCTAACGTGGCTACATGTGTCAGCTCAGTCCAGCAAGGTCCAAAGATGGGTGGCCTGACCTCAGACCTGGACTTTGTCTCCTCTAATGTTCCTGTTTATGGTCTGCTCTCTTTTCACCGCTTGCCACTTCATTGATCTCTTATCCATTCCCAGCTTCTTTCTCCTCTTCTAAAATGAGGAGAATCATAGAATCATTTAGATTGGAAAAGACCCTTAAGATCTTTGTGAAATGCACAGAGTCCAAGGAGCTCTAAGGAAGGTAAAGGTCTTCTCTCTGCATACCATCACCCATCTTCCAGAGAGAGCTGGAAGCCCAGTAAGACCACACAGTATGACTGTCCCCACACACAGGAGCTCTGATCCTTCAGCATGTCAGAAACAACAGGAACGATTGCCCTGACAGCCAGGTTTTGGCTGTCCACAAGCACTGCAGGTCTTTGGAAGTTTCCAGCTTCCAGTGAGCTGTGTCCTCCCCCAGCTTGCAGTTTGGGCTGGGATCTGTGGAGTCCCTGCCTTGTAGTTAGTGAGACAGCTGTTCCTCATGGATCCCCTTCTAGAGTTCTCAAGGGGCCATAATTTCTTAGATTTGATTTCTGTGATGACATCTGGAGGAACAGGAGATGTGGGGATGTGGGTGCTCAAGAGTCAGCTAGGGAATGAGCGGAGTGGATGTTGCAAGGACATCTCCCAGTTTAGGCTGAATGTTGCCTGCTGGAGGTTGTGGTTATGGACTGATACCTTGCACAGACTGGGGGCAAGTCTCCCAACCTTTGGTGCATCACTTTATTTTTCATGAAGACATGGAGTTTCCAAGACATGGAGTGACACTTGAGCTCAGCTCTCCTTGTGCAGAAACTTTAGACCACAGGTAATGATGGTTTCAGAAAGGTCCAGATTATGCAGTATTTTCCAACTGATAAGGGATATGTAAATTATTCCCGCTTTTCTGTGTTTCCTGGTGATCTTTATTCAGTCCAATTTTATTGCATGTGACGCATATTCATACTTAAATTCAAGCCCTTCCTTTCAGTGTTTCTGAAACTAAAATGTAAAGTTTTAGGAAACTCAGAAATTGCAAATGTCTTCTATTATCCTTCTAATCTTCCAAAACCTATTAGACTGTAGGATATCTCCCTGCTGCATAGGAAACAGATGTTCTTCTTGCAGTGGGGACATACAGGACGCATCATTAAATTTGTTTAGTTTAGAGCGACTTGGAGATGTATATGATTGTTCTTTGTGGTTACAAGTTGCTGCAACCTTCTATATGTGAGCTAGGATCTGGTTGAATCTAGAGTGGTGCCAGTAGGGAATTTCTGTTGAGTTTCTTTTTGCCATTAGTAACCATCCCTTAGCTGAGACTTTGGAAAATAATTTCTGAGCAGTTTTTGATTGCATCTGTTAGTCAGTTTAGAGGTGACTGCTCTGAAAACATGACTGGGGCATGAGATGAGGCTGTTTCTCATTTTAGTAAGGAAGTAGTGTAACCTACAGATTCAGAGAGTCCATGAATGGATTTAACTCTTTCTAGAGCTATAGTGGGTGAGGCACTAAGCAGACATCCTATTTCATCCCTCCGATTGCACTTTCTTTGTAGCATCTGTTCACCATCAGCAGCAGGATCTTGGTGGATTTCAGTGTGACCATTTTTGTGTATCTGTAACTCTTGGTTTTTCAGGTGTCGTTTTTTTTTTTTTTAATTTTTCCTTTTTACCTGCTTCAAACAAAATTGTGCTTTCACTAAAGACACCAAGGGAAGTGCCAGTGCTATTTCCAAAACGTCTTTATTTTCCTGCAGATTGGAGGTTCAGAGTGTGTGTTCGTCTGTGTATATGTGTGGGTGGTGATTGCATTTCAGAATTTCCAAGACTGTTATAGCTTTAACTTTTTTTCCAAACAAGTTAGTCCAATATGAGTTCTCCCTCCTGAAAGATCTGGACTCCACTTGGAATAGAGGTCTCCACGTATAAGAGAAGCCGGATAAAAGTTTCTCTCGCTGGAGGAGATTATTTAAGGGTCAGACCAAAGCAGAACAACGTAACAACAAACACAGAGAGGGGATGCAACGTTGTTTTATATGTTGGACAGATTTTCCACCCTGAAAATGTGTTGATGGGAGTGCCAGTGACAAACGCTTTGGAAAAAGTGCCTTAAGTGTGAGCCAAGAATTTCCTTCATCAGCCTTTTGCTAAGGTGTACAATATATCATGACCTTAGTCTTGCTCATACATATTTCTGAAGGTGTGTCTCATCCGAGCCTCTTGGGAGCACCATTTCCTCATCTTGTAGGACTGTCTGGACACGTTACCCTGCAGCCTCCCACCCTGCAGCTGGCCTTTGAGGAGGGCGGGTGCTCTCCAGCTGGAAACAGGTCGTTAAGGGGTGAAGTGACCCATGTAACATGATGAAGATGAGCTGGAGCCTAGATATTGAATGGAGCAGCCCTGTCAGGTGCTGAGCAGTTGCTGAATTAAACACAACTCTGTTTAATTAGAAGCAACTTAGAGCAGTGCTCTAGGTCAAGAAAGGCAATGGATAGAAGCATTGCCAGAACTGCAGTCTAGGGACTGTGAAGGACCGTGGCAGGAAATTTAAGTGGTGGCTTGAACCTTAGACACAGTGGCTGCTGGAGATTGTTTAATAAAGTCATTAGAATGGATGCAAAGGAAACTCTCCAATGGACATCAAGGGTTCAGAAGGGTGGGCAGCACTCTGGTTTACATGACAGGGAGCTCCAGTATGGTAGGGTATGACACCAAAACCATTAGTGACTCAAAGTCAATACCAGATGGCTCATGCTGTGGCTCACAGTGCCAGACAAAGTACAACATTTGCAAATACACACTAACTCCAATGGCTTGTATAACTTTGGGATATGCAGGTGTACACAGCATGGATCACAGGCAGGAGAAGTTTGGAAGAGTGATTTTTCATAAGAAAAATGTAACATCAGAAGCTGCATGGACCATCAGCTTGAGAGCAAACCCAACACTTGTTAACTTTACATTGTGAGCCAGTTGATAGCAGAACCAGTGATATTAGAAGGAAAAGAAAGGCCACGGTCATAGATTAGCCAAGAGAATTCCAGCCTTACAGAGATGATCTTATACCCATTCCCCAAATCATGCCACTTGAAAAATTTGTCCTGTTAAGAGATTAGAAGTGCAACTGGGCACTCAGCATTTTAGCAATTCCAGAGTAAGGGAAGAACCAAGCAGTGCCCATGGCTGGTTATCACATGCAAAGAAATCCATCCTTGATGCTAGGTAAGCAGTGTTCAGCAATAACTAAAACACTGGTGTGTTATCAACACTGGTTTAGTCACAAATCCAAAACACCACCATACGAGCTACTATGAAGAAAATTAACTTCATCCCAGCCAATGCCACTGTAAGTAGTCAATCAAAAGATGACCTTGAACTGAGGAGGAAGCAAGGCAACACCTCAGGCAGAAGAGATGTGTTGCTCATGTTACCGTTTCTTCCAGATCTGACAGCTACTTTGTCAGTAGTGGCCACTTGGTGGTTTCTGGCAATCCTGGCCACGTGGCCAGTAGCTTCTTTCAGGTTTATTTTCATAGGGATATTCCTGGTCAGTGGGCATGACTTACCCAGTTTTCCTGGACTCCAACTTTGCCCATTTTTTTGGCATGCCTCAGCTGTACTGCATGCAGTGGCGGCTTTGTGTTTTTCTTGTGTTCTTAGTACTGCCTCCATGGGTCAGCCTGAGTTTGATTCCAGCCCTTCCTTCCAGGGAATAACTGAGTCTGTCAGCACAGTAGCTGGAATAGATAATTTGCATCAGAATAAATAGTCCAAAAGCTGGCATAAGCTTTGACCAGAAATGCAGCGTTCATGGGCTGTGAAAAACTTCTGCTCGCTCGCTATGCAAATAGCAAATTCAGGCTCCCTTGCTGCTTAGTTTTGTCTGAACACAGAGGCTAAATACCATGAGAATGGTTTGTTTTATTTCCAACTTGCCAGAAACCAGAGATTCCTGGGAGATTTCCAAGCCAGTCACTAAACCCAACTGGATTTTGGTTGCTCTATCACACGTGAACCTGAAACTCTTGAGATCCTCTGAGCCCTCCAGCGGTGTGATTGTCGCAACTCCCTCTCCTGGCATCACACTGACCCGTTTTCACTCTTTTAATTTCTTTTGTACCTATCTTACAGTAGCTAGATATTCCTCCGGTTTCTCTCTGAGGCTATGAACCATATCAAACACTGTAATAAAGTGGAGAGATATGACTCCCAGTGCATTTTGTCTCTTTTAAGCTTTTTCTCTGTGAATGAAGGCAAACTGCTTTGCCAGGGTGGTTTTCATGGGCCCCTATTCCCTTACGTTCTTCTAAAGCCTCCTGTGTTTGTTAAGGGTAGCTACGGTTGTCAGATTATCTAGTATGCTCTGCTCGTGCCCAGGGCTGTGGTTATCACTGGCTGGTAAATCCTGTTGCTTTATAGGCAGGGTTGGCAGAGGTGCCTAGAGCTAATGCTGGAAATTTCTCATCAGCTGACTTAAGGAAAGAAAAGGAGACAGTGCAGTGGCTGAGTGTAAACTGCCTGCCAGGCCCTGCTCCAATGGAAGCTGAAATCCGATGCAGTAATACAAGAGATGTGGAAGTGGCAAAGGTAGTGAGAGATTGACCCTATAATATCTTTTCTCCAGCTTGTAACACTTTGGATAGACTCAGCAAGTCCTTCTGCACCCCAAACTGGCACAGAACAAATTTCTTATCTGCCCATTTTCTACCACTGCAGCAGTATCTACAAGTATGTTGATAGAGCAACTGAAGTGCAGAACACATCTTGATGTGTCAGGCTGTGATTTATATTTGTCATATTTCTCAAATGCCCAAAACATGCAACAGGATGTGTTCTCCTTGTCTGAATTATTAAAGACAGGGTTATTTTAAATGGAATTCAGGATGGATCAGGAACAGCCATCTCGACTGTGTGTGTGGACCAGGCAGAGTTTGTGTAGTGTAATTGTAAGGTGGCAATACCTGCAGCTGCTGCTCCTGGAGCCACAACAGCTGTTCCCTACCTGAGCTCTGAAGGGACTTGCTGTGCATCGCTTGCAAGCTGGTTTGCCATGTCGCAGTGGCCCGTTGGAAAAAAAAGCAGAACTTCTGTGTTTTCTCCCTAGCACTGAGGGAGAAGTGCTTAGACTAACTCCAGCAGATTCAAATGAGTGGAGTGGGGAAGTGGCCAAGAGCTTGGAAGCGGTCCTGGGCTCCGAGTGAAGCGCAGCCCTGAGCTCAACGCCGTGGCAGCTCTCCACATGGAACGTGACGGCTTTGGAGAACTGCACCTCTGCAATCCTCAGTTCCAGGAATGTTCTAGGAAGTGGGCAGAATTCTACTGATTTTGGTGAAAGCTGGAAAAGCCTGATTTCCCCTTGAGATTGCCTGCGGTCTCTCAGAATGCCAGTGTGGCACAGCAGCCCATGATGGTTGGATGATGTTTAGGGCCAGAAGACCCACTGCGCCCCATTTAACCTGTGTGCTTTCCTCTCTTCATCCCCTTCCTTCTCATTCAACCAAACCTCTTTCCCTGCAGCCGGCACAAAACAGGCTTTTCTAGTTAATACCAAAATAAACATAGTACTGTCCAAGATGGGAGGGAAGAGAGAAGGGGGAGAGCATGGGGCTCAGTTGTAAAGGGAGCACAGGAGGAGAGGGTTGCATATCCCAGCGTAGCGAGTGCTGGAGGTGATGCAGCACGGTAAAATACCAAAGGAGTCAGCAGAGCTGGGATGGGACCCAAGCCCTTTTCTAGCTCCTACAGCCTTAGGAGTGTTTATTGAGGGATTTCTGTCCCGTTTTACTTGGGCAGACACAGTGTACGATCAGTGCTGAGCATTTGCGGTTTGTTCCAGGGCACTTCTTTTTAGTGATGGGGAAAACATAAGCAATTACAGCAGATTCCTTTCCCTACTTACGAACAAGACAATGTAACAGGAATAAAACAGGAAGCAGAAGAAGAGGCTGGTGGGGGCGAAAGGTCTTGCAGAAGATGCATGCAGTGGAATAGCAGTGTGCAGAAATCTCCAAGAATATTCTGGGCATCTGAATATTCTCTCTGTGCTAGTCCAGGTTTCGTCCACCCACTGGGAAAGATTAAAATCGTGCTGTTATGTTTGCTTTTTGCCTCATTTGATTCCTTTCCCCAAGAAATATATGCACATAAATAAATGGTTTAAACATGGATTCAGCCTTTACTATGAAGAAGTAACCCATGATCCTCTACAAGCCCCTGGCAGAGCTGATTCAGACAGTCCTGAAGCAGTGGGATTAGATCTAGCTTGAATTTTACTTCCTTCTTTCTGTTGAACGCCCATGCTCATTCACTTCAGCAAGCAGCTGGAATCCCAGGCACACAGTAGGAGGCTGGCTGCTAAATAAGAAATGGCAAGGAGGGATATTCAGGAATCTGTGATCAGGCGTATGGGAGGCTCTCTGCACCCTGCATATGCCCTCTTCTGCCGTGCTGGTGATGTGTCTGTCCTTGCCTTTTTACCTTTGTAAAGCTACTGGTCCTTTGTCCCACGGTCCTACTCCACTGAGTATAACCACTTTCTCCTTTTGGTCTTTGTCTGCAAACTCATGTCTAATCTCAACCCAGAAAGACAATAATTCATGCCCCAGGGTCAAAAGCAACAAAAATTAATACAGCATTTCAGAGAACGTGACTTTTCTAGGGTTCCACCCCTCCAGCCATGGATGCTTTAGCCCTCAGGCAGGATTCTTTATCCCTGGGATGTCTTCACAAATTGGCCTCCTGGCCCTGCCTGGAAGGAGGTCTGCCTGTTTACACTCTGCTGTAGACCAGGGCACATGCAGGCTGGATTGTAGTTGGTGAGGCTTTTGAAGTGGAAACAATGCTGCTGTGATGGAGGAGGCTGGCAACCTCAGAATGGCCAGACACGTGGGAGGAGGAGGAACAGGCCAGTCCCATGGCTTTGCACCTCAACAGGCTGAACTTCAGCATGCTGAGTTCCCCCCCGCCCCCAAACCAGACCATATGTTTATGTCATCTAGAGTTCACAGCCTGATAAAGCAAATGACCTGAAAATAGGCTGCCTGGGCTCCCTGACAGAGGCAGCTACAAGGTCTGTCTCCTCTTCTTTGGAGAAGAAGAGGTTCGATCATCCTGAGCCTCATGAACAAGTTTTACTGGGACAAGCCAAGCAGGACTGTGTGTAGCCACCTTGCTGGGGGCTCTGGCACATTGCTCATCCCACTCACTGAACTGGACTCTGCCCGTGTTTCTGCCATTTTCCATTTCCCGGCACTGTCTCCAGGTTATGCAGGAGTCAACTCAGAGGAACTGGTCCTAGCCCACGCCTGCAATAAACTCTGGGACACCCGAGGAGGAGGAAGGTATCGGGTGCTGTGTTGGAGGGGTGTGGTGGACAAGAAAAGCAGAACCACGCTCACACCTGGAGCCACCAAGGCCCTCATGCTGAAGCTCAGGCAGGTTGAGTCCAGCCCACACACCTGATCCTGCCTTGGGTCAGTTTGCCCTTCCAAACTTCATCCCTGTGGCTACAGAGCCTGTTAATGAAGTTACATATATAGGGAGAAAAGTTCTTTTTTTTTCCCCTGTTACTTTCCCCCATCCACCCTCACATTTTATCAAATGCTATTTCAGTGCGGCAGGTGCTCACAGAGATTTATGAGCTATACAGGCCTTTATGCTACACACCTTCTTTGTCTCAGCCGGGCAGATAAGCCTCTTCCCTGCACGCCAAAGGCTGTCAGAAAATTGCTTGTGAGCACAATGAAAGTATGAAGAATCCAACTGTAGGGGCTGAAATTGTTTAAGAAAGAAGATGAGATAAAACATTTCAGAGCATATGGGGCTTCTTGACCACTCCATTGTTGCCCATCCCCGGCTGTCAGACCCTGAGCAATCCCAGAAGGAGTTAATAGAGACCTGGGCAGGAGCCAAGAGCTCTTGCAGGAAGCTTATCTTCCCCACCAAAAATATCTGATGTCTGCAGCTATGGACATGGTATTGTCCTCGTAAAACACAACAATAACAACAAAACAAGCACTGCTATTCACAGCTCAGTAACAAGCCATTAAAAAAAAACAAAACCAAGACACACTGCGAATATAAGAGTATTTATTAAAATGGAACCATGTGTTTCACATAGTCCTGTCTTCATAAGCTTGTGCACATCACATTGATGTTTATGTTCTCCTCTGGTGTGTGAGGGTTTTTTTTCCATGCCTGTTAGTGATTAGCCAGAGGGAGCCTGAATGAACTCATGTCTCCAGTGAGTAGGACCAGGAAACCCTGCACACACTGGGTGATATGCAGCTGCAGGAAAGACACAAACTTCCTGCAGAATGGCCTTGCTTGTGTCCCTGCTGAAACAGCCAAGGAAGCACAAGAGACTAGACTGAAAGGAAATGGGGAAAGAGAAGATTGCAGGGTGAGGGAAGAGGAGCAAATTGTCATCTGGCTCATTGCAGAAAGTGTGAATTCAAGCTCTGGATTGAGAATCTTCCCTGGAGATGTCTCCTAAGGCTCCTGTGAATCTGGAGCAATCCTTATCCAGCATAGGCTCATCCAGGGAGGCATAGAGATGGCTTGGGCCACCGGCTATGTATATTTGTGGCTTAAGCACATCACCCTCACCTTCTGCTGGGACCCACAGGAGAGTCAGCAGGTCTCTGGGGTCTCCACCACCCATTAGGTGTCCAGAGGAGGGCAACAAAACTGGTGACAGGACTGGAAGGGATGTCCTATAAGGAGCAGCTGAGCCTTCTGGGTTGGTCTCATTTGGAGAAAAGGAGGCTGAGGGGATGACCTCGTGTCTCTCTGCAGCTTCCTGAGGAGGGGACGTGGAGAGGGAGGTGCTGAGCGCTTCTCCCTGGGATCCAGGGACAGGACACCTGGGAATGGTTCAAAACGGCATCAGGGAGGTTCAGACTTCAGCTTTTTGTTGAGGCCAGGTGTGGTGGACCATGTCAGTGGCAGCTTTGAAAGTATCTCAGACCTCTGTGCATGGAATACTGTTTCTTAGATGAGGAGGTTGACCCTCGAAAAAACAGTGGAGCTCATTGTAAACTCTTCAGTAGCACAAGCAAAGAAGAATTTCTGGTGGCCTTCAGTCTGTCTGAAGTCATTGGGGCATTAGCGCAAGATATGGCCAAAAGCTTTTGGGGGTAACTTGCTGGTAATCTGTTCAGCTCCCTGCTCTGTGCTACTGTAGAGGGATGTTGATGAGCACTGACAGGCTCCACTGCGTGCTGCAGAACACTTACAGAGCAAAGCTGTGCTATTGTAGATACAACAGCAGCTTTGGTGAGTCTGGTCTTAGTCTTTTATTAAAAATACAGACATATTGAGAAAGTTTGGAGTGTGGATTTGAACAGGAATGCCCAGGGAAATGGGTTCAGAGGAGGAAATCCAGGCAAAATGGGTATTCGGATATTTTTAGCTGAAATTGTCAATGCCGTAGTTGTTATTTTGATGTGGATGAACAACCTGGGGAAGGACCGGGAAGTCATCACACATACAGTGAGCAGGTGTGATGACATTTGCATGGTGATACAGCTTCACAGAGCCAGAGGCCAGAAGAGACATTAGCTCATGTCGAGTGACTTCATATATATCGGAGATTACCGAATTTCACCCATTTATCCTGGTACTTACTGAGCTTATTCACTCAATTTGACTAGTGCATTTCCTCCTGCAAGACATCCAGACTTGCTCAGAGGTATCAAGGACTGGGGAATCCATGACTTCCTTGGCAACTTGTTGCAATGGCAAATCACTGTTACTATTAAAAATGCTTTCCTTATTTTTAATTTGTAATCATCTGACTTTGCCATCCAGCCAATTATGGTTTTTTCCTCAATGGTAAAGAACTCTTTTCTATCCCATAGTCTCCCCTTTCCACAGTGATATTCATGCATGGCAACCAATTTATCCCTCAGACTTCCTTTTGTTTTGATAAACCAAGCAGATCAGCCTTGCCAGCCATGTGGCCAGGGACTTTCTTCAGGCCTTTGATCAGTTTTGTAGCTCTGTTTTACAGCCGCTGTGGCTGAGCTCACTCCCTTTGATGGCCCTGTCCTTATCCCTGTTGAAAACTTGTCCAATTTGGGGTCTGCAAATGTTCCTAGCAGTATTTTTACATTTATTTCTGTGCCTCTGATGAAAGCATGAAAGGTCACAGGGCCATAAATACTATTGCATGCTCATGGTCCATATCAATAGCTGTCTTAAACAACTCTTTAACCTGTTGAGTACACACCTTACTGATGCCATTCGTGCAGTATCTGCTCGGGCAGCGTCTTCCCTGTTACATCCACACTGTCCTTTAATCAAACTTGTTTATGAAACCTTACTAGTCCAGCAAGCTTCAGCCTTATTGACTGCTATTAGCTGAACAACTAGCCTTTAACTTGTCATTAAATTACTCCCACAGATTTTTATTATAGACAGTATAGGGAGCAACACAGGCCATACAGTTAAGCCTGTGTTATTCAGAAGTCAAATTTGATTGTCATTCTGTTCCTTCAGGCTTTTAATTCCCCGTCTCGGTCTTGAACATGTACCAAAAATAAAGACTCATGGGAGTGGTGTCAGTGCACACCAGCACCTTTCCTGGCAGAATTCCTGGTCCCTCCACCAGCTGCACCAGCCCTCGGAGGCCAACGTCCACCGCCTGCACCATGTCAGACATCAGCCATGAACTGCTTTTTTCAAGTGAATAAGTCATGTAGGTGTTGGCACTGAGGAAAATTTGCTTCTACTGTTAGTTCACAGCTGGCACTGGGCAGAGAGAGCTGAGAAGAAAGAGGGTGTTTTGCACCTCCCAGGGAAGGCAAAGAAGTAAGAGCTAAACTATTAGCTCGAATCTATGTATGTTAAAAGGAAACAGATTTGCTGCTGGCTCTTGCTTTATTCTCTCATTACACTGAACTGGAAAAGAGACCCTGCAGGCGACGAACTAAAGACATTCAGGTTACTATGGCCAAACAATGACATCAGCTGATAGACTAACTCATAACAGAGGGTGATGGTGACTCGCACACGACCCTGACAAGCAGAGTCTGTTAATGAGCCAAAAGAATAAAAAGGAAAATCTATTTCCCCAGACCTTGAAATATTAATAATATTTGCAAGAGGACAAAATAATGATGCAACTCCCAAGAGACAGGGAATGATCTTCTGCCAGACAGCCCAAGACACAAAGACGTCTGCTTTGTGTGTTTCTTATGAGAATGCTGAAGGCTGCACTGATCTCATGATCTGAGACAGGAATCCTTCGTCCTTATGCTGCTAGCCATTTGTAAATGGCCATTGTAATGGAGTGACTGGCGGACAAAAATTTGTTCTGATATCTTTTTGTCTTTTGAAGTTTTTCAGTAATTCACTTCAAATGTATCCTGAAGATTTCGGATTCTTCTTAGACATGGTTAGACCAGTAACCAAACAGACCCTTGCATGGGGCTGGCCATTGGTCTATGATAGTCCAAGCTGATAAACTGCTAGTACCTGGGTTTGGAGCAAGTCAGTGAACACTCTTCCAGGCAATTACCATGCACTGTTCAGGGGATAAGTGAGGTCATGATCCCGTTTAGATGTCACTGCCTTGTCTGGGGGCAGGAAGAGAGTTTAAGGATCTGGACATGATCCATGATGCAATAGTTATTATTTTCAAGGCAGGAGAACAGTCCCTGTTATACTAATTTGCATGGATCTGCTTTCCCCTTCTTTTGCTTTAACAGGACTTGTGGGTGGCAAAATTGGGCTTTGCTCAAGTATTGCAGTTTACTGCAGGGAGAATTCAGGGCCGAATTTGCTGCTTGGGGTGGTTTGTTGTCTGTGGCACTGGACTGCAGCTATGCGATGGTAAGACTGTTCCAGCACACGCTGTACTGTTCCAGCTCCAATATCGCCTGTGTGGTCTGGCAATGTTCGCAATACAGATGCAGTTTTGTGCAGCACCTTCTGTGAAGGCAAATCTTGGGACAAGAAGTGAAGAAAAGAATGCCCGGGCAGTACGAAACCTGAGATAAGTTTGTGTTTACCAATTGATTCTGCACAGGCAAACAAATCAACATCTGTGGACCTCCTTTGAACAGAATAAACCAACCACCATATTACAGATGACATGTCACTGCAGAAGAATTAAAGAGTATCCATCCAGGGCAATGCAGCCGCATGAAGCGATGCATGCCGCCTCAGTCGGCAATGAACAAAGTGGCTGGTGTATCACAGAATCACAGAGTGGTTTGGGTGGGAAGGGACCTTTCAAGGTCATCTTGTCCAACCCCCCCTGCCACGGGCAGGGACACCTTCAACTAGAGCAGGTTGCTCAAAGCCCCGTCCAACCTGGCCTGGAATGTTTCCAGGGATGGGGCATCCACAATCTCTCCGGGCAACCTGTGCCCGTGTTTCTGCACCCTCATCGTAAAATATTTCTTTCTTATATCTAGTCTGAATTTCCCCTCTTTTAGTTTAAAACCATTACCCCCTGTCCAACCGCTACAGGCCCTGTTAGATATCAGAAGCCCAGTAAGCACTTCAGTGCAGGGCTCCACCTGAATGACCATACCATGCTTCTCAGCAGGGCTAACTTGTCCAGCAACCTTTCCAACAGGCCCTTTGGATACCACACAATTTTTGAAAATAGAGTACTCAACACAAGGCCATGCCACACCATTTAGCCTTGGGGCCAAAGGGTAGTGCCTCGTTTATTTAGCTGATAATATGGACGTAGCCTCAGAGAACTTACGTACAGCTTCCAGCTGCAAGAAATAACTGACAAAAATTTCACATGGAAAATTCTGGACTCGTCCTTCTCCACAGAAAGTAAAATGCACTGCAGTTGAATTCAGTCACTGAAATGCCATGCAAAACTCTGCCACTGCCCTTCTGCTCTCCTGCATTTCCTCACCAGACATTTAAACCTGCTCACTTCAAACCTGTGGAGGGTAACCGAGCCGTACTTCCACTTTGATGTTTCTTGATTTTCTGATTATTCAGGAAGGTTATGGAAAGGCCTGCCTCTTGTATTCCATAGCTGTAAGCTGCTGAGATGCTATGATATTTCAGCTGGTGAAAACAAAAGGTCACCTAGCAAAACCAGAGATGATCCCGTTCTGTCTGTATATTGTTAGATGAAGTTTTTGAACTGCATATTTGATAGTTCAGGCTGAGTCTTTCCTTGTGCTTTTTCAAGGAATAGGCTCACAAATTTAGTGCTTGTCTGCAGTGCTTTTCACTGCCCCATGCAGTGTGCAAAAATACTTTAATCTGACCTTGAAATTCAGCCAGCTCTGAAGCAGAAGACTGCAGTTATTTGACAGCATAGATCATTGCCTTCAGTTTTAGAAGGAGATGCAGAAGAAGTGCTTGGGGAAAAAAGTGGGTGCTTATAGCCGAGTTGGATTGTGGTTAGGCCACTCTTAGTATGACGGGTCAACTTTACTTATGCTGCTGAAAACCAACTGCTCATTGGGTACCGGAGAATGACTCTTAACATGTTTTGACAGTTTCAGTGGTATGTGGGAGCCTGGTGGCCATATGTGCAATAGAAGTTTACAAATATGATTTTATTTAGCTTGCCACGGTCAGGGAGCTGAAATCTCTTGTATAAATAATTTGCTCAGAGATGGGAAGACTTCAATGAAAACACACAGGATTTCCCATCTCCTGTGTTAGAATTGGGCAGGACTGAAGACAAGCCAAGACAGAACACGGGCACATGAGGGGACTCCTCCATGTGTGAACATGTAAGAAGCACTGTGTAAAACCTTCACAGGACATCCACGTCTCTACCCAAGGATTCATCTAGTGTTCATCCCTGTGCACACATAGAGCTCAAAAAATGGTTTCTTTAAAACTCTCTACTTTGAGCAGAGCTTGTACAGAGTTCAAGAAGGCATCATGTGAAAGAAAACTATTAAAAGCGTCCTGCCTTTGCTTGATAGTGAGTAGAGATCCCAAGGAAGAGTTGGTGTTACAGGGTGGGATCTATTCAAAGAAGAACTATGCTGCTTTACCATAGTGTTCTGCCTAACTACAAAAAGTAATAAACATAAATATATCGTGCTTCATATTTGCTTTTAAAGCCCTTTACAGACCTTGGCTTGCTAGTCAGCTGAAAGCTCTAGTGCTTGGTCACTGCTAGGACACTTTCTTTTCAGTGACATTTCCAGAATTTACTGGGTTGAGATGAGTTGAAAATGTGTAAAACACCCATTGCCAGTCCAAATAAGCACAGTGGGAACATCCCTCATGGCTCGTCATTCACATTGCATGGTTCATCCTCTGCTCCCGCTTTTGGGAGTCCAGAGGAATCACTTGTTTGAACGGTGCAGTACCAAACAGAGAGAGGTTTTGAAGAACTAAACTAGAGCTCAATGGTCTCAACCAACCTGAATTGTTTTGTCTACTGAGGAAGAAAAACAAAATATAATATAACATCATGCATTGGCAGAGAACACAACAGATGACCTCACAGGTCTTTTCCATCTGAAAAAAAAATCATACACAGGACAGCTTTTATTCTCCAAATAAATAGCTAATTAACCCAGCTGCTTTCACCTTTACGTAATGGGATGCTTGTTATTTGCCTCTCTGCAATCCATGAGGAGGTGAGTTCAGTCTGGAAGTGGGATTGGACAATGTGTGAGGAGGCATCTCATTTGGAAAACACTCATTAGTCACACAAACTGATGGTGCCTTGAAAGTCAGTGGGGAGAGGAGCACCTGGCTCAGGACATGCACAGGAGACAGCTTGAATCTGTGGTTATCTCTGCTCCACTCTGGCCCAGTACCGAGGTGTCCATGAGCCACCCTCCAGCAGGTACCTTCAGGACTGCAGATGGGTGAGAACTTCCCCATACCATGAAGGTCCTGAAATATCTAAAATCCTGCCTCTCCAACACGGCTGATGTTCATGATGGGGATGTCAGAGTCGTCTCTACTCCATAGCACAGGTCACCATAACACAGTGGTGGACTGGACCCAGGCCCATCTCACAGAGCAGTTTTATCCAGACCCCAAGAACCCTGACAGGACACATAATTCCATCAAGACTTCTCATTTAATCTTTGCCCTCGAAACTGCCAGTGGCTCTTCAGCCTTTGGTTACCAGTTGATCTCCCAGGCTACCTGTCCTGCTTAAAAACCCAGCAGCTTTTTCACATGGAGGGTCCGCTATGTCTTGTTTTTCTACGATGTTTCCATGTTCACCTTCCTGCTTGAATAAATGAGATATAAAACCAGCTCATCTGCTTTTGAAAGCAAGGACTTTTGCACACAAGAAACAAGGTTTTTCTCCAACATTTTTGCTTACTTTTCTCATTTTTACTTCATCACTGAGCCCTTCTCAGCTGAGGGCTTTGGGAAGGTGCCA
Organism: Elanus axillaris; assembly: GCA_026212715.1. Lineage (NCBI taxonomy): Eukaryota > Metazoa > Chordata > Aves > Accipitriformes > Accipitridae > Elanus > Elanus axillaris. The sequence goes on from JANZLQ010000095.1 coordinate 38,974,133, forward strand.
GGTATCCTCTCTTGTGTCCTCAGGAGTAATACTAGAATATCATTCTTGGCCATTATGTAGTTCTTCATCACACAGTCTCACCCAGGTTTTGCTGGGTGATCTTTCAGACCCTTCAGTACTTCAGAGCCCACTCACACTAGGGAGTTGTTCTGCAAAATAGAACAAATGCATTCATTTTGATTCACTGCACATACATTTTTGATTACGTTTTTATTGACCCTCAGTTTTACCTTAGGTCAACCTGAAATTTGCCCTTTGACCTAAGATGAAATAATGCATTCCATTTCACATTATATTTTACCAGGCCTAAACAAGACAGGCAAAATCTGAGATGGAGCTGTCATTTTAATCTTAAAACCATAGGCTTGTTTAGGTTGGAAGGGACCTCCAGGGATGTCTAGTCAACCACCTGCCCAAAGCAAGTCCAGTTTGAGCACCTTGTCAGTCCATGTTGAATGGGAGTTATCTCCGAGAATGGAGATTACATCATCCCTCTGTGCCTATTCACAGTGTTTGACCAGTCTTTGTACAAAAAAGGGTTTATATCTAAGTAGAATTTCCCTTGTTCCAACTTGTGTCCATTGCATCTTGGCCTTTCATTGTGCACCTCTGAGAAAATCTGTCTCTGTCTTCTCTGTACCCTCCTGTTAGGTAGGATCGTCCTCCCTTTCCTTTCTCTTCTTCTCACTGAACAAACTAATTTTCCACAGCCTTTCCTCATACATCATGTACTCCAACCCCCGACCATCTTGGTGGCCTCTGCTGGACATACTCCAGTACATCAGTGTCTTCCTTGTACTGGGGAGCCAGAAACTGGAGACAGTGTCCAGATGTGGTCTCACAAGTGCCGAATAGAGGGGGAATAATCACTGCCCATGACCTGCTGGCTGCACTCTTGCTGATACAGCCCAGGATGTGGTTGGTCTTTCAAAGATGATGGAGAGCAGCCTCACAATGACTTCAGCCAGTGCCATCAGCACCTTCAGATGCATTCCATCTGGTCCCCTGTGTATTTTTATTTTGAAAAAAAAAATTAAAAGAAGTCTAAGACATATCAAAACTTGAAGTTCTTACTTCCCCAAAAATATATGTCCTTCTTTGTTTTGACTGAAAGAATTTGTGGATGATTCCAGAACTTCAAACAATACTTCTTTTAGAAAATTTCCTTACCACAAGAAAATTCTACCCATCACCATTTCAGATTAGTTTGTAAACTTTATGAAGTTGTGCTTATTGGAATTTTAACTAATCTGACCTTTGTTGCATGTTGTAAAAAGACCAGTAACCACCTTACAACTGAGCTCTTGCCCTCTGCTCCCCTCCTGAACCTGTCCAGTCCCTGTGGGTTCTTTCCTTTTCTCCGTCTCCTTGCGCCAACTGACTGCTCTGGGCTTGGATTGTGCACAACGTTCATGAGTATGAACATGTTTTTTACTCATTTGTTTGCACTGAAAGAAAAAAGGACATTCTCTCCCCTGAAGAATGACTCCAACGTGTGCCTTGCTCATGGCTGGGCTCAGAAGTGTGTGGATGTGCTTGAAACGCAGGCACAGAGTTCTGTCAGATCTTTGTCTTTGAGATAGGCTAGCTGTGGATTTCACCACACCAATAGTTCAAAGTGAGTCGTAGGAAGGGATATTACAGCTTTCCCTAAAATTATCCTCTTGTTTTCACTTGAAAGTAGTTCACATGGAATTTGCAGACTTTGGACCTTCCACTGGGGAAGTATGCTCATGTGGTGACTTGTGGATTGCTGATGTCCTAAAGAAAATTCCAGCTTCTCTATCTGAAAATTGTTTTTAGTCTTTGCCTTGGCAGATCCAAGCAGTAAGTGGCTGGAAATCCTGCATACGGCATTGAGCAGAAGTTCCTGGGATCTGGGGAGTTGGTCCAGTGTTCTCCATCTGTTCCAGCACCGTTGCCAAGTTAAACTTCTGTGCTACAGATTGCACAAAGGGGAGAAAAGAGCTACAAATTTTTATAAAGGTTTGAAACTGGGGGACTTTGAATTCAACCAAGGGAAAAGAGAGTAACATAGCTCTAGCTCTTTGGGGCTAGAGCAGACAGCTGTGGTGGGGAGACTTCACATCTGCCTGGAGATGACCACTCCATGGCTGTGAGACTCCCCACCCCTATGAGCAAGGGCTGGATGCAGACTCCAGCCCACCTGAGGGCAACAAGAAAGGTGTTTGTATCCCTGATTTGAATTTCACAGGAAATGGAGAGATCGCCTTACTCCTGGCAGGAGAAAGAGGCAATTTTCATTCTAAATAAGGCAGCTCCCATGTCAAAAGTTCCACAGTGAAATCCCACTGCACTCACTGCATGGCTTTTTATGAATAAAATCTTAATAAATGTCCAGTGCTTGATTTTTTGCAGCAGACTTGCCTGGCTTTGATCTACACTTGCCTGGGCTCAGCACGGCTGCTGCTGCCTGCCAAGCTAAAGAGAAAAAAAAGTTACTTTCCTTAGGTTTAAATAAAAGTGTGTTTTTTTAAACATCTTGGCTGTTGAGTTGTGTGTTATACATCATGCCTCGGCCCCATCCCTTCTCTCCCAGTCCAGAGCGCACACTGAAACAATTTCCCTGTGGTTTCCCTCCTTGGTGGAGTCAAATTCCTAGAAAACAAAAGGAATGTTGCAACTGTGGTCACAAGCTCTAAGGCTGCAAATCTTACACACAGACGGGAGCCTTGGCTTGAGCAGGACACTGATAGTAGCTTATCATGAGTGGGTACTTTGGGTTTGATCCTTGCTGTTGGCTCCAGCAAAGCAGACGGGTCTGTCCAGTTCAGTACACATCCCAGTTCCCACGGGAACGTAATGCCTCACATGTGTGTGCAAAATTAGGGAATATTTCTACAGCCCTGGGAAAGGCAGAAAGCAATGAGGATCTGATCGCCTCTGTTGGTTGGCCCCTTGCCCCCCATCCCTGAGGTCAACTCAGAGCTTCCCATGACTTCCAGTGGCAAACCTGTAAGGATCTGGATCTGACCCGGTCCTGTCTAAATGCCCCCTACTGAAACCCAAAGTCTGAGGTTGGGTACCAGCTCTCATCCAAGTTAATCCACACTGAACTCAGGCAAAGCTGATGGACAGAGCGAAGAATGCATCTTGCTGGTGCTTGGGCAGTGGCTCACAGCCCAGCTGGACCCAGCTTTCCTCCATCTGCCCCCAAAGGCTGATTCAAGGGCGCTGGTGGAGAGGTGGACTGGAAATGAGAACCTCATTCCCACCAAAGAGGTTGTGCTGTTCCTTGGGCTTGTGCGAAGCAGTGTGACAGTAGTGTCAGCACGGCCGCTGCCCGGTGGCTCTGTTCCTCCAGGTGTCACAGGCTTCTGCCGCAGCAAACCAGGACAACCCTGGCAAGGAAGGCGTTGGCAAGCATCATCTGCCCAGGCGTCCGGTGGGCAGGGCTGTCTTCTGCTAGCCAGCACACACTCCCCAGGTGGGATCCCACCCTGTTGCTGAGGGAAATTTAGACTCCTCTCGTCACTTTGGAATGACTCCAGCAGGACCTGAGCGAGACCAGCCCCACTGCAAGGAGACTCCAGGCTCCATTGGTGCCTGTGGGCCATCTAAAATAGTGACGGTTCCTCTGGCAGCTTGGAACTGAGCACTGACAGCATGAGCGGAGACCAGAGGATTGCTCCCGGTCTGGATATCTAGAAGACAGCTGCCCTTTTCTGCCTGAGCTCAATCTTTTCTGTCCATCATGAAAGAGCATAAAACCTGGACAACATGACCCAAAGAGCAAAGAAAATAAGTAAGTGCCACCCACTGCTCTGTGCTCAGCATTTCAGCAACTCTGGTTTTGTCAGGCCTTTCTGCTTTTGGAAATGTATGAAACAAAAGACCACTTTAACTATTACAAGGCTCTTGTTTTTTGCACTAGCAGCAGCAGGACTCTTCACATCCCACTCAGGAAACTGTGAGCAACCGCAAGGCTGATGGCTGTGAGCTGTTGTTAACACATTACTGTCCCGTGTCTCTCCCACGGGTGCCCTATCCTTTATCCTCAGGTTTGACTCCTCTCCCCTCTTCTCCCACTGCTACCAGCACCTGCAGTAACACCCCCCACCGATGCCCCAGGTGACTGGGTTGCTCAATGCACCAGGAGGTGGCTGCCAGTCCCTTTCTCTGTCCTTCTGCTGCCTGCCCCTTGCTGGAAGTCAAACGCCTGTCCTTATGCCTGGGGCTTCCCTTGCAACACACCAAGCAAACTTTGGCTTTCTAGAATTACAGTGATTAATGGTAAAGTGTGCCCAGTGAGGGCATTTGCAGTAAGAGATTCCCCTCCTCCCATAAATCCCGCTATAGACCGTCTTACCTTACTTGGAGAAGATCTTAAAACTTGCTTTTTTGAGGGAAGCTCTCCCAGGCCTCATTCCAAGAAGTAATGTTTGGATCTGGAGTCTTCACAGTGCTGTTTCATGCCAGGGTGCAATGCACCTGCGTTATTTTAGGTATCAGCCATAGGGTGATCCCTTGGGTGGTTTTGAGTTTGGGGTTTGGGGTTTTTTTGGTGAATTTTAAAGGGTGTCTAGACAATGTGCAGGAGCAGATATATGCAGTATTCTAGGAGGTGAAAGTCACTGCTATTTCCCCTTGTCAGTAGATGGGCTAACCTGCAAACTTTTGAGGGCATCAGCTGTCACTGACCTCAGCAGATGGCTGCCTCCTATTAATTGTCCACCAGATCAGAGGGTGATTAATGAGGGAGAAAATTTCTGGGGGTAGTACATTATCTGCTGTGGAGATCAGAGGCACATTTTCAGGACAAAGGCAAGGTAATGGAACATCATTTAACCCTTCCCCTGACAGGCTATGCTGCTCTGGTATTAACTGGGGGGTTAAAACAGCTTGTCCAGCTGTTTCAAACCTTAGACAGGAATCACCTATTCCCTGAGCTCATCTGTTCCCTTCCACTGGCTGTGTGAGTAGAAATTTCATGTCATGAATCCTAGTGCCTTGATGTCCACAGCAGCACTTTTTTACTATATGTTTTAGGCAGACAAATATTACTGGACTCAGCAAAAGGTGAGGCAGCAAAATTATCCGGGCTGCATTATTTAGAATGTCAGATATGATAAAATAGTCTGGTTTGATATTAAAAACCTGTTGATCATGCTAGATTGTATGCTAAACTGGAAAGCAAGTGAAACAGTTAATGTTGTAGAACAATTTCCCTGAGGAAACCTTTGCCTGAATTTGTTCCTGACTGTCTTTAAATGCTTCATGTGGTGCTGCTGGCTTCCACTTTTGATCTTAAATAAGTTATGAGATTGGATGAGAAATTTCTGGAAATACCCTGTATCTGTTTTTGACTCCTATTCACTGCAGAAGCATTTTTCAGAGGAAGATGGCATCACGCTCCCATCTGCGGGCACGGAAGCTGGAGCACAGGGAGATGTGATTATCCCTCAGCGGACCTGAAGAAAGATGGAACTTGTCTCTTGGGCTCTGTCTTGATCTCACAAAAATCACTTATATTGTACAACACCCTGAAACAGCATCAGAAGCATATTGGCTAGGTAATATTAAGATTATGTGGCGCTCATGCCCTTGGGGTATGCTGAGAAGGCCTTTGCCACAGGAAAAGCACATCCCTTGCCATGTGTCTGCCTTGCAGACCGCCCACAGGCCATCTGCCCCGACTATCAGACATTCTGCTACCTTGCTGGGTTTATTCGGACATGGGTCCCTGCGTGCGTGGCTGCACGGCTCCTGCCATGCCAGAGCCTGGATTGCAGGGTTACTGGTCTGTACTGCCAGCAAACTCAGCCGGGAAGACAACCCTGGGGCTCTGTTAGCCTGCAGTGCAGCGGATTCAGGGGTTGTGTCTTCCCATTCCATCGCCCATGTGAGCCTGGCCTATCTTTGGACGAGTCCTGGTCTCAGAGGGACAGGACTCTGGCCATGCTCTGGAGCAGCTGCAGGAGGAAGGGATGCTCTGCGGGTTGTTCCGGGCCCAAGGAACATCCAGCTGTCTTTCAGGAGGAGCCCAGGGGTCACCGCTCCATCCAGGACAGAGCACCTTTGCCTCCCTCACAGTCACCTTTGCACAGGCCTTTCTGGCTTCTTAGGATCCTTCTCCTGGCCTCCTCCATCCCCATCACCTGAGCAGTTGGTCCTAGTGATCACAGCTCTGCCCACTGGCAGCATCCCATGCCCCGGGACCACAAAGTTCTCAGGTAATGCAGGTTTATCAGCCATGTCCACTTCGCCGTAGCATCCTCAGACCATTATACACCATTTCCTTTAAATAAAATCTGTAAATTCTTTGTTTCAAAGCTGGAGCAAGCAGCTGTGGGCTTGCCAGGACACAGCCTTGCAGGGAGCTTGGAGCAGCGGCGTAAATCCCACATTCCCTGACCTCAGTTCTCAGCAAGAATCTGAACACGAGAGCCTGATCTTGATTTTTTTTTTAAATGACATCACATTTATGAACTGTTGCTGTTCTGACAGCAATTGTGTCATCTTGCGAGAAGCAATGTACTAATTTTAGCAAATGCATTTTTAGATTGCACTCAATGAAGTCAGAAATGGAAAAGTTAAAGCTACTTAAATTCAGCTTTGTTATATGTTTTTGACAGTCACTGATACACCTGAAGACGTCATCTCCTACACTTTGACGCAGAAATGTAGGAAAGAGGTGTAATAATGCATAACATCAGAACTGACACACCAAATTTCCATCTCTCATTATACTTATATTCATAAGATCCTGATATCATGTATTTCCCAGAGAAAGAGCCATGAGATAGCCCAGTTAAGCATTACAAAGAAAATGTTGAAGTGAACAACTGTCTATGTTACTTTAAACATCCTCCCTTCTGCATTTTTGTAATTGTAATGACATTAACTAATGAGGATCTCATACTATTTCTCCATAGGATCGTCACATGCAGTGCATGTGATACCTGGAGCTCGCCACAATGAAGAGATGGGATCTTTTTCTCTACCCTGTCGGATGGTTCTATGCATTATTTATTGCCTACAGTTCAGTCTAGGCACACAAGAGACATGGCAAAAATTCCTGGACTAATACTATGAAAAACTTGTAAATCTCTACTGAGTTTGTCAAATAGTTTTGACAGATAATTAATGATTTGCAAATCCTTCATTTCGCTTATTATAAAATTGTATGCTGTACTTTTTCCTTTCAAAACAACATTTTAGGAGCTTGAATAAATATAATAATTTTAAATTAATTAAACCCCCCTCCAAAACCAAAAGTAAATGCATTGTTTAAAGTCAAATTATACGTTTATGTCAAGCTAAAATGTTCATCAAATCATCCCTAAATGACTTTTCCTTTCTCTTCCTTTATTTTTCAGTGTGTCTAGTGCAGCAAAAAAATCAATTACTTGTACAGCTCTATTCTAAGCACATAATTAATAATAGTAATTAATTACAAGCATTTTTCCACTGTGCTTCACATATTAAAACTGAAACACTTCACAAGTAGTTTATCTTCATGACAGCCCCGTGAACTAAGGTGAGGCATTATCCTGTTTTACAGGCAGGGTTCTTAAACACAGTGCAGTTGGCATGAAAAAATATTTGCTAATTTTGAGATGCTGGTGACTGATTTTTTTCTATGATATTAGTTTTACAGGGGTTCATGCACTTTTAAAAAAGCTTGGGCCCTCGGAGTTTTCTTTGGGTACCATTTGCAAGCCACAATGGCCAAGCTAAGAAAATTTCTGTAACTTAATTATGCTTGTCAGTTGGCAGCCTTAGTTAAAACAGTGGTTACTGTTCCTGTCCTATAGTTAACTTTGCTCCAGAAAGATCTGTCGTGTGATTGATACTTATCCGCCTTTATTCCTACAGAGAGGGATTCTCCATTTGACTCTTAAAAACTGCAGAAGGGCAGCTGCTTTTTATTTGGGTAATTTTACGTAGGCTGGTTGGGAGTGTATTTAGCCATCCTACGGCTCCTCACACTTCAGAGCTTTTCCTTTGCAGAGTTTTGTGGACCATGAAACAATCCAGCTGAGAAACATCAACTGTTCCACCACTTCTTGTTTCTCAGGGGGCTGATGTGCACCCCAGTATTGCCTGAAAGAAAGAAGACTTTCCTCCAACTCCCTCTCCCATCCCAGCATGAGGTCTGCTAGGAAGTTAATGAAGTTCTGTTGGATGCAAACAGCAGAGGTAGGTGACACACTCCAGGTATCAGTTGCCTTCTCCACACCACCTGGGACCAGGGAGACCCAGGAACGATTGGGATGAATATATTATTGTGCACAAAAGCAATGCCAAAACACCCAGCCCCCCAGGGGGAAAACAGATGGGGAGCTAGACAAACGCATACAAGTGTTTGTTACTCCCTGTGGCCAGCAACAAACATTTGATGGCAGGGAAATAAAAAACTGGTTGGAGGCTTGAAGGAGACTTTGAAGGAGATCTTGCTGGGATGCCTGAATCCTGGGGCTTGCTATGCCCTAATCGCATGCAGCTGTGCTGAAAAGCCCTGCTCTAGAAAATCAGGGAGGGAGCTAAAAGCATCGTGTTCACAGAGGTTTGCGTATGTTGGAGGGATTAAAATGCTTCTTAACCCTCCGAAGTGGAATGCAGAGAAAAAAAAAAAAGAGTATATTTCCCTCGCATGCTAGTCATTTGGAGGGCTGTGTCCCACTGCAGCCCTCGTAGAGAGGCTGCAGAGAGAGGAAAGCAAATGTACCCAGGAAATGTTAATTAAATGTGTTCTCTGAGATCAGTTACATGTGAATTAACAGAGGAATTGCATTGGGCAGGATCATGCCAGAGGTGAGACAAGGGATAGCATCTATTCTAAGCACAAAGAACGGTCTTCACTAGCCCAGATTCCCTAGACTGTAGACCCAAATAAAATCTAACTGGCATTACAAATGCTTTCCAAAAGTAAAGATCTGTGGTTGATTTAGCACCTGGAAAGGAAACAAGAAAAATTCTCCATTTATGTAATATCACCTGCTCTGGACACTTGGAAGTCTATTTTTTAAAATACTTGGTGGTCACAAGTTGCAGATAGATTTCTGGGAGCTTCTGCAAATATAACAAAGAACCTGTGTGCATGTTTAGGTGCCAGAATACCTTTAACTATCCAGTGCCCACATAAAAAATGCGATGATCACGATATAGGAGTCCGCAAGGATTAAACTAGACTAGTCTGGAAAGGGAATCTTTTGCCTCAGCAGTTGTCACCAACTTGCTGTGCCCTTGAAAGGGAGGAAAATGCAGTTTCTTGTGCTTTCATTGCTATTCCGCTCTGTATGATATCCCAGTTCTGCCATTCCCAACCAGGTAAAGTGCACACTTATTTACAACTGAAATAGGTCTTGCAGGATCGGGCCCAGGAAATAGTTTTTGTATCTCGTTGAGCTCCGCAGAGCACTGCAGATGTGTTGACAGAGCTGCATTCCTTGCAATGCTCCATTATTGGCTGCCTCTGAAAACGAGCTCTGCCTTTTCCCTGTTAGTCTCCGCAAGTTTGCTGTTAATTAGGCTGAGCATCATTCTGACTTCTATAAAGCTAGTAGGGGGTTGATTAGGAAGAGCGAAAAGAACAAAGAAGGCAGCGAGGACATTTCAAAGAGAGGCAGGAGGAGAAGAGATGACAGTCTCCCTGTCAGCTTGGGGCTTGCCCTGGAATTTCTGCACCTCTGTGAACTGATCCGATAGCTGCATTTGAACCCTCATCCACTGGGTGTAAAGAGGCAACTGAGCTCCAAGCCAGATGGTGGGATAATAAGGAGGCGTTCACCTCACCGGGTGCGTTGTGCACGGCCGTTTGGGTTCCGTTTGGTGCAGAAACTTCTCTGAACCTCTTTGACCTGAAAAGCAGCTTGATTTGGGCTTTGCGGGGAGACTTCTGGCATGCTGACCGTCCACGCTGGGGGACTTCCACCTCCCGGAAAAGTCGTGGGTGTGCAGTGGCACAGAGCAGAGGGAGCTCAGAGAGGAGGAGGGCCATGTGCGTTGTATTATATATTATTTAAAGAAAAGCCATCAGTAATGATTCCTAAAGCAAGAGGCAGAGGAAAGATTGCTTGCACAGAGCAGGATTGGAATTAGACTCAGAGCTGACATTCAGACATAGTTCTTCCTTAGAAGAAAGACTTAATATCACAACAAACTTTTTTTTTTTTTTAATATATTTGAGAAAATGCTTTTAACTTCAGAGATATTTCTCCTCTGGAGCCAAGGTGACTTTTGAGCTTCAAGGTCCTGGGCTGGGTCACCTATCCTTCAAGCCATCTGTCTTTCCTTAATTGTGCCACATTAGTTGTATTAAGTACAGGAAAATGATCAGCAAGAAAAGTGCCTTTTACTTGAATTTTTTTTCCCTACTGTTAACACACCATCATTTTTCAAGAAAAGAAATTAAGAATAAGTCCTAAATTGAAACCGAATTATTTTTCACCAACTCTTTTGATGTGAAGTCACTGTTACTAATGCCCTCCTGCCTCCTGCAGCTCCAGCCTAAATTTGGGACAAGCAGTCACCGCATCCAGCTGAACTGAAAGCGTTCCCTAATTAACTGAACCAAACGAGAGTCCTCGGCTCAGAAGGAATGGTTAGGTGATAATCATGTCTGCATTCAGACGTCTCTTGCTAATGCTAAACCCAACCTCTCCCCCAGCCCCTCCTTGAAGTTAAAAACTTTTGGCTGAAGAATGCGGTAGGGTTGTCCTCTCGCTACTCCCACTCCTCCTGCACCCCTTTCTGCGCCGCAAGGCCCTCCCCCTGTCCAATTTGGATGAGGCTGTACCTTTTCTTCTCTCCTTCAAGAGTGAGGGTTTTATTCCCTTCTTTTCTGCCCAGATCTCCACTAAACAAAGGAGCTCTGGGCACATCACCAGTTCCAGGACGTAAAGGTATTTAAACAGTTTCAGACTAAATCCAGAGCTGCATACCTAAGAGCTGATTTCTTTCTCTTTATCTGCCTAATTGTTTGTCTGCCTAATTGTATTTTATTGTGTTTTGCACATATTTTTTTTTTTAGTGATTGATTGAATTTGCACACTCAAAGGCATGGTTTTGAAACGTCTTTCCTGATTCCCTCCAAACTTGCAAATCAGTTTAAAATCTGACTTAGTGATTGATTCTCTCTTTGCTTTGCCAGTGTATTTCTTACAAGTGGTGTTTGATGGAATTTCTCAGAGCTGAAAATAATTTTTGAGCCTTTTTTTTAAAAAAAACCCTCTCTTTTGATGGTGTAAATGACTTTTCCATACTCTCTTAGTAAGACTTGTGTGAACGCTCTCAGAGTATGTGCCTGTGTATCGATCATTTGTCATGCTTCTAATTTCTCCGTGAGGAAATGGATGCATCTGGACTTTCTTCAGTTTAAAGTTGTGCACGAAGGCTGGAAATCTCCTGAAGTGCAAAACTTCATGCTTTTTCTGACTTCTTTTTCCATCTGTTCTCTACCCCGGGAGCTCTGGGAGCAGAGGAAACGCTCTCCCTTTTGTTTCGCTGCAGATAATCATATCCCAGCCTTCAGCAGACAGGCGTGTGTAGCGAAGTAGCAGAGCTCTTACGGCTGCAGGAAGGGCAGTTTCTTTGTCTCTGCCTCTGCTCCCAGCCCTGCCTTTTTCCTTCCCACTCTGTCTTTCTCATTCACTGCATTTGAAATATTAGAGCCTGAAAAATGCATGCCCTGCAGAGCTGAGAGATCCCCAGCTGGGGCACTGGGAGCAGTGAGGGGTTTTTGAAAATTTTTCTTTTTTTTCTTTTTTTATTTTAGACACATTTTCTGTCTTGTCTGGGCTGATTTTTTTTTTAATTTTTTTTTTTTTTTTTTTTTTTTTTTTTGCCTGCTTTGGGGCTGGGCTGGAACGGGAAAGTGCTGCTGTGGGAAAGCAAGGGGGACAGTTAGGGGAGGCTCGGGGGCCCTGTCCCTCCCCGCAGGAGCAGACTCGGAACCCGTTCCTCTGGCAGAAGCAGCAGATTATTTCCATTCTGGGGTGGAGAGGGGAGACCTGTGAGGATTCCTCCCCGAAGGAACAAACTTTTAGGGTCTCGAGGTGGGTGAGAGATGCTTTCCGATCCTCCGCCAGGAGGAGGAGGAGGAAGGAAGGGTTCCCCAGCCCCATTTTCACAGGCAGAGCTGGGAGATTTGGGGAAGGGGGGGGTGT
>JANZLQ010000095.1:38995095-39019211 GCA_026212715.1 Elanus axillaris
CCCCAATAAATTTCGGCTAAAATTCAGGTGTCTACCCCAGAGTCAGCTTTGCATTGCTTGGATCACCTAAACTTGGGCAGTACTTTGTTGTAAGCATAGAGATTGATTTTGGTGTGATCTAGTTACCTTGGTGGCAGCCAGGCAACCTTCTCAGCTTGGCTTTCTATCTATGTATGTGCATCTGGAGTCCACGTGTGCAAGGGGTCCTAGGAGACCTCTGCCTGAGTGCAGGGAGGATTTTTGAGCTGGGGCTGCAGTTTTGTACTGGGGATCCAGAGGTCCCTGATGGGACTTCCCTTCATTGTATTCTCTTGCTCCATCACCTTACTAATGTCCGTACTGATAGCTGCATCTCAGCAGGAGAAAGAAAGGGGGCTGAGATGCAGTTTTGAAAAATTACAGTATCTCTGTATTAGACACACATCAGACATGGCATGCGCCCAAGGCACCCAAGGCTGCCCTCTGCTCTGAATTACAGTAGGAAATTCAACCCTGGGCACAGAGACAGGAGGCGTTCCATCAAGCACTAAAAAGGCCCATTTAATGCTGTTTCAATTTCAATACAAAGAGAATTTAATAGGTGTTAGAAGTAGAAATGTAATAACCATCTGGAAAAAATAATTTCATTTCTCTCAATTTTCTAATAATATAAAAAAACCGTAAACACCTGAGTAACTTTGAAATTACATAATTCTCAGTTAAAAGGCATATATTTTGATATCATGCATTTTCCTGGTTAATTAATGAAAATGCTAGATTAGGTGTCAAGGCTATCTTTAGTTTCAGATCATGCATTCTGCAGGAAAAAATAACTAAAACATAAAAACAGAGATTAAAGTAACTGCTTAAATTAAGGCTTCCTTTTTGTTAACTGAAATAACCAAGAAAATATAGTCTCTTCACTTAAACCAATCTTTCTTGTCTAGAGCTTCTCCTAAGTTCTGGAAGGAGGAGCAGTCAGTGATGCACTCTTCCACCTCTTCCCAGACCTCCCTGTTTCCATAAGGAGAACCACAGTGGAGGATCAACAGCTGAATTCAGGTGCTTGAAAGGCTCGGCTTTCTTTGAGCACCTTATGTCAAGTCTTCTGAGTCCCAGCTACTCAGTCTGGGCTCAAGCAGAGATCAGGTCAGCATTGCTGGGCAGCAGAAATGAGAGATGCTCAGTAATGCTACCTCGGTTTGCTCAGGAGGGAGCTGTGCACCAGTCCACACCACCTTTATCCCCAGGGATGGAGGTAGGGGTGCTCCTGCAGCCAGGGAAAGTAAAGGGTCTCCAGCAGGAATGTGAGAGACACTGTAAGTCTGGGGCTTTGGTGAGATCAGAGAAAAATGTTTCTGTTGCCACAGATTTATTACTGAGTTGAGTGTTACAGGTATTGCTGAGAGTCTTAGGAAAGCCCTCCATAGCTCGGCTCAGCAAACAACTTCAGGAGGAACTGAATTCTGAATACTTTTGCGCTTGCAATATTACCCAGCAAAATAGCAGTTAGCAGTTTTAAGGTGTGTGGCTTCTACTGGTGGTAACAGAAAGTTAGCATCTCTGTACTTTTAAAACCAAATTCTTAGAACCAAAAATAATTGAAACCACTGGGACTTGAACCCATTCCTAAAAGTTAAACAGATGCTGGGCTGCTTTGCACAATAAAAGGATGATGTTTCAGGTGGGAGGAATGAAGCACCTCCTTTGCAGGACCAAGTCAATATCCTTACATTAAACAGGGGGTTGTCTGCATAGGAACAGCTGGCTTCTTCCATGGTATTGCTCTACTTTCTCATTTGCAAGTTACTTATCAAACTGTGTACATTTCTTGAATACATATAGGCCTGGGGAAGTGAACACAGAGATAGCACAGTCCTAGACTCATAAAACTGATATATCACTCAAATAAATACTTGCAGTACATTTGATGGCTCTGGTAAGTCAAGAATGAAGAACTTGAAGTACATTTGACGGCTCTGGTAAGTCAAGAATGAAGAGGACACAAATATGCTCCCCTCTAGGCCAAGGGTCCAAAAGTCAGCATTGTTTCAAGTCTGTTCTCACGCCATGACACAATCCCAAATCCCTTTGGGTGGGGAGACACATTACCAAAACCCACTATCACATTTGGCAGTAATTATTGCCCCCCCGGTGATCTCCACTGAGGCCATGGGTGACTGATGCCTGCAAAGATGCTCCCCAGTTATTGTGAGAGATGATCCCTGGGGTCCAGCAAAGAATCAGGCTAAGATCAAAACCAAAAAGAATCTTGAATTATAGGAAAAAATGCCAGCTCAGATGGAGAGGTAGGATCATTGTCCCTGGAATAGCCACGTGCTTAAGTCATGTAAGATGCATTCATTTTATTTGACTCTTTGCACAGGCATGAATATCATGATAAGAAGAGTGCTGCGGGTGGGGGTCAAATAATCTAAAAAGAAACTTCTCTGTCTCTTCCCCAAAATAGCTCTTCTGTAGATAGCAGACAACCCTCCTTTTTTGCAGTATCAAATCAGAAGTCCTCGCTAGCCTGGCATTAGCTATATTTTCTCTGTGTTGTAGAATTTACAGCAAAGGGTAACTCTGAATGGCTTGGGGAAATCTAGAGCAGTGTTTGGGCTGATGGCCATTCCTAAAGCTGAACAAGTAGAAGTGTACTGAGAATTGACTAAATCTGTTGCTGGATGGTTTGATTTCCCCATAAATACTTCTAAGATGAAACTTGAAGACAGAAAAAAACTGAAAATAAAGTAAGGGACCGGGAAGGTAGTGACTATAAGCATGCCAAGGGGTTTCCATTCCTCCTATGTACGTTGTCAGAATAGCTGCACCCCACCCCAAACTGGGTGTGTTTGCAGAGTGGAAGAGAGATTTTCATGTCTCTTGAGATACCCCAAGAATAGAAACAAGGAAGAACAGAAGAAAAACTGAGAAGACTGGGCAAGTTTATTGGACTCCCCAAATTAGGAGATTATGCTCAAGCAGAAGAGGGGGAAATAGCTCCCCTGGACCTGCTGGCTGTGCTTCTCCTAATGTAGCCCAGGATGTGGTCTGCTGCTCTTATGGATTTTTCCTATGATGAATCTCACCCACCTATTTGGAGGACCAGTATCACAGATGAAGTCTCTTATCTCTTGATCATTAGGTTTGTGGCTGGATAGTTAAGCTGTGGTGCTTCTCATCCTGAAATCATGAGGTGGTGATCCCATGTGCTGGTGGGAAAGTTGCTGCTCACCCTTCCATAAAACACTGGGCTCCAGCCCTACTACTTAGCCTGCACAGTTGTGCTTTGGCAGGGCAGGAGGGTGGTTTTTACTAAGTGTTTTGTTTGAAACACTTAGAGAAAGAGGAATTTGTGCTTGGTCACTTGCCCGACTTGCATCTGGGGCCTGGTAAAAGTGCAAGCCATACTTTTGTTAACAAAGTCTTAGTGTACAAAAAGACGAAGCAGTATGAATTTCTGAGATCACCTACTCCACAACCTTGACTTGTTCTCATCAAGACAGCAAAGAAAACCTGCAAGAGATGTAAAGTGTTGTCATCTCTGCCCTTACCAAGAGACTCAATCTGATCCAGAGACTCATTGCTCAGTGCAGCTAGACTTTCTTAGCTCAGACTCCTTTTCCCATTGAACAGAGAATATCTTGAAAAGTAGTGCTTAGGAGACAGACACAGCACTGAGGACCTGTTTTCACGCAGCAGGAAGAAGTTTTAGATTGCATCAAAGAGGGAAATAACAAATGACTGTGATAAATCAGGAAAAGGATCCCCATGCTCAGGCAGCAGATACCCACTCCAAAATTTCCAGGCAAACCCAGAGAAAACAATGAGCTGGGAGAAGCGTTGGCTGGACCACTGAGCATGCACCAAATCAGACTAGTTCCAGGCTCACAGGGAATCTCAGTCACTGGACAAGGGTCTGGACTTGGTGAAAAGAGTGGGGAATTGGCCCAAAGTCATGAGCTATAGTGAATTCTTCCTGAATTAATATGTTGAATCCCCTTGGATGAGGCCAGGGAGAAGGAGAACATGTGAGCAGCCAGGGGAGCAATCCTTGTGCAGACCAGAGCAGCTCTGAGAATTACCCCAGCCCTGGCAAGCCACCAATTTTCATTCACTTCTGTCTTCCTCTAATTTAAGGAATGGAAATACCACTTCTGAAGGCCGGTGACAACTGAGGTACGCTGATTACTCGTGACAGGAGAGACAAATCCTGGGCTGCTGTTCCTGCTGTCTGGAAAGCACACACGACATGTAGCCAAGGGTTCATTAGCCGTGGGTCTTGCTGGATGGCAGGAGAAGTGCTCCTTGCAGGACACTGCCATTACTACACAAATCAGCCCTTTAGTGACCGTGCAGATCTTTCTGAAGAATGTTTGGAGAGTTCATTCTAGCTGGGTATTCCTTCCGCCATGGCTGGAGGAGTGGACCCAGACCTGTGTGCGTGCACACGTATTGAGGACATAGCTGTGGGTGAGCAAGAAGCTCAGGGTGACTTGACTTACTTTTTGGCTAGCATCTGAGTCTGCAAAGTGTTCTCAGCCTGGACTTCACACGCTGTGCTGTCTGCCCTCTCCTACCTTTAACAATGAATACAATTCTGCTGCGGTCACACTAGGCATCTGACAGTAATTGGCAGGACAGAGTCTTTTTCGGCTGCTTGCTCAGCTAGTAGGCAACAATTCAGTGCTCTAGGCTGTATTTCCCAGGCTGCTAACAGGAACAAGCTGCTCCAGCAACAGCCAGATGCCGCTTGTGTTCTGTCCCCACAGGCGGGCTGGCACCCTGAGCCTGTGGGCAGTCTTGTGGTATGGACTGTCTCCCAGTCCTTGCTCATGCCTCGGACTCCATTGTGGATTTGGGAGAAAGGCTTCTCTTGCTAACAGCCATGTATTTTCACATCACATGGCCACAGTTCTGCTCTGCTCCAGTGTTTTTTTCTTAGCATCTCCCAGTTCTCAGATGGAGTCACTGCCAGCAGGCAGCATTTGGTGCCATCAATTGAAATTCATGCTTACTTTGTCCCTGCTTATCTCTATAATCCTATTGTTTATTTAAAGTGGACAAAGAAGACACTATAGCTGGCATTGCTTTTCCCTCTGTCTTTTTCTTAGCATCACTCTTCTGGCCATATTCATTTTCATGAAAATAGTTCTCTTTAGCAGCTGAGCTCTTTCAGCCTTTTCCTAGGCTGCACAGAAGGTGATGAGGGAAGATCTGCCTCATATTGGCAGGTCTATTTTTGCAGCAGCCATGCAAACCGTGGGGGTGGACCATCAGTGCAGTCCTTTGCCAGAAAGCATTGCTAGAAAGGACTGTCACAAACATACCAGCTCTTATCTCTATGGCTCTAACACCCAAAGGAAAAGTCACGCAGGCATAAGCACCATCGCAGCAGTGTAACTATGTCTCTCCAGTCCTGCATCATGTCTGGATAAAACCCTCTTGCTACTGCTGGCTAGCAAGGAGGCAAAGCTGACAGTGAGTAGAGCTAAAAAAAAAACGCTCCTGATTTTTAATTTAGGACTGATTGCTGTGAGGTTTCTTGATAGTTCTGAAATATCTGTGGATTTTGATTATCAGCAATAACCAGAATGTTGTGGCCAAGTTGAATGAATTTAAATGATTTTTCCTCTAACGCTGACCTTCCCATTCTTAGGAGCTCTCCACCACAAACTATGGTTGCAGTTTTCTGTTCAACAACTAAATGTCATGCCTTTTATCCACATCTTCTTGCTGATGAGAACATGGGTTTCCAGCTTGTAGTTCCCAGGATCAAGATAACTGCTGTTAATTTTAAAAAGTAATTTTGTCACAACTTTGCTGAAGATGTTGGTTTTCTCTTACAAAACAGCATTCTCCTTATTGAGTTCTTGCTTTGGAATCTAATTTCATTCTCCCTCTAGGTCATTTCTGTGACACCATTAATTTGAACCCATTCAGAATGGATTCTGCCCATGTTTTGTTTTGAAACTTTGCTAATGTTTAGCATATGCTTATAAAGGTTCAGTTTTGGAGGAACAATTGTGATCTGGTAGTTTAGCCTACTGTGTAACAGCTTGCCCAGGACCTATCCCAGGATGCCTGCACAGAGCTTGATGAAATCCTTGGCTGACTATCTTTTAGAAGGAGGTGGTACTTGCCACTATAGTTAAAAATACACACTTCATTATCAATTTCATTCAACTTCCACTTTCTTCTGTCTTTGTGGGATTGATGCCAAATACCTCTTCCTTCACTGATTTTGACAAAAAAAATCCCTGATTAAATGGCTATATAATATTCTTTAATCTTCAACAAGGCTTGAAGTAGCCTGAGGCCAGGGTGTGAAGATCATTAGTGTACTAAGGTTAATGGCATAGCTGTTCACATCCACGTATTGAAAACAGGGGACCAGCAAAAAGATTCAGGTGGAAATTAAACTGCAATATTTGGTGCCTGGCTCTGAGTTGTCTGGGCTGCCCACACATTGTATGGAGGTCCTACATCAAAAAAAGATCATCCAGCCATCCTGCATGCTGGGAACCTGAGGTCTGAAACTTAGGCTTTACAGGACCTCCATCTGCTCAGAGTGAACTTATGTTCCCAGTTAATGCCAACTACAGACATATGTCTACTTCTAACTGGAGATTTACACTTGAATATCAGGGGCAGTACTAGCTAGCTTTGTGTTTTATCCAACCTAATGCAACCAGGAACTGCAGCCCAAGATGTTCCCCCATCTGCAGGGAACCTTAATCCATATCAGCAGAATCAGCTCTGCATTCAAGTCTCCTTTTAACTTCTAAGCACAGGAGAAGAAACAGATGCCCAGGCTTTTGGAAAATGTAGGCGCTTTTGAAATCAAAATACTGATTTACTCTCTACCTCCAACCATAGCACCAAATTATTTTAGCAGAGCCCTTGATTTGATGTTTGCAGGGCTGGTGAAGGAGGCTCCACATAGCACTGGACAAAAGCAGGTCATACGGAAAAACAGTTGCCACAGTTTCTACACAGGTCATTGTGTGCTCTGGGAAAATTAGAACTGGGAAGCAGAGCAGCACTCTTCATTGCGCAGAAAGTCATTCAACATGGTCGGTCTGTGCTGTTCAGGGCTCTTCTAGTCACCGTGAAGAGTAGAAACTAGGATTGCTTTTATGTGGGAACATCATTGCTCAGTACAGGGTTCCTCAGAGTTTGCTCCCAGTCCAGCTCAGTGTTTTTGTCATTAATGCAAACACTGCCCAGTTCCTTTTTCCATGGGAAAGCGTTCTACTTCTTCCACTTTGGAAAGGTACACCAGCAGCATATCTGCTGCACATCTGCTGTGTGTCTGCTGCATGTCTGCTGCACATCTGTTGTATATGTCTGCACACGTGCTGCACTTCTGCTGTGTCCCTGTTTTGTGTCTGCTGTGTGTTTGCTGGATGTGCTTCGCATATCTTCATTGTGACTGCTGTAGGTACACTGTGTTTCTGCTACATCTGCTGTTCATCCTCTATATATCTGCTGCATATCTGCTTTATAACTGCTGTGTGTTTTCTGCACACGTTGTATGTATGCTTCATCTTTGCTGCATGTTTTCTGTGTACCTCCTGTGCATCTACTGCAGTCATGGTGAAGGTGGAAGACTCATGCATGCCTGGGTAACTGATTCAGGGTTGCCTGGGACCCACTGCCCTCTCCCAGCCAGAAAAGGAATCTGCTGCCCTAAAGCACTACAAGTTCTTGCCAAAGTCCAGACTAGAATCTGGTAGATGGGCATGACAGAGTGCAGCTGAGATTGGCTATTGTGTCCAGGGTGCACAATCATCCCAGCACGCTCCACCTTCCCGCTCCTGGCTCACTGCAGGAACTTGAGAATGGCAACCAGAGGAAGAAAATCTTCCCCAAATCCCTACCACTCGGAAAATTTCCAGGCAGAAACAAAGGCAAGTTCAGGAAAAAAGACTAATGGCACACCTACTATAACAGAGACGTCAGGATTTGAGGAAGGACAAGCAAGAAAAGTTCTGGAGTAAGCACTTCATGACATGGGATTGAAGTGGAAAAATCCATGGTTAAAGCATTTTCTACACAGCCACAGGTAATGGTTGGGGTGCTGTTTTAAAAGAATGAAGGGAATCTGAGACAGTACCTGCCTTATTATGCATGTTTCTTGCTGGTGGCAGAATAACACAGAAATAAAAGAGACTGTTCCCTGGAAAATGAAATTAATTTGCTGATCTATCTGAAGATCAGGGATGTATCGACACATTTTCAGAATTAAAAAAAAACCCAAACAAATCAACCAATACTTTTGGAGTTTGTAAAAATCAGATACTGTTATTGCTTCAGTCTGCCAAATCCATAAATTTGCTCCCATGCGCCATCTAGCCAGAGCTATTTCTGCAGGTAGCTGTGATATGCTGGTAGTTGTGGAGATGTACTTCACAATGAAATGAATTACAGTGAACATAGAATCACAGCATGATTGAGGCTGGAAGGGACCTCTGGAGGTCACCTGGTCCAACCACCCTGCTCAAGCAGGGCCGCCTAGAGTTGGTTGCCCAGGTCCAGATTCACACAGTTTTTGAATATCTCCGAGGATGGAGACTCCCCAGGCTCCCCAGGCAATCTGTTCCAGTGCTCAGTCACCCGCACAGTGAAAAAGTGTTTCCTGATGCTCAGGTGGAACCTACTGTGTTTCAGCAACATCCCAAACTGCATAGCAGAAAATCGCCAAATCTGATTCATTCACATAATCCTGTCCTGTCCGTGCAATGATGATGATAGTTACTATCACCAGCCCCAGGCAATCTGCTGAAGTGGTTGATGTTAAACTTAATTAGTAAAAATTAGAATGAGGATATGGAAATTTGGACAATAGATCCTGACAAACTAATCTGATATTTTCCTTCTCTTATCAAAGAGAAAATTAAAGGGTGATGTAACAACCTACACAGGTCTACTGGGTGATGAGACTTTGTTAACAAATGGTTCTTCAGTTCAGCCAGCAAAGATATAACAAGATCTAATGGCTGAAAGGAGAAGCTAGATAGACTCAGACCCCAAAATAAAGCTTAGAGTTTTAGCAGTGGGGATTATTACTCACTCAAAAACCTCCAAAGTGTATGCTCATTCGCTGGTGATTTTAGTTTAAATTCTCATGCATTTCTAAAAGATGTGATCCCTCAGCAAATCTCCAAGAAGAGGTTGGAGGGTTACTAGCCAGGGTCCAGGTAAAGTCTAAACTCTCTGCCTACACTTACCTCTCTACTGCCTGCCCCATCTGTTTGATCCTGTGTTAGAGCCCCAGCACCTCTGCAAGGGGCTGTGTTCTCATGACTCCACACTTGATATAGCATGGCACAACATGGTGTAAATGCCATGCTGAGGTATATGCTCAGGCTGGGTTTCCTGCTGTCCTTGCTATGTGACATTGATTAAGCCATCCAACAAACAAGTGAAGACAAAGAAAACCATGGGCAGCCTGTCTGATAGACAAGTTGGAGTGTGCAGGAGTTTAACTGCAGAGTCAGAAAGGAAGAGTAGAACCTTGGCCAACTTATGCATAAACAGCACTGCTAAGCTGTGTTCACAAGGGACGGATGTCCTCCTGTGCAGCTTATCAAGATGTTCACTTGCTTGCCATCTCTAGGGTTGTCTGGTATCTAGGTCTGTCTCATCCCATATGGAAATGCAGGTCTCCAACTGACTGTGTCTAACCTTGTGGGTATGGTCCCATGCCATGGCTTTGTGTCAGGGTAGCTCTGGCTGTGCCTCAGTTCCTCACTCCTCCATATAGTCCTAAGAGGGTCACTGTAAGATCAAAGCCCCAAAGCATTCTGCAGAGGGAGGTCAGAAGTTGGTTATTAAAATAATATAAGGTGGTTCCTTTTGGTGGGAATTAAACATGGCTTGTTCAAACTCATAGTGAAGGAATGGAGTTTGGCAGAGAAATGTCACACAAGAAGCTCTTCAACTGCTCTCCTGCAGCGATGATACATGCTGAATTTATCCAATGGCTCTGCATAGAAACAGAAGAAAAAAATTGTTTTTAATTTTCAGACCCAATGTCTGTGGCTCGAGGTTCCATTCCTACTGCTGCCCCGGCTGGAAAACGCTGCCCGGAGGGAACCAGTGCATTGTCCGTGAGTATCCATTTTCCTGTTAAGGCACCAAGGGAACTAACTGCCATGTGGGAAGGCATGCATATCTCACATTTCAGTAGATGACAGAACATTTCGTAATCCAGTGGGACAGGAGCAACGATTGCTGGGAGTTCTCATCTCTGCTAGTCTTGATTAAAGCAGGGTGGTTGCAATTGGTCCTGTTTAGTGCGTGGCCTTTTATCTTCTGCCAAATTGCCACTGTGTTCCTTGTTGCTTGACAGTTTGTGTGCCTGCTTTAGAAGATTAGCCTCAAAGGAAAGCTATTGGTGACTCCTGAGAAAGTTATTATAGAGCTGCTTGTTTAGATGAAATAATTCAGTCAGTTGCTAGAACAACAGCTAGATGCTGACATTGCAAACTTGATGTCATGAGACGGTGTCTACAAGCAGGAATTTGCATCTTTCTTTGAGTGGCCACCCAAAGCAGGATGCTGATTTAGAAAAATCACACCTCTGTTTTGGCAGGTAGCTTTTCTATTTGGAGTAGAGCATTATTGGACTCCTAAGTGCTGATACACTCCTATAAAATCCATTAAGGGGCTGATGTTTTGCATTTCTGTTGATTAGAGGCATGAGCTATAGGGAGATGAAGGAGCCTGCCCTTTGGAGGATGCTCCCATGGGAAGTGAAAGCCAGCTTAAGAGTAAATAAATGAGATTCTTACTGGAGACAATAGGGGTATTTGTACCTCCATTTAGTCATGCTTCAGACTGAAACACAGTAAATACACTGGAGACATTAACCATAACCTGGATGTACAGAATAGCAGACAGCACTATGGGATGCTTGTATCTCCTAGTATTTTAGCTTTCTGAATAAATCTTCTGCATTAGAACACACTTGGAATTGTATGTGAAAGCCCTTTTCCAAAACTTCATAAAAGTAATTGACAGTGGGAGGTTTCAAGCTGAGGAAAACAGTAGACTTCTCTTGTGGGAGCTCCCATATAATACAGGTCATATAATTTAGAAGTAATTCCACCTTCAGTCGAAAACTGAGTCATCTTGGAGAGAAACACCTTGTGTTTCTTAATATAGAGCTGTCCGGGACCTCAAATGTACAAAACTGAGCCCAGAGCTGCAAATACTTTTCTCTCAAGGGAAATGGTGTCTGTTGTATCATGAGTGACAGGGCCAGTTAATGTGTCCTTGCACACAATGAGTAACCAGTCCCAGAGTGTGGCATTTTACTCATTCAAAAAAGAAAGGCAATGAAGAGGCATGATGTCTCAAGAGTTAAATGCATCTGACTTCACCCCAGGTGATGGTAAGACATGGAGTTCTGTGCCCTCTCCTTTTCCCACAAGAAGAGACAGGCAAACTCGTAAAATCCTTCTCAGCATCCCTTGGATGTATCCCACCAAGGATACAAGGCTGGAGTTTAATGCTGGCTGCAGTGAAGGGTTAAGGAACTCACAGCCAAATAGCTGCTCAGTGGCATGCAGGGTTAGCGACATTCAGACAACTCTGCTGACTTTTCTCATAATTGTAAAACATGCCATCTGGGCTGGAGGTCCTCAGGGGACTGTGTGTTGTAATTGTATTTATAAAACACACAGAGATGAGATACTTTCATGGGGCTCTAATAAAATCTGTGCTTACACAGGTGGAACAATACTGCCAGCTATGCTCTTGGCTCCCATGGCACAGGAAGGGGAAGAGATTAGCAGGGGTCCTAAGCAAGAAAGGATGGGGACTGATATGAAGGCATCCTGCTGATGCATCTCTGGCTGACTCGGGCTCAGCCCCTCATTCAATAGGAGGTGCATCTCAGTAACAGCCAGTTTCCTCAATGCCAGACTGTGGACTGCAAAACGCTTCATGGAAACACAAAAAATTTAAGGAAAAGAACAACCTGGCTCAGTGTGAATGTCACTTGTCTCTGCTGAGAAACATTTTAGCAGGCAAAAGTAGTGAAATGTGCCTTCTCCATCCTCTGCTGCTGAAAAAACAATGTGGTAGCAGGACCAGCCACAGTCTGTGATAAAAGGAAGATGTCTCCAGGAACTCCCTGTGAGCAAGTGGGTCCTTCCCACTGTTGCTCTGCCCATGCTGAAGTCCTCAAGAGGTACCCCAGCTTCTTCCCCAGGTTATTATTCTTAAAAGAGATATTTCACACCCTTTTGGCAGCCAAAAGTGCATCTGCGAGCAAGTTCACAGACTAGCACATTGTGCTAATCACTGTGTCCTATTCTTCCTCCAGCAATTTGCAGAAATTCTTGTGGTGATGGATTTTGTTCACGGCCAAACATGTGTACGTGCTCCAATGGACAACTTTCTCCCAACTGTGGCTCAGCTGGAGGTAAGAGAACATTGCTGGTCATTCTTCTCCCTTTGCAGTAGTTATGTGCTCTCTTAAAAATTTCCCAGTCACAATGAAAGGAAATCTCTGAAATATTTTGTGTTTTGGCAGCTAGGTTCTAATCTGAATTGGGCAGTAGTCGCAAAATCTTTCATTTCTTGTGCCACTTTTACTAAGGGTCCTCATTGCCCTGATACCTGCAGAAAACTGGCAGCCTGCTTCCAATTTCTGCTACTTTGCTATGAGAAATCCTACAGGTTGCAGCTCAAGAATCATATCTCACAACAGCAAGTAGCGACACTGCTGCCAAAGAGTCCATCGACCCCTGGCTGTTCTTTGAAATGGAATTAAATCTGTCACTGCTTTTGTTAACCAAATAAATATTCTTTTTCCAATGGAAAAATTACTAATTTTTTCTTAGCTTGTGTTTTGGATGTCAGGGACAATTGCCCAGCATTTTTAGCAAACTTCAGTGACATGATGAAGTTGCACACTTGCAGAGTTGGGAATGCAGAAACAGCATTGCCACTTTTTCTACTTTATTCTCCCATCTCAGACCGTCAGGACAAAAAAACTGAAAAGCTCTGGGAAGAGGACTGGGTGGCTGAGGTCTCTGAAAAAAAACTATGGAGGACTCAGCAGTGTGACAGTCACATATCCAGAAAGCAATTCCCATATCCCTCTGGCAGTCCCTGCAGGACGTATTCAAGACCAGATCTTGCTTGCAACCACCCCGTTACCCTGCAGCACATGGCTCTGTGCAGAAAATGCTCCTCTTGCTTGAGTCTAAATCCTGATAGCTGATGGTCTTGTGTACTTTCTGGAAGGGAATTATGGCTCTTCTGTACCCCTTTTTCCACTGGGTTGTATTGCTGGAAAGGACCTGGGGTAGACTCCAGGCTGGATGTGAGTCAGTAGTCATATAAGAGAGGTCAATGGCCACAAGTTGCCACTTGGATGTTCAAGCTTGAGATCTTGAGGCATGAGGAGAACTTTCTTACACTGGAGGGTGGTGCAGTGCTAGGACAGGTAACTAGAGCTGTGGGGGATCACTCTCCTTGGGGCGTTTGAAGACTTAGCTAGACAAAGTCATAGCCAGCCTGATCTGGGGGGGGCAGTTAGATGGAGATGTCCAGCAAGCCCTTCCACCCATGCTCCTATAAGCCAGCACAGAGACCCACCTGGGTCAATGTAGGCTATGCACAGTCCAACAAGTCTGCCCGAAAGGGCTCCAGTTGTTTCTAAAGCAAGTAGCAGTGTGTGCGGGGATTGGCCTTCATTCTAGATCTCCAAATGATACAGGGTGACCATTTGCACCTGACTATATAAGCAGTCCATCCGTACATGATGACACTACTCAAACACAAAAGCCAAAAAACCCCAAACCTGCAAGCAAAGGAACAGAGCTGTGGCACAGTGTTGTTTTAAGAAGGCTGATTTTGCTAGTGCCCTATGTAAAATGCAGAAATTAACGGGATTTTATGGAGTCTTTTAAGGTCTCAGATGACCATTGCTAGAGACAACCCAGAAATTTATTTTTCATTATTGCCCATCTGTAGGCAAGCTATTGTTAATAAAGTGACTCGCAGGCATCTGATTGAAGGCCAGAGAACTAGCCCCCTCAAACCTCAAAACCACATTCAGGGTGTGACTCAAAGAAGGAAATTCCCAGAATCTGATTCCAAAGTGCCACGTTGTGCTACAGCCCTGCAGATGTGCCCTGCAAGCGCTCAGCACCAGAGCCTATGTGTGCGCTGCTCCGCAGACCTTCCCTGTGCTTTGCTGAGAGGAAGGTGCTGGAAACACAAAAGTTTCTGGAGTGAGGGTCCATATGTTAGCAATCATGGAGGAATGCAAGGAATGCTGTAAGCACTATATACGTTTGGGCACAGACCTGGCATTCCCCTGAGCCTGGGGTGGATTTCAGCATGCATGCTGGGGGAGGGGGGGGTAGGTTCCTCTGCAGGGGCTTCATCAAATCTGGCATTCATTGTGGGGATGTTTGGATCTGCATTTATCATGAATGCTTCAGGGAGGTAAAGAAGACAAATTGTGCATTCCAGAGGCAATAAAAGCCACTCTGCCTCTCTCTGTCATAACAAAAATCTTGGTTTCCTACTTCAGGGAGTAAAGATATTTTAGGACTAATTTGCAAGTGACTGTTTAGATAGTAGTAGTCAGTAAGCAGACAGAAAACCTGCCTGCAAACTCTACTACTGATGGCTGGCAGAACAGCTGCAGCCACTGATCCTTTAAAATAAATTGTAGAACTAATCCAATCCAATCATGGGAAAAGTTAACTAGGGCGAGCTGTCATTCTCTTTTTCCTAGAACTTTGGTCTCTGCTACCCTGGAAAATCCTGACAAAGTGTAACAAGCCTTTAAATTCTTGGTTGAAAGATGTTCTTCTGCACTTCAAATCTGCAGGGGGTTCTACCAGTGCCAGCCTTGGAGATAAGTCAGATGGTGATGGGACTTCAGGGCTTTGGGGATCATGGCAGAAGTAAGAAATGAGACCTGCTCCGTGCAGGTCCAGGAATGGTCTTTGCCAATTAGTTGGGAAGTTTCTGGATGAGCATCACAGCTCTTCTTATGTCCACACCCTGAACTCCCCAAATTTCTCAGCTTCGCTAAACCTTACAACTTGCTGAACGCATTGAATGTGAGGCTCAGGGTGCTGTGTAGGGAAGAGCTCTGACAGATGGACAGCTCTGACAGACAGACACTTCCTAGCTACCTCTGTCTCTGGGCAGCCCTCCCAGATTTGCTGTATGTAATGGCTTTCCCAGGGCTGATTAATTGTAGTGAGGGGTGTAGGGTGAGCATGTGCTGGAAACAGTGCCTTTTCCCAGAGAGACTGGTCTCATGTCTGACAATCTGGGCAATGCTTTGAAGCCTCAAGCTTAGTTTCTTTAACGATTAAGCTTTCATCTAAATTTGGCCTGATCTCTGGCTATAGAGCAATAGGAAGAATAGTAGACATCATGACTAATTCAAACCACACTAGCAATGCATGGATTAAATGTACAGCACATGTGCCGAGCATTTTGAATGCAAAGCTCTGAGACTTCCCATTCCATTCCTCCTTCCTTTCGGGCTTCCTCTGAACAAGGCATCAACCATATAATTATCCCTATTGGACACTACTGAGTCCTACTACCTTTTGGACAGACATTTCACTTGCACTGGCCCCAACTCTTCCCTTCTTGGAACTGATGTTGCATGCACAGAGAAGACACAAGCCACAGCTGAGCATCCACTCACATATGCACTGTCCAGCCCCACCTTCTTCAGGCTGCCAAGTCACGGCCCCTCCTATTGCTGGCAGACAAGAACTGTGGTGTACATGCTGAAAAACAGTTTTCACATAACTTGCTATAACCTCAGGCACTTGCAATTTGAGTTGTCACATCTTACAAAGGAAGAATGCATTGTTCCAGGCAATTCAGTAAAGAATGAAAGCTGTTTGACCTGTATTTGTAACTCAAATGTTTAGCAGTAAATCTCCCATTTTGGGCTCTTCTACTTAAATACCACATTCATTTAACATTGAATAGTGATGAAACAGTTAAAGCCAATACTGCCTTTGTGTCTACATCAGTATAAAACTTCCCTTATTTATTGCTATTGTTTTCCCACAGTGTATTAGTCACATTCAGTGTGTCATAGTCTAGTGTGAAAGCTGAACTCTTAACATAGAGCTTTTCTTTTCAGATTTCTTAAAACCCCCCTTTTCTATTAAATGAATCTCACCAATAAGGCCACATAGTAATTGTAAAAGGAGGAGAAATATCTTAAAAGTAAATGATTTTCCTCCACCAAAGAAATTCTATCCCCCCAAACATCTCATAGGTCTTTTAATATGAAGGCATTTTAAAGATTAGACAGCCCAGAATGTGAAAATGGAGCAACAATCTAAAAGAACACTGAAAAGGGTATGAAAATATTCGAAAAGTGTAGTATCCTAAAAGAAAGAATTGTTTAGAATGACAGTTAGGAAAGAAAGGGAGGTATCAGGAAATATGCCCTTACTCACAGTCACATGAGCTATGGCAGGATGTCCTGTAGAAAGGACAAAGCTGCAGATGTTTAACTGGGGTAGATTCCTTAATGAAGTAAAATGATGAGTGTCTTTGGTTTCTGTGGAATGAGGCCTATTTATATTACTCTAAAAACTGTTTGCCATAAGAGAACAACGATACCTTGCCTTGTATGAGAGGGACTTGAAGAATTACATCCCCTAAATTGCTCCTAGTTTCACATTGCCCATCATGTTCATGGCTTTCCCCTACCTGAACAGTTCAATACTACCACGTACAGGAACAATAAAAATGCCTTGCATCTAGGGAATAAAGAACAGACTGCGGTATTTACTTTTGTAAGCAACTCTGGGGTAATTATATGTCAGTAAAAGTACAAGCCTTTAACCACACCATGGGCTCATATTCTACCATGGGAAGTCAGCAGTCTCTCCATTTAACTTGAAGGAACTGGACACCTAGCATCACCCTTAGATTCTGCACTAAGGCAAGAAAGTTTTGAACATCCATTACATGTGAGGTCTTCACCTCCTGTCACAGGCAATTTGTTGCATCATCGTGTAATATTTCCCTGCTCTTCTCCACAGTCCAAACCTGCAATGTGAGATGCATGAATGGTGGGAGCTGCAATGAGGAGTCCTGCCTCTGCCAGAAAGGCTATACTGGAACATACTGTGGACAGCGTAAGTACTGGCAACACCTGCTGTATACATGGTGAGCTGAAGGGCAAGGCTAGATTCATGCAGCCTTGTGACTAGAGAGGTCACCTTGTGCACACTGATGTACTCTGATGTCATCACTATATTCTCCTCTCCATTGGAATCTCAGCCTGCTCTCCTTAGGGGGTATAGATATATATCTATATCTAGATATATTAGATATAATTTCACTGTACATATATATAAAAATATATGCAAATATATATGTACATTAGATATAATTTCTCTGTAAATAGTTTTAGATAAACAGCATATTCTCTGGGGATGGGCTTTTTGTGGGAAACCTTCATTTTAGCTCAAATGAAGTATTTTGATTAGAAGAAGAAAAACAAAAAAAACCCAAACAAATCAATATTTTTTGATTATAAAGTACACCTGGTTACATTTGGGGAGTTTGCTTTTTGTTCTGTTTTTTTGACAACACTGACTTTCTATAGGGAAACGTCAATATAGTAATTGAAATAAATTTTTCAACATTTTATGACTTGGTTTCCTATTTTGCCAAATCACCTGTATCTTTCATAGGGAGAAGTTCAATTTTTCCCCCTAGCTTCCCATGAAAGATATTTGGCAATTTTAAATCATTTCTCATGCACATAGTAGAATTAGCAACCATCTTTAAGAATTGTCTAGTAAGCATGTATGCACAACACTTTTTAAAAAGAATCTCTGATCAAATGGAACTTCCCAGGCAAGTTTCAAATCCCTGTATCAGTGTGCAAACCACTAAAGTCCTCAGTGAAGTCTGTGAGATTTTTTTTAAAGATGGGCAAACCACCATATTTCCCCTAAACTTATCCTCAGCTACGACTGATTAATTTTTGCTGAAACTTTCCAAAAAGTTCAACTAAAGGCAGACACAACATATGGAAAATTTCATTCTGAACAGCTAAAGCCTGGGAAAATTATAAGTAACAGCAATCCAGGGCTTATAATGGAACGTGCTAGGCAACCTTAATTATGTGCTGCTACCAGCTCCACCTATAATATCCTCAGTAGAGTTTTCATAATGGTTCAGATATTGGCAAGACATCACTGACAGGGTGGGGAACAATGGAGAGTCCCACTGGCAGCATCCCAGCAGAGCAGATTTCGGCTTCCTCGGCTCTAAGATGGGTGTAGCCTTTGAAGGCTGTGAAATGCGGCAGTACCTGGCCTCTCTGCAGCTCAGAGCTTGGCACTAGACCAGTGAGGGCCATGCTGAGGTATCGTACAAGATTGCTGTGGACCTCACCTTTCATGAGTTTATCTTCTTCTCATCTTCAATGCGCTGGTGTTGCTGGGCAACCGAGTAGCTCAGAGAGTGAAGCTCTCTATAGGAACTTTAAGAAGTGTCATAACGGTCATAACAATCTCATTAGTCTTTACAGCTACTGAGATCTTTTTAATAGGTCAATGGCATCTGTCACAACCAGCAATTGCTCATGTCGTGCGGAAATGTTCCTACATCCCGTTCAATTAGCTTACTCTCAGCCCAGAACCTAATCAGCAACCTACTCCTTTGACTTCAGTCCTAGGCTATTGACTGCAGTTTTTCAACTAAGGGTAGCAGGTCTAATTTTAAATCAATGAATACCTGTGTGCTGATCAGACTGGTTCTTCTTTGCTTTGGGTACATGGGTTTAAGTGGCTGACTAGTCTCCTCTCCTCACATTTCACTGTTGTCATACGTTAAACATTTGCTTTTATGCAGTTTCTCATTTTTATCAGTTCATCTTGACCTTGACATTTAAATCCCTATGCTGACCTGAATGAACTGAGATTCTAGAGTGTAGGAAATCCTCTCAAGTGAAATAAGAGTTTATAGCCTTTTTATAAATGAGTTCATTCATAAACAGGAAGTATTTTTCCAGGAAAAAAATATCAAGACTTTTCTCTGTATGTTCACTGTGTGGAGGAGACTCCTGACAGGGGAACAACATGAAGTAGGTGATATTCCAAGTCCTGCCAGCACCACATGCCTCACACTGTGGTTTCATTAAGAGCAGAAATCACTGATTTCTCTTTCTATTTCAAAATAGCTGTCTGTGAAAACGGCTGTCAGAATGGAGGTCGATGCATTGGGCCAAACCGTTGTGCTTGTGTCTATGGATTCACTGGTCCCCAGTGTGAGAGAGGTAAGGAATACATTTTCAGGATATTATCACTGATAGAGCATAGGATCAGGAGTTGTATATTTAAGCACATGTATTAAGGTTTCACAATTTTATGTGAATTTCTGTTCAATTCCTCTGCCTGATGATACAGCCTGTAATGACAACCTCATGCCCAAAACACTCCTTGAGATCCCTGGTTATTACATGTGCAGGATGCAAAGTGCCTACTGACTGCACAGCTGGTTAGTGTCTCTGGATACGCCTCTCCACACGTGACCCCTCATAGCTGTTATAAAACCCCGTGCTGAGTACAAAATGGGCATTTTTCTCTTGTGCATTTTCCTGTTTCTTGTCTTGATAACCTGGGAGTGGCTTAGAAATGCTGGGAAGCCCCTTTCCACAGCATCCTCATGAAGGGGAGGTGACACCATCAGTCCCTTCCTAAACACTAAGAGAGAAGGGAAAAGAAACGTAAGCCAAAACTTTCCAACGTGTGATGGGTTGACCCCAGCCAGCAGCCAAACACCCATCCTACGTCTCTCTCACTCCACTCTCCCTCGGGATGGGTAGAAGACCGAATGAAGTCAGAAAGACTCATGGCTACAGATTATGTCAGTTTAATAAGGAGAGCAAAAGCTGTGTGTGGTAGCAAAACAAAATAAGGAATTGATTCACTACTTCCCACCAGCAGGCAGACATCCAGCCAATTCCTGGGAAACAGGACCTCAGAACCTGTAACGGTGGCTTGGGAAGACTAACACCGTAACCATCTTATATCCCCTCTTCCTCCTTTCCCTGAGGTTTTATTGCTGAGCATGATGTCATATGGTGTGGAATATCCCTTTGGCCAGTTCTGGTCACTTGACATATTTGTGTCCCCTCCCAGCCTCTTGCCCAGCCCCAAACTACTGGACTGGGACTGGAAAGAAGCCTTGATGCTGTGCAAGCACTGTTCAGCAACAGCCGAAACACTGGGGTGTTATCCAGACTGTTTTAGCTACAAAAGCAAACCACTGCACCACAATGAGAAAAGTTAACTCCATCCCAGTCAGACCCAATACAGCCAGCTAATTTTGGTGCCCATCTTGAGTTCCCCTGAGCTGGACTTGCAGGACTCGATGATCTTAAAGGTCTTTTCCAACCTAAATGATTCTATGACTCGCAGTGTTCGCTGTTCCTGCTCAGCACCACAAGTACGACTCACTGCAGCTCTTGCAGAGGAATCATGTCTAAGGAGTTAGGGACCACACGCAGTTAGGGACCACATGCAAAATGCTGGTTTAAGGATTTGGCCAGCTTGCACAGGAACTCCATCAGACATGGGTAGACGGCACTTCACCAGGCGAGCACTCAGGTCCCCCATCAGTAAGACCATTTCTGCAGCCTCCTGCCTCTCTCACTATATAGAATGAAATTCCTGCAGCAGTTCAGTTTATTGCCTGAATTTGACCTGTCCTGTGTGCTTCAGGAGACAGTTGCTTTTGGATGAAGGAGGCCAATACCATGTACCATGAAAAATTAAAACTAATGATGTCACCAATGCTAATAGCCAATAATTTTCAATTGAATGTGGGCCTGAAACCCCAAAAGTCAACATTCCGACCTTTGCAAAATTATTTTCATGGTTTAGTACTATATTTACATGAAAAACCTTGAAAATTATGACCAGAACTTAAGGTTTTCCATGAAAGTACCTTATTTTAGTAAAAATGTTTCAAAGGGAGATGTAAGCCAACTCTGGTTTATTGTAAAGCTCACACAGTTCGATGCCAGCTGCTCATCCAGTATGAATCGAAACAGCTACAGTAAGAACCACAGTTTTCACCAGCTAAGCATATGGCTCTTAGTGACATGCGGCTTTGCTGAATTTCATCCAGCCAGCATGTGCTGAGTGGCTAGATCAGGTTTACATTTGGGCAGTGTGGGTATGACTGAGGTTTTGGCTGAGATACGAAATTTCTCCCTTTCCTGTTGGCTTAAATGGACATCTCACGACACTGCTCTGATATGATTTTTGGCAAGGGTCAGGGTGGCACAGAGCAGAAATGAAACTGAAACATGAAGCCAATGTGTAAACTCCCAGGATTAAGATCAAAGCACCCTGGAAATATTCTGCTTTTCTAGCCTCTCGCTTTCTTGAGATTGGGCTAATTCTGTTTAACTCCATGTCCAAGGATTGGACTGTTGTTGGCTTTAATTTTTTTTTCCAAGTTGGGGATTCTTGGCAACATGATTTAGAGGGTGAGATAGGAATAACAGTTGGTTTCCGGTAGCCCAGGCATCAGCCAGCCCGGCTTGAACAGTGGCCAGCAGAAATACGCAGAACTCAACATAGCTGTGCAATGTTCCCTGGTTGCAAAAGTATCTACTGAACCTAATGGTGCAGGTGCCCCATAAAAGGCCTCTGCTGTGGTTTGAGCCTCACATTTATTGGATGCAGAGAAGGGAAAGCTCTTTAAGAGCCTCCACACACATTTATTGAAGTAACCTTTCATTTTTCCAGTCTCCTTCTTTATACTCTCCTGCAAACACAAGTATCAGTCGAGCACTGCTGTTATATATTCTTTAAGCCCTCTCCCTGCCTTTTTCCAACACACACACACACACTTGTACATGCAGATATGGATTGCTGTAGTCATGGAAAGGTGTTATGATAACAGTCTTTCTCTTTTGAAGGCTCTACCTTGCAAGATTCCTTCCCCTAAACCCCTAAACCCAAGCTTCAGAACTGTCTCTGTAGAACCGCTTACTTTTTTTCTAGCTCATGGGGATCTGAAGCATTGAGATTCATAAAACGATATGGACACTGGCCTTGTTTGAAAAGAAAGCTAGAAATTTCTTAAAGAAAATTCTGGATACAGCAATGCCAGGAGGGACTGAAAAATCCAACTGTCCTGACTCTGTGTGTGTGGTAGTGGAGGGGGTAGGAGAGAGAGTGGAAGAGGCAGGAAAAGAAGGGGTCTGAGCAGGGGCAGACTTTGGAGACATCTTGTAATGTATAAAATTCTTTAAATAAAGAGAGCATTTTTACAAAGCCTTTAGAGATTTGGTTTAGTCCAGACTTGTACTAAGAGACAAAACAAGCTCTCCAGCTGTGTATACACAGGTCTTCCCTGCCAAGACAAACAGAGCGCTTGCTTTGCTAAGAGATGTTAAAAGTTACACTTTTCAAAGAGGCTCCTGGCTGGGCAATCTGTGAGTTTGCAGCCAGGTGAGGTGGTCGTGACTGACCTACCAGAATAATTAGCATGACAGCGAAGAACTTAACCCTTCCAAGGAGAAAATTAATTCCTGCTCCATCACTAGGTCCGTTAAGATGAAGTGCCTAAGCACCAGACTTACTGGAGACATGACCACTGTTGAATTCCTGTTCAGTTTCTCCATTTAAAGCAGCCACGGTATTTGACATGTTTACAAGCATCCTTGGGAGTCTCCAGTAACAGGAGACTCAAGTAGCAGGCTTGGAAGCAGCATGGATCATCTATAGCTCTCAGTTTAGCTCTGAGTCTCATTCCTAAAGATTTTTCTGAAGAAAGATTGATTCAAAGCAGAGCCTGAAACCCACTGGCTTCATATGTAGGAAGTACAGCTTTCAGCCCAAGGCTCCGTGGTGATGCTCTCATAGCACGGCTGGGTAGGTGGTTGAGTACTCTGGAAATTCCTTGGATTCCTGCCTGCATCTCTGTGGGCAGAGAGCTTCCACTAATGCCAGTTACTGTCTAGCAAGACATCATTCACCTTCCTCCTTCCGACACAGAGTAGCTACTGTGTTGTTTCTCATGGGGGAACCATTGCTATCTACTAAAAGCAGCACAATGGCACTAGGCAGTAAGAATGCACTCTTGCACTCCAGCATCCTTGTGTCTGCTGCTTCCAGACCACAAAATGAGAGACTGTCCTGGCTACAGAGCAGAAAGAAAATGACAGGTAGTTTAAACTGGCTTTCACTGCCTTTCAGGAAAGAAAGCAGAGATAATGTGATACGTACAGTCATTTCGCTCAGTACTGTGCTGTGAGATGTCTACTGTTAGGAACCATCTGGGCTGGCAGATCAGACCACACTCAGCCCACAGAAGAGAGGATGTGTTGTAGGATACATGTCCCTATCTCTCCCAGCCCCGTTACTGAAATGGGGCAGTTGGTTTGAATCATAGCTGGGTATTGTGGAGATTTTACGTTCTGAGCATAGGACAAAGCAGTATGAGCTCTGCTGCTGCATTCTGAGTCTGGCCTGCTGCTTGTGCTTGTTTGGGCGGGTCATTACATCACCCTGCTACGTTCCTCTGTAAAGTAATAGACATATTGCTGCAGCACAAGGACTGTGAGGAGTCACCAAAGGGTTGCAGGAGGGCTGGTAAATCAACTGCTAGCAGTGGTAAGAACACGATTGAGGCAGGACTGTGTGCTGAGATACAGTCACCTGTGCATTTGTTCCTGATGATGTTCCCAAATAAGCCACCTCAAGGCTAGAGCCACAGTGTTAAGTAAACCATAAGATGCCTCAGACTGAAAAGCTGTGTTAAGAGACCAGTTTGGTAGGAAGGATGGACTCACTCCAGCTCATATTGCTGTGGCTGGCTGGCTTCTGGACCAAGAGCTGGTTTGCCTCCAGCCAGCATGGACACACTGGATATTTGATGATGTGCTTTTACAGGCGGAGATGTTACCTCAGCCTAAGAAAAGACACTGAATATTTTCAGCTTGATATAAATGCCAGGAAATGTGAGTTTTAAAGAGCCCTTCTTTATCAAAATTCACCATTATCCATGTGTGATGGGTTGACCATGGCTGGACGCCAGGTGCCCACCAAGTCGTTCTATCACTCCCCCCCCCTTCGCTAGAC